>CM049391.1:18462095-18497095 GCA_026937815.1 Etheostoma perlongum | reverse complement strand
GATATGTTATCTCTTTTAAGATATCTGCTGCGTGACTCAACAGATATCAAGGGATGACTTCTATCGGCCCGATCGAGACAGATCTCAGCTCAGAGGGCTATCTGCAGGACAGTGTATAACTTTAATCTTTTCATCTAAGGCTGAACCCATTGTGACCTTGAACTACTCCATGTACTATCTTTCTGTCTCATTGTGGCTTTACCTGACTAACACCATTCAGGCTTCAGCTTCAATCAGTGTTTAAAAAAAATGCAGATAATCATAATAGGGTCAACCTTGTGTAAGTTAGGGGACTTTAGTTCCCCTGAAGTTCATTTGCCTCAAAAATAAAATGTCAACATTGCATCTTTATCTGGAAACTCCTTATCCTACCCTCTCCTCCTATCAGCAGTAACACCATGGTGCTCCACCATCAAAGACATTCTGTTATAGAATAGATTTTAATTGAGTGAGCTTTCTTGAATGATAAGGTTTATAATACTAAGTAATAAGTATTTATTATAATAGATACTTTGACTTATGACTATTACTAACAACAACAACAACAAATCAACATGCTACGGAAAATGTTACTAAACATTCCAAACATTGCTAACGAGAAAGAAACCAGGCACACATTTGCGGTGGACTAACAATGGTTTATTTCTATTTCTAGTTCAAACTATAACCAATTCCAGTAATTGGACCAAGTCCAGACAGGGTAAAGGTGCAGGTAAATGATCAGCTGGTTGGTAGCAACAGAAGCAGCTGCTTCTATATTATATATTTAAACAGTGGGAACATTGGGTTGTAAAGCATGAAAGGGGACTACAAGGTAAATGTGACCTGAAGCCATTTCAGCACAGAATAAAATTGTATTCTTTAAAATTAAGAGCCCCATTTAAAGCTGTTTTTTATTTTTTACCTGGACAATAGATCAAATGACGATGATATAATGTGGACAGGGTCTGTGAGGGGCTGAGCTAGCAGGCATGAGGAGTCCCAGGTGGGTTTTTAAGTTTCCTTTTTACTAAAAATGAAACAAAAATACAAAATTAGCAACGAAGTTCTGGACCCATAAAAAACATGAAGGGAAACTTATATAATGGTAAAACAAAGACGTACTGTAGGTTCTATTGTTGTTGCCCCAGGAAAGATCACCTTCATGATCATACAATGTATTGGGCCTCTTTCCTCTGCAGTCTGCTCCAACCTGCATCATTTAGGGGTAAAATTGGATCAATCCTTGTCGTTTGCCACCCATGTTAAGCAGCTGACCAGATTTTGTTTATAAATATTAGTAAATTGAGATCTGTAGTTTCAACTGCTGAACTTGAGATGCTTATACATTCACAGCCTTCATCTTATCTTACATTGACAAATGTAACCCAACTTAGTATGTCTGCTCTGGATCATCTTCAGTCAATCCACAACGCTACTGCAACGCTACTCACTAGGTCAGACAGTCTTACATTTCTCCAGTACTTAAGACCTGAGGTGATCAAGCGTTTGGGTCCTTATCACCTACATTTTGGAATCCTCTACCTCCACCCTTACAATCTGCAGTTTCTGTGGAGTCTTTTAAAAATCAGATAAAGACCAGTTTAGACAGGTGTTTGGTTAACGGTCTGCACAATATTATAGTGCAATACTGATTTTGTGTTGTGTTCTCACTTTTTGTGTTTCTTGTGTTTGCATCTGTAAAGCACTGTGTGACTTATATCTGTGAAAAGTTCTTTATAAGTACATTTTACTTACTTACTTACTTAAGTTTGCAAAAACATGCCTACCATAAATAGTATTAAAATTGGTATAACTACAGTACAGGTATGGTGGGTAAAGACCTGTCAGCTGTCTCTGCCGTCTCTTTCACCCCCCCTCCTGTTTCATTCCCATATGCCCTCTCTCTTTCATTTCCCCTGCCTTTATAACTCCCCCTCCCCCTGTCACTAAGCTGAAGGGGGAACTGAGAGCAAAGTATGTGGAGTCCCTTCCAGACACTCCAGTGCTTTTATTCTGGATCTGCCATTCTACAGGCAGGCAGGCAGGCACACTGCACTGGTGTGTCATGTCTTATCTCTCATCTTGGACAGTTATAGAAATTTGGATCTGATCAAAGATTCTGCCATCCAACCAAATCCTGGCTGCTAAACAGAAAAAGAAGGGAGGGAGAAAAGATAGTAGCAAGGGAGGGAACGGGGAGGGAAATGTGTCCAGTGCTGTAAAGTGGTAAGAGGGAAGGCTGCAGAGAAGTGTGGGCTGGGTTAAATTGATACTTAAAAAGAAGCTTGCTTTGGCTTTTGAGCATTTCACTTGCAGGCTGGTTAGGAGAATAAGAAAGGAGCAGCGAAGGAGTGGATGAGACAACAGCTCCAGGGGGAAGGTGTACTCTCACTTCATTGATGCAAATGTATTTTTAGCTCTTCTTTCCAACTCTTTCCCTTTTTACAGTTTTTTCTCTTCCAGTCTTTCTTTGGTGGAGGCTAGTCATGGGTACTGGCATGGACAGGTTTCTGTGGTCAGTGGTACTGCTGCTGCCAGTCTTGGGACTCTCTGAGGCTTTGCCAGAAAGCTGGATGCCAGGGGAATATCAGAACACCACGGCTGATGCTCTGAAGTTCCTCAGCGACTACAACAGCACTGCTGAGGAGGTGCTATTCTTTAGCGTCTCTGCCAGCTGGAACTACAACACCAACATCACCACCCACAACTCCGAGCTTCAGGTAGGACAACTCCTGGAGTATTGAGCTTAGAGGTTGGCTTGTATGCTAAACCTTTCTCTCACTCTGGTATTAAATTGGCACATTTAGATCAGTTCTTGCCAGCATTGGCACCATGTCACCACAAATGCATGCATGGTCAAAGGTTTCTGTGGAGCTGAGCCCTGCTTGATTTGGAGATCACGCCTATTCATCTCTCTCCAGAATGACATGCTTAGTTTCCTCCCAACGCAGCCAACTCAGTTTGTGGGTTACTGGAAAAATAAAACCGATCTGTATGCCTGTTGTGTGAACGTCTTCAAGTTTTGAATACATTTTTAGGGGGTCTCGCATGCGATTCATTTGTTTAGCTGTCTGTTTTATGATATTTTCTGCTTAATACAGTTTGTCCAGATTGAATTTTACACGCACTATAGTCTTTATGGTCCAATGTTCAGGCTTTTAAAGGACATTAAGAAAAGATTGGAATGGTTTTATAGTTTCATCTCAACATATGCTTCAGAAACATTTGCATAAACGTAGACGAGGGATAAAGGACAAAAGCAGTTAAGCAGGAGAAGAGTACAGTGAGCCAACTGTAGAGGTGTGAGAGTGTGTTTACTTGCCTTCAGGGCACAAGAGTCAATACGCACATATTCATGGACGTAAAAGTCAAGCCTAGTCTGTAATATAAAAAATTTAATGCAAATTGTCCAACCGACACACTGACAGTAAAGCCTTTGGATTTTTTTTTCAGCATGTGCTTGGACAGCTATTACAAGATTTAAATACACTATTCAGGCTTTGGTCTCCTCGCACATTGAACAAGTGTATTAACGTGGGCCCCCACCACACCAGTGTCAACACGGTCAGGCTGCAGAACATAGTCCACTCTCCAGAATGTGTCTGGGATGTAAGGTGAAAGATGAGCTAGGATTTTAGTTGAATGTATGAGCACGGACAGTTCAAAGTGGATCAGAGTGCTAAGCTCCATCTAACCTGGCAGCCAGGGGAGAGCATGGCAATTCAGCCTGGCAGAGAAATGTTCTAATGTTGGCATTCCAATTATGACCCACTGTAAATCTGTTACATCACACTGAAATTATTAGAATAAGGTAGCAGATTTAATTACATAACATACACACACACACACACACATTTCCTCCTCAGCCAGTTTCAGAGGTGAGGGTGATTTGGTCTCGGTACAAATGAGGCTCACATTAGACGTGTGGAAGATCTAACCATATGAGGATTGGTTCACAAGCTACTAATCAAGCTGAATAAATCCCGTTGAGAGTGGATATCAATGGCTGATGTCCTTTGAACACCTTAATAAAATACCAATTGTCATCAAGTGTCAGCATCAGACCTGAGGATCATTTTGCTGCATACTGCCAGCTTTTTCCTGTGACTTTAATGTGAAGTTTGAGAACTACCTTCAAGTAAAGAGTTTCATTTTGAAATACTATAAATTAATTTTGGAAACATTTTGTTAACCTAGCAAAACAATATTCTAAGGAAAGGAAGATTAAAGGCCCCATATCATGCTCATTTTCCGGATCATACTTGTATTTTGGGTTTCTACTAGAAAATGTTTACATGCTTTTAATGTTCAAAAAACACATTTTTCTCGTACTATCTTGTCTGAATATACCTGAAATGTCTGAAATGCCCCACATGGCTCGACTGTGGTGCCCCGTCCTCCTTTTCCCATTGCAGATTTAGTAACGCCACATGCGTGAGGCGAACGTGGCTGTCGTCATAGCAACGGCACAAGAAACTGCCATGACCTAACGCAACATACACACAGACGTCGAAGGTGTGTTGTTTTTGATTCCCTGCATGTGGCTGTTGCCACAGCCAGAAGACACTATTTCTTTCAAAAGAAGCTGGCAAAAAAAGAGCTGAACTATTTCAAAATGGCAGTATTGTCCAGAACACCCCTGTCTGTCGCTAGCAATGATGACACAGTGATTAGTGACGATTCTCTCCAACCAATCAGTAGTCTGCTGGTTTTCACATCACCTATTGTTGTTGCCTCAGCTCGCTTGGAAACTCGATGAAGGTGATACTAAAAAAAGTACCTGTTGGCAGGTACTAGGGATGTTTTTTTTATAATGGAAACCCAAAAACATGAGTTGAGGTGAGTCAAGCAGTTACCATGTAATGAAAAATGTCATTAGTCTCTGGACTGTCATTGCAGCTGGGGAATGACTTTAACGGCACTTTAGCGGCACTGAATATGGCCTGTGTGTATTTCTCTGGGATTGAGCGTGCTGATACTTTTACAGTATTTATATAGAAACTTGACCAGCTTTATAATCAAACACATGAACATCTCACTTTTTTACCATGTGACCTGTAAAACGCAATCCAACAAACAATCCAACAAGTCCAACTCATTTTGGAATTAAACTCGTGTTGCATTCACGTCCAGTTATCATTTGTACACATACAGATTATGTGTTCAAAGGGTAAATGTGTATGAAGATTTGTTAATGATAAGTTTCTGTAACCTCTTTACAAATTGCAACCCTCAATGCAGCTTGTATAACCAACAAAGAACCTTGAGGGAAGGAAAACCAGCAAAAAAAGGCATTTCAGTCTTGCAGTATCTTTATTGTGTTTCTTTGAGAATGATTATCTGGGTGGATTGATGGGTGAAGGCAGGCTGGATAAAATAATTGAGAAAAAGACAGATTGAAAGGCAGAGCACAAGGGTCAGGGTTAATACTTCAACTCACTGTCACCATTGTTCCCTTCCTGCAGGCTGTAATTATAGAGAAGGCTGGGAAAAAGAGACGGATAAGAAAGGCTTCAATTAAACATTACTGGAATGTAGTTACTGTTTGGTGGTTACTTTAACGTGTATGTGTGTGTGTGTCCAAGCTATTTACAGTGTGTTGTCCTAACTTTAAAGGAACACACCACCATTTGTTGAATTACGGCTTATCACTGTCTCCCCTAGCTGTAGATTGGTGGGCCAATGCATTTTTTATCTCAGTGCATGTGCAACACCGGCAGCGCCACCACTACGCTAAGATAACTAGCAGCGGTGCTGCCGGTGTTGCACCGTACTAAAACAATGCAGGCATTGAGACAAAAAATGCTTTGGCCCACTTATCTACAGCTAGGGGAGACCGTGATAAGCCCTATTTCAACAAACAGTGGTGTGTTCCTTACATGACACGCAGGGTTGTAACAGTAAAAACATTTTTTTTAGGACAATAAAATGTTATTGGTGCAGCATATACACATAGTGCTGTGACAGTACAGCTGTAGTTCATCATTTTGAATAAGAGCAAATCAATGTGACAGTCACATACTATCCATGCAATGTTCCACAGCAGCCTTGACTACATTGACTCACACAGCACTGTCAAAGAATACCGAGAATGCCTATGTCCATGACCTTCCAGAGGGCCATAAAGAAAAGCTTGTGTACGTGAGCATTGACAAATGCATTTTCCAAAAATATTATCCTTGAGCTAGGGTTGGTTTGGTGCTCTGTCCTTGCTTCTAATAGACAGGCATAGCACTGTATTGACCCCAGAGGGAAGATGTGTTGATACAGCTGTCATGAAACACATGATTTAGGTGTAAACATGTTGTAGGTATAGGCGTTGGATAACAAGAGTGTGCATCCATGCTAGCGGATATTGGTCAATGATAAAGGGGCTGTTCTTGATATTCAGAACATTAATATAGCAGCAAAAAGCAGAGAATGAAATCTCACTCCCTCTGTGTGTTGTAATCTGAACTTCTCGGTTTGCTTTGATAGCCACTCCAAACGTGCGTGCATATGGATGTGAAAAAATGATAGAGGTTTCACATATTTGGGAACGGTCTGTGTATTTCAAATACAGCTTCAGGTAAACCAAATTATTGGACAATTATTGATGATGGCTTTAAGATTAAAGGTCATGAGATCACCAAAAATTCACCAAGACCCAGCACTACCTCCAAAAAAATAATGTTCCTATACATATAAACTGCATTCTCAATAGCGTTTAGAGGAAAATTTCATTTTCCCAGTTTATCACAAATACGTTTCTAATCAAAGTGACACGAGATGTTCACCCAGGAGACCACTGTTTGTGTCCCGTACAACACCAAAAGTCAATTTACGTAACCTTAACCTGTAACTTATTATGTAACTTAAGATGCGTAACAAACTTACAGGATATTAACCCAAAAACCATGAACTTTTCCTAAGCCTAACCAAGTAGTTTTATTTCAATTCATTAACCACGTGTTTAAAACTGAGTGTTTGTTTAATGTGTGCCTGTCTCTACCATAAGTGTGTTTTGAAACGAATGTAATCCAGGAGAATTAAAGGGTTTAACTCATGAAACTGATCAGATACCACTAACATGACAATCCATCCAATAGTAAATGCATGCATGCATGTGTGATGACAAACTGATGTATATTAAATAATTTGAGCTTCCTCAAAAAATAGAATCTGTCTTGTTCCCTGTCCACTAATGTCCACCATCATGTCCGCCATCTTGGCCACAGTGAGCTGCAGGTGGTTCCTCCCACGCCACTCAAAGGTGTCCACCATGTCCCTAACATACTCTCATCGCTGCCCACTTTCTGCTCCTCACACTCATCAATATTGTAAAAAACAACAACTAACAACACAGGAAAATATTGCTGTGGCCCTCACTTAGTTATAAAAACCTTTAAGACATTAAGAAGCTGAATGACTCATGCTACATAGTCATTTAGCCTTTCTTGGCATGCCTTTAAATTTCCCGTTGTTGTCTTGTCTTTAGGTAAAGGCATCCCTTGAAGAGCAGGCCTTCTCCTCAGCATGGGGATTAAAGGCCAGGCAGGTCTTCTCTTCTGAGCTTCTCAACTCTCTCCCTGACCCTTCTGATAAGATACTGATGGAAAAGATCCGGTTACTGGGAGTTGCCAACCTGCCCCAGAAAGACAGAGAGGAGGTTTGTTTGTGTTTCACATCTTTTCATTTTTTATATATGTTTTATCGACCATTTCACATTTCAAAATAGATAATGTGTTGTGGAAGATGTGTCCTGTCACTGTATTAGTTCTGACTTCTTCAACAAGAAAGACTGACTTCAAATCTCTTTTCTTGCTTCCAGTATAACACAATTCTCAGCACTATGGACAATATTTATTCAACAGCCAAGGTGGAACCAGCGCCGAATGTAAGCTGGAGCCTGGAACCTGGTTAGTGAATATTAGATAACGGATCAATTTGAGGCATAACTTATATAATACAAATACTTTTGGAGTTATTTAAAAGTAGAAGGATCAGTGCAATGCGCAGCATTATGAAGCACAACAATGTGGATCAGGAGTCTAGAAAGAAAAACAGTTGTAAGTGGTTAAGATCTTATCTGCTCTAGGAAAAGTAACAGGATGGGCACAATGACTTCAGAGAGGTCTCCAACGGAAACGTTGTGGATGTGCCCGGATGTTAAGTTAAAAAGCTATGGAAGCTTTTAACTTTTAACACTGCCGGGATGTTTAGTGAACAATGGCTCTGTGTTTTTTCAGCAACAACTCCCAAAAGTATATGTAAGACATGCTTGCCAAAACACACACTATTACAAAAACAATTATTTCTACTTAAATTATTATTCATAAAAATGAATTAGCTGTTTCAATTACTGTTGGTATGTACAGTCCCCATAATGATTACATGGTTTCTTAGTCTTGGAAACAATAAAAAGTTGGAACAGGGTTATTCAAAGTTCGTGGTACAAATCACTTGCTGTTATTATAATAACAAACAGACTGTCAACAATCACTTTTTCCGCTAACCCAACCTTCCTCAGTTGTCTTCAACTTTCTCGTTCTCTTTACCTTTGTTTCCTCTTTCTGGCATTTTGAAGATAAATGTTGTTTTACGTGACGCTCAGACTATCATGCAATTGTCATAACTCAAAGATAATCTCTTGAATAATGCCTCTGTTCTGTCCTTTTCCTGCTAAGAGAACATGAAGTCATCTAAACACCAATACATCTTGATTGTTTAAAAAGAAAATCTTGATTGTTTTAGGAAAAACTTACAGCTTTTGAGTTATATTTTTCTGTGTGAGCACCAGTTTAGCCTCTCTTTATTTAACATGCTTTTCTTATAACTGAGAGTGGGATTTTTTTCATTTTTGCAGAGCTCACAAATATCATGGCAACCTCCAGGAGCTACAAGAGGCTGCTGTATGTGTGGGAGGCCTGGCACAATGAATCAGGTGTACCTCTCAGGCAGTACTACCCCAGGTTTGTGGAGCTCAGCAACAAAGCCTCTGTTGCTGACGGTAAGAACTCCCCCTTCACCTTTGACATTGAGAGCACAAGGTTCATATTGCTACAAATAAGTAATTAATTTAATGACAATGACGTAACAATAGAACATGGAGAGTAAAGGAGTTGAAATGTCTAATAGGGAACGAGAAAGAGAATGAAAAATAGAGAAATTAACATTTTGTCCTGTTTAGGATTTACGGACACTGGAGCTGACTGGCGCTCTTGGTATGAGTCAGATACCTTTGAGCAGGATATAGAAGAACTATACAGGACCATTAAACCCCTTTACCAGAACCTGCATGCCTTTGTGCGCCGCCAGCTCTACAACCAGTACGGTCCCAAGTACATCAACCTTAAAGGACCCATCCCTGCACACCTGCTAGGTACAACTGAACAGTCATATGTTGTTAAAAACTGTACACTGTCTGCTGACAAGAGCAATGATTATGTGCTACAGGACAAATTTAATAATAAGGGACTGTATGAATATGACTACAACCCCCCCCCAAAAAATAAATAAATAAATAAATAAAACAAAACCCTTTCATCCAGCCTCTAGCATAAGTAATCATTACTTAATAGAAGGGATATTATCAAAGATGTAATCACACATACCAGGGATGATACAGTATTAACATGCCAAAACACTATGGTAATTCATTTTATGTTCTTATCACATTACTGTGAATGAGCGGAGTATTCCACAACAAAGCCCATATTGTTGCTTATTATATTGTGTTTTCTTCCTCACCCTCAGGGAATATGTGGGCCCAGACTTGGAACAATATTTATGGTATGATGATCCCATTTCCTGACAAACCAAATTTGGATGTGACTAAAGAAATGGTCAGACAAGTAAGTATGGGGGAATGATTTTGTGCCATTGGGATGGATTGTAGAAAAAAATTTGATTATAGTTTTGTCAGATAGCATTGAGCTGAATTGGGACGTCTCCTCAGGGCTATAATGCCACGCACATGTTTCGTGTGGCGGAGGAGTTCTTCACGTCTTTGGAATTAGAGGAGATGCCTGAGGAGTTCTGGGATGGATCCATGCTGGTGAAGCCTGATGGTCGAGAGGTGGTGTGCCATGCGTCTGCTTGGGACTTCTACAACCGCAAAGACTTCAGGTAAAATTGAGAGCTATTTAGTGAAATATAGTTACATTTCACTCATTGCCAACTTACCTGCTCATCTTGTTGATAAAACATGATAAATCAAAGTAATTTCATCTTTTTTAGGATCAAACAATGCACCACAGTGACCATGGAGCAGCTCTTTACTGTACACCATGAGATGGGGCACGTCCAGTATTACCTGCAGTACAAGGACCAGCCTGTGGGTTTCCGTCGGGGAGCTAACCCCGGTTTTCACGAGGCTATTGGGGATGTTTTGTCTCTTTCTGTTTCCACCCCCAAACATCTGCAAACCATTCATCTGCTGGAAACTGTGACCTCTGACCCTGGTAAAGAAATTAAGACAGAAATAAATCCAAGCCACTGAAATACCATCCCATAGTGCACATGTGCCAATTGTCAAATTTGTGTGTCTACATTGTGTTTCTCCAGAAACTGATACCAACTACCTGTTAAAGATGGCTCTGGAGAAGATAGCCTTCCTTCCCTTTGGCTACCTCATTGACCAGTGGAGATGGGGTGTGTTCAATGGAACCACACCTCCAGAACGCTACAACGCTGACTGGTGGTACCTCCGGTGGGCTTTTATGCACAGGCTTTACTCACAAGATATGTCACATTGAAGGAAAGTTAGAATTTTGGGAAGTGTAATTATTATTTACTTTCTTGCTGTTAGCTTAATATGAAGCTACTTCCAGTTGTTTCCCATTGTTTCAATCTTTATGCTAAACAAAGCTATCCTGCTAGCAATTATGTGTTGTTGTGTTGACTCTTTAAACATGAGTTGAGAAAATGACTTAAACCTAAACCTGCTGATTATTAGCATTATCATTTATTTTATGACATGTTTGAGTCTACCAGATGAATGAAAGTCCTATAGTCTTTTAGCTCTGTTTTTGGTCTCCACCTTTTCCTGATACCTGTCTCTGTAGTTGCTAAACGCTTCACTGTGTTCACGAGCTAGTCACTAAATTTTTCTGTCAGAGGATCTTTCTCTGTAGGTTCATCACTACCAGCGTCCTCTTTCACATTGACGCATAGATTTACATTTGCCTTGTCAGTCAAGAACTGATATTCCATAACCACTTTACAGCTAGTGAGATTGAATGTGTGTGTGTGTGTGTGTAATACATTGACAGCTGACATTTAACTAATAAGTTACTAATGTCTTAGTTATGTATCCAGCGTATGTCAGCGTTTTCTAAATCTAATTTTGTCTTATTTCATTTTAAAGGACAAAATATCAAGGCATCTGTCCACCCACCAAGCGTACAGAGGATCACTTTGATCCTGGTGCAAAATACCACATCCCTGGAAACACGCCATACATCAGGTAGCATTCTGATTAGCTGCACTCCTACAGGCTTTAAGATTTCAATTCCAGAATATGCCTAAAATGGCCTGTGTTTGTGTACATGCCTGTACTTACAGCTAAGGGCACCAGGGAAATATGTGAATAAGGTAAATTTAATGAACATGCAAGAATGGCTGGTGATCTGGGGATTAAGGTATTGTGTGTTGTAGTCTGGATTCAATTACTGGCACTTGAGTGTGGGTTTAAACGATACAATAACCCTACAATAGCAGGAAGCTTCTAAAAGAAAAGCCTCTGATTCCAGCTGGTTTCTTTAACAATGTGGGAACTGCCAGTCAACACTTACTTAAACAAGCCAACACATGTTTTGTAGTGGTTGCTGAAACACACACTCACAACATTCTTATCATCTACACTTAGGGGTCATTTTTAGTGTTGTACTAATCTCGTCAGTGTAATGAAGTATAACAGATTTGTGGTGGTCTTTACCAAAATGTAGTCCTTTTTGACTTTTAATTAAATCTTGTACATTTTGAAAGGTAGTAACATGCAATTCTTTCCCTGCAGGTATTTTGTTAGCTTCATCCTGCAGTTCCAGCTTCACGAAAAACTGTGCGCGGCAGCCAAACACACGGGTCCCTTGCACACATGTGACATCTACCAATCCAAAGAAGCAGGGGCCATTTTAAAGTATGTGATGTGATTGGGTCGCCATTGTTTATTACACAGTACATGAATAATGGGTTTAGGGAAGCAGTGAAGGTGTAATACAATTTCATTCTACACTCTCCAGGAAAATTCTCCAGGCTGGCTCTTCCCAACCTTGGCCTAATGTGCTCCAGGAGGCTATAGGGACCAATAAGTTGGATGCCAGTTCTCTGATGAAATACTTTGACCCCATTATTAAGTGGCTGGAAAAGCAAAATGTGAATGAGACATTAGGATGGCCTGACTTTAACTGGGTCCCACCAATCCCTGAGGGTTACCCTGAGGATATTGGTAAGAGTTTTGTTCAAAAGGAATAGTAAACAAATGGCACAAAAACAGAAGATAAAATACTTTAACATTATCTGGAAGGAAATAATCCAATATAAGAACTATTCTAAATAAGTCATGTAAGTAAAGCAGTCATAATTATTTCTCTAAAATGTGATGAAAGAAGTGAAGGCTGTGCATGATGATTTATTTAGCCTTGGTAAAATGTTTAGCAGTCTGTTCCAAGATCTTCTCTGCATGCATGCACACAAACAGGTAAAGTTTTCTTATCCTTTGGAAGCAAACACCTACAAATAAAAACTTTGGTGATGATAATAAACAGAATGTAATTTAACTAAAATGACTTGTCCCTCTTGTTTACTCAGACAAGAACACCGATGAGCTTGATGCAAAGAATTTTCTGGAAGAGTACAACAGCACCGCTGAGGTGGTGTGGAACGCCTACACCGAGGCCTCCTGGAAGTACAACACCGACATCAACGAAGCCAATAAGCAGGCGATGGTGAGACCCTCTGACAGACCGACTCCACTGAGATCACCTTAACATTGTCCAAGCATCATCTATCATCAATCAAACGTGAAGGACTGTTGCATCTTATGTTGATTTTGTGCAAGTTGGGTAATCAATAAAATCCTTGCTTAATAAAACGTGTCAATGAATGAATCAATAATTGATTGAGTCAGTGAGTCACTAATCAACCCATGCATGCATGTATACATATCCATATATGCTCCCTAATTACCCATGTACCTTTCCATCTATCCAATCACCCTGCTTCCACTGACACATAATATAAATAGATTATTCATGAGTATTCATTATTCCTCTCTAGCTTGAGAAGAACCTGGAGATGTCAACCCACACCCTGAAGTATGGAGAGAAGGCCCGTCAGTACGACACCACTGACTTCCAGGACAGCACGGTCAAACGCATCATCAAAAAACTCAGCGACATTGAAAGGGCTGCGCTTACCAAGGCACAACTGGAAGAGGTGTGGAGGAAAAGTCTTTCTCTACAATAAAAGACAGAAAACCGAGACGTGTTTCTCATAAACAATCATCAATGCACATGCAACGGGGATGCAGAAAATACAAACCCCAATGATAGCTCATGCTTATTAAAGGCAAATATGTACAGTAAGTTGCACTTGGACATGCTGATAGGCATCCATCGGCTCCAGATAGTTAACATAATCTAGTAGCAGTAATGATGCTAAACCAGAATAAATTAAGGTAGATCTTACAGGTGGTGTGTGTCCCAGACCATTAGCAGGCAACACGAGTTAAAAGCATTAAGCTTCCCTCATATGAGTAACCTTAGCATACATTAAAATCCTGCTCTTTGCACCAAAATATATCAGACATTGAACATATACAGTGGCCCTTAGAGCTCAACACAGAAAACACATGCCAATAGACAAAACACAAGTAATTTAAGAAAACCCAATTCAACAATTTGAAGCCTTTTGGTTATTATTAGCATGCCAATTTTATTATACAGCCTGACAAAGCTTTGCACTACTCATGAAAACAGCCATTAACACACAGTGGCTTACCTTAAAACATTATTCTATTTCATAGCAGCAACCCCATTGACATGATATCACTCCAATGTGTAAATGTGGTGGAAAGGCCACATTTATAAAAAATTACAAATATTTTTTTAAACCTGGTATCCTACTTGGGTGAAATTTAGCAAGAGCCAGCCACCAAGCACTTGTATGTGATGCCTTCTGCTAACTGTGGTGTTTTAGTGACGGGGAAAGCTCTTTTTGGACCAGACACAGAGCTCCATGAAATTTGCACAAATGAATAAATACTGTATGCCAAACAAGTACAAGCTAACTCAAGCACTCAAAAACAAGTAGTAACTGTTGCCATTGTTAAAATGTAAATTAAACATATTGTTCAGTGATTCTCTAATTCATGTAAGAGTAATTTTTTGCCCTTATCCTCTTTCCTCCACCTGAGCACCCTTTAGAAAGCTGGCAAATGTACCACATGTAATTGCAGATGTTTCAGTGGGATCTGATGTTTGATCAATGCCTTTACCTTTTCAGTACAACACTCTCCTATCCAACATGGAGACCAAGTACAGTGTGGCTGAAGTGTGCAGAGATAATGGGATGTGCCATCCACTGGATCCAGGTAAGACTATGAAATACTATATATACTAATCATTATATAAAGACTCAGAAACAAATCATGAATAATAATATATAAGGCAAATGTATCATATGTGCAAATACTTTTTTATAATACTTACCAGATAGGTAATGGCAAATTAATTATTGGTAATTGAAACATGTAATTATTAGCTACTATGAAATAATGTAATAACTGTTAAAGGTGCAATAATGATCCCCTTAAGTATTTTTACAAGAAAAAAATGAAAACTCTGAAAATACATGAATGCTTTGCTGCATATTGCATATATATACATATATGTGGTAGATAAAGTTAGTGTAATAAAGACTAGTGTTGGTGTTTAAAGAATGCACTGTGTTTCAGATCTCCAGAAGATCATGGCAGAGTCCAGGGACTATGACGAACTGTTGTTTGCTTGGAAAGGATGGAGAGATGCTGCTGGCAAAGTGCTTCGCCAGGATTATAAGAGATATGTTGAACTGGCCAACACAGCTGCCAAACTCAATGGTATGACTTTAACGAGTAGTTTTATGTCCACCTTGAAATTCTTCCTGATCTCTTTTGCTTGAAAAATACAAGAATGTGAACCCCAGAGAACAGAGGAGAGCAGTTTAAGAATTTCTTCTTTTTTTTTACAGTGTGGGCTGTCCACCGCCGCCTACCAGCACCTCTATAGCAAGTGATATCTTGCCTGTTTAATCAGTATAAAAACATTATTTTACATATATTTATTTTAATTTGTAATTACTTAATTGTGGTCGGGACCGGTATCTTCCTGGAGTCTCTGCTGTGTGCTTTGACATGGTCCCATCCTAGATATAGTTTGGCACATAACCCACTCATGCTAGTAGACAGATTTAATTACATGTGGACAGATAAATGCTAGCAATTGTCCCCTGTTTCCAGTCTTTGTTCTGAGATCAGCTAACTGGCTGATCACGGTGACTTTCTTATTGACCCTACAGAAATAAAGTACTTTGATGGCTTCACCTATCTCTCCATTTAGGATATTTTTTGCTTCAGAAGCAGCTTCAAATGTGTGCATTGTCTACATTACAGAGTTAGAAACTACACCTTACTAATTAATATCTGTGTCCCTGGTACTATCTATAGGACACTCTGACAATGGGGCTTTCTGGCGTTCCCTGTATGAAACCCCTACCTTTGAGGAAGACCTGGAGGCTCTGTGGAAGGAGCTGGAGCCCCTCTATCAGAATGTGCACGCCTATGTCCGCAGGGCTCTGTACAAAAAGTATGGTTCAAAGTACATCAACCTGAAGGGACCCATTCCTGCTCATTTGCTGGGTAAGTAACAAGAAGGAAGTTTTGGAACTGTTTTTTTATACTACAATATTCAGAGCTACTTTACCTTTTATTTTGAACACACCAGGCTATCAGGAGTTGAGGTCACAGCAAGCCAGAACCACACTTCAGTCAGTAGTTCAGTTTGGAATTTAAAGGATTCAAACACTCTAGCCCAAGCTCTTCTTTTGTGTGGAAGCATACCCCATTGATATTCTGTCATTGGCTGGTAGATGAATTTGGATTAACTCAGGATTTAGTTTGCTTTCAGAGGCATCAAGCATGAGAATGTGTGTGACAGGTCCACATGGTTCAGGATTGGACTGACTCACAGCCATAAATCCCACTTGGTTTAACACCTGCAGAGCAGAGGATGACTTGCCACATGACTTAGGAAAAAGGACATATGAATGTCTTCTGTCCTTTCAGGCAACATGTGGGCACAGACGTGGTCTGGCATAATGGATTTGGCCATGCCCTACCCAGATGCCACGCAGGTTGACGCCACTCCTGCTATGGTGTCACAGGTGAATGAACACATAAGCAAGTTGCACAATGATCACCACTGCACACAAAGAAAAGATTTGTTTACACAAAGACACAAGCTCACATACACGCTCACACACACGCACGCTCACACACACACACACACACACACGCTCACACACACACACACACACACACACACACACACACACACACACACACACACTTCTTCCACCACTTTAGAGGTTAAGGATCTTTGTTTCAGTGACGATGAGACTTGGATACAAGTCAGATTAGAGGCTCTAGCAGAATGAGGATAAATACAGAGGATTTTAATCACACTGAATAACAACAGCAGTTATCCCTTTTCTAAACGTAGCTGTTACTTAATTCCAAATGTTTGAATTTCTCTCAAACTGCTTATACAGTATATACTCACAATTACATCCACATCTTCACTGGTACTCTTCTTTTCCCGTTCAGGGCTGGAATGCCATCAGAATGTTCCAGGAATCGGACAAATTTTTCACTTCTCTGGGTCTGCTGCCAATGCCGAAAGAGTTCTGGGACAAATCGATGCTGGAGAAGCCGTCTGATGGACGCCAGGTGGTGTGCCACGCCTCTGCGTGGGACTTCTATAACCGAAAAGACTTCAGGTTAATCATTTAATTTTCAGCTAAATAGATATTTTATTGTCAACTAAATGGAAGCTGAAGGCATCTGAATTATACTGTTTTATCTTTGTTAAAATAGCCATTATTGAAAGAAGAATAACATCAATATACCAGGTGATTCCAAACTTTAAAATAGTGGTGTATAAGAAGTGCATGGAAGCCAAAAAAAACCCCAAAACTTTTAGGTTCTGTGCTGTAATTATGGACTTGTTTGTGTCGACAGGATCAAACAGTGCACTGTTGTGACAATGGATGACCTGATCACGGTGCACCATGAGATGGGCCACGTCCAATACTTCCTGCAGTACAAAGACCAGCCCGTGTCTTTTCGCGATGGAGCCAACCCCGGCTTCCATGAGGCCATCGGCGATGTGCTTGCCCTGTCTGTGTCCACGCCCAAACATCTGCAGAGCATCGGCCTCCTGGACAAAGTTGAAAACAACCATGGTGACCATGAGTACTGTATAGTTCTTTAAAAGCATGTGATGTTATAAACACAGCTCAAGATGGGTTTCTGTCCCCTCATCTAGAGAGCGATATCAACTTCCTGATGAGCATGGCGCTTGACAAAATCGCCTTCCTACCTTTTGGCTACCTGATGGATCAGTGGAGATGGAAGGTATTTGACGGGCGCATCCCATCAACTGAGTACAATAAAGAGTGGTGGAATCTCAGGTAATGTTCACCAGTGTTTTTTACAAAGTGCAGGTGTTATCATGTAGAAACATTTTATAATTAAATAAAGGAAAGTTTATCAGTAACTTATTGATTCTGTAATAAAGTAATTCATTTGTAAATGATTTACAATTTTACAATTGCAGAATGAAGTACCAAGGACTGTGTCCACCTGTAAGCCGTACTGAGGATGACTTCGACCCGGGTGCAAAGTTCCACATCCCTGCTAACGTGCCTTATGTGAGGTAAAATTTTTAAATTCAAAACAACAAACATGGCACCTGATAATTGAGCACAAATAGATTGATAACAGCTTCAATACACTCCAATGAACTATGGAAAGATAAGATAAACAGGGCTACTCACATGGCAGAAAATAAAGCAATCATACAGACTCAACAGTTTTTCTCTTTCCTTCTGGCATAAAATCAAAGTCATGACAGTACATGTTTAATGGTCTTTATCCAGGTACTTCGTCAGCTTCATCATCCAGTTTCAGTTCCACAAGGCTCTGTGTGATGCTGCCAAGCATGTTGGGCCTTTACATACCTGTGATATCTACAAATCTAAAGAAGCTGGGAAGCTGTTGGGGTTAGTACATGCATGCACGCTCACACGTACGCACGCGTTGCAGAACACAGTCTTGCTACTGCTCCTTGTCTGCTTCGACCTCCCCTCTGACCCTCTCTGTGTTGTTTGCAGTGATGTGATGAAGCTGGGCTTCAGTAAGCCCTGGCCCGAGGCTATGGCCATGATCACTGGCCAGCCCAAAATGAGTGCCCAGCCTCTCATGGAGTATTTCCAACCTCTCATTGAATGGCTGGAGAAGGAGAACAACAAGAACAACGATATTCGCGGGTGGCCCGAGTACGACTGGAAACCTGACGTCTTGGAACGTACGTCCAACACACTCATGCATCCACATACTTTGAAACTTCCATAGAAACATGGATAAATGTAGTAGGCATTTAGGAAAGCCTAATTGACTTATGTAAAATAATTTTTCCAATCTCACAGCCAATTTTGATATGGCTTTTTTATAATTTATAATTTTTTGTAACATACTATACAATGGCTTTTTTTAGGCATACTATACTATGGCTCTTTTAAGGCATAATATACTATGACTTTTTTCATTTTTTTCGACGTACTAAACTATGGCTTTTTCATCACTTTTTCCAAATACAATACCATGACTTTGTATCAATTGTTTTAACCTACTATACTAAGATTTGTTTTCGACATACCATACTATGACTTCTTTTTTTTTACTTTTTTCACTATGACTTTTTTGACTTTTTTAACTTGCTATACTATGACTTTTTAATGACTTTTTTGACATGCAATACTATGAATTGTTCTGACTTTTTCAACAAACTGTACCAACACTTTTCATGATTCTTTTTCGACATATGACTTATCCCGACATAGTATACCATTACTTTTTTATGACTCTTTTTGACACACTATACCATGGCATACAGGGGCACCCTGGTAGCTCAGCCCATGTACTGGGGCTCTGTCCTTGCCCCACCAGCCATGGTTTGATTCCAACCTGTGGCCCTCTGCTGCACGTCATCCCCATCTTTTTCCCACTTTCCGGTCTTCAACTGTTCTATCCAATGAAGGCCATAAAAGCCCAAAAATCATAATATAAAAGTATTCAATTTTAATTAGAGATCTCTGCACAGACACTGGAACTGCTTTTGCTCATACTTACTGTCCTTCCCTTTTGCTGACACATATAGGCGTGTGTAGAACTAGCTCAAAAATGACACATCACACCCTTGTGGACACTATGGAGCTAAAGGTGAATGAGCAAGTTTGTGAAAAGTCTGGCATAGTACTTACGTGTTATGTTTTATGTTATGTATGTGTCTTGCAGGTGAACCTAAGTCTAGTAATGTTGACTTCCTGGGTATGAGTGTGAAAGGTGCATCTGCCATAGCTGGCCAGTGGGTCCTGTTGGTCCTTGGTGTGGTCTTCTTGGTGGCCACCATCATGTTGGCCTACAAGTACAGGAGGTCAAAAAAGCCTGAAAAGTCTTTATCCACGATGGAGCTCAAGCAAAAGGACTAGTCATCAGTGATGGCTAAGAACCAACCTCAATGTGAACATTAGTATATTTTGTACTATACAGTACATCTGATAAAATTTGCTCTTCTTTTTGGTCTGCCTCCCTATCTAGTCTTGTATTTTTATTGTATTAACTTGAGTCAAATTGTTGTTTGCCTACACAAAAGAACATTACAGTTTGGTAATGTTTTTGCAATATTTGAATGTTTAGAGATGGAATGTTTTACATGAATGTTTGTAAAGTAATTGATTGCGTTTCTGAATATTTGATTTCTTTTGTTGAATATGCATTTCTACAATAAATACATTAGATATGTATTCTGCTTGTGTTTAATCAAGATATTATAGAAAACACAATTACAGTAGCAATTAAAATGCAAAAGTTGTTAAAAACTATTTAATTACATTGAAACCACACAATAAAAAACACCACCATGACAGAGAACAGAGTTTGTGCATTGGTTTCAGCCCTTCTCTCTTTACTTGCAGAGTCAATGCAGCCTCTGTAACCGCCACAGTCCCAACCTGTGGGCTCTCAGGTAACACATAATAGAGTGGTAATGCAACACTTAGTCCCAGTCACAGTTGTGTTCAGTGACTGTCTTCTCCTGGTCCAGTCTGTTTTCAGTCCTGCAAGTTGACCTCAATGGGGGCCGCAATGGCTTGGAAACAATCCAAGTGTCAGCACACTGTCTCATATAAAACTACAAAGCTTAAGGACAGAGCAACAACAAAGGCCAATGACATAAGCAGTAAGCACTCTTTCAAATAAGTCAATTCACTTTACCTTGTCACTATGTACAATTTATAACTATCTATGCTAGAGCTTACAGTTCCAGAGATATATCACATAATTTATTATTTACTCCAGTGTCATGACTCTGTTTGTGATATTTAAAAAAAAAACGATAGGTTCTTTACTTCAATAACACAAGACAGTGTAATAAATAATAATCAAGTGTGCTCACGTGATCTCATCAACATTTGTTGGCTAACTCTACATACAGACAACAAGCTATTGCTTTTCAACTTGTTGCAGGGGTGCTTAAATTACTCTTGCCCTGAAATTTTATTAAAACACGTCCAGCTGGGCTATAAAATGTATTATTCACCAATACGTGGCTATTTTTCTCCATACCTCTGGGTATTTATTCCCTAAAACCAGTGAAATAATTTTCTGTCACTTTTTGTGATGCAAGTCCACGTAAACCTTGTCAAACACTGACATGGACATTCACAATATGTCTCTCATAACAGAGTGGATGTTGGTCAACGTATTCTAAGTGCAGTTTGAAAACAATTTCAACTGATGTAAGATTAAAACTTACATAGTCTACAACCGCTGACCACAAAGTGATGGCTGGGGACAGAGCAGGAAATACACTATCACGGAAAAGATCAATAGACTCACTCCTCTTATTACAGAGGAAAACACAGACATGGTGGAAATAAAGATGATTACTGACCAGCCAACTTTGCTTGGAGGATTTAAAAAAAAAAAAAAAAAAAATACATGCAAATGTCGTAATCAAAACTATTTACTCTTGAACGCAAATCATTTTCCAACACTGCATTCATCAAAAATACTTAACAAATTACAATCTCTGAAACAAATGGTCTATTACACTATAAAAAGTCTATTGCACTTAAAAATTTGAAAACTACATGAAGTAAAAAAAAATAAAAATAAAAAAAGGAATGCAATATCCAATTGGTCCATGCATGTGGCTCGACCGAGCCCAACGTTCTTTGTTTGGCCTGTGTCAAACCAGTGTGACAGTTCAGGGGCCAAAGCAAAGGTCTCAGTAGTAGTAATGCTGCATCTCTGTCCAGTTGGTGATCCAATACTTTTTCTGTGGCTCCTCAGGCTGGAATCCCAGATTGAACTGATATCGCTCAGCCTTGCGAATTCTCACCCCCTGGTGCTTTGGCATTATCCGATAGTAGATGGCACGCTTGAAGAATCCAAGCTAGTGGGAAAAAAAGAGAGGGAGGTGACATTAAAGATGATACACTTAAAAAGCAGGAGAGCTGGGATTAATGACAGGGTTGAGAAGGAGATTTAGGACTCCAAGGCTGAGAAAAATAAAGTTAGGTAAAAACCCCACGCTGAGTAAGTTGGAGAAGACTGATAAAGAAGAGAAGACAAACATGATACAAAGGGATTAGCAGCGCAATGTACAGTATTAGCCTGAAAGGAAAGTAGACGCCATGTTAGGGTGATACAGGGTAGATACAAAAAGCCGCCATAAAATAGAGAGAGCAGGTTGAAGCACACCCCAAGATGAATCAATAGTATCCATAAAAAATCCATTTGTAGGGGTGTTGTTACCCAAATGCCCCACTTGTGTGTGCTGTTGGGGGACCCATGGGGGCCTCAGTAGTCCTCGGTCAGCCTCTCTGTCTCAGAGGGCTGGATCTTCATCTCAGCCTTCTGGGCTTTGGCCTCATACATTTCCCTCCTGCTGGCCCTCTGGAAGAAGCCACACTGGAGGTGGTGGTGGAGGAGGAGGATGCATGGGGGGGTAAATCAGACGTTAGACTAAAGACTCAATATGGGGACAGCCATTGTGTAATCCAGAGAGGATCATTGGTGTGAGTAAAAAAAAAAAAGTACATGTGGAGAGATTCCGAGCTATTGTGAGTCTGTCTGCAGAGATGTCAGTGCATGTAAACCATTGTAATCAGTGCAGTAGTGATTGGTAGTCTCACCTTCCATAATATAAGAATGATTATTCCCAGTAAGACAACTCCCGCTACAACTGCAGAGATGATGATCCACAGCGGGAGCTTATAGGGTGCCTCCACCCCCTCCAGTGGTTCTATTTCTACTGTGAACTACAAAAAAGAAAGGAGAGTGTCAAGTAGACTCATCATCATCATCATCCCCCTCTTCCTCCCTCTCCACCTCCTGCTCCTCCTCCTCCTCATCATCATCACTACGCACCATGTTGGTCTGACTCTCCATCTTGATGTTTGATTTATTTTTAATGAGCTTCAGTGTGGCTTGACCTCTGACTGTAATTCTCAGAGCGTTGTGATAGTCCTGCAAACACACACACACACACACACACACACACACACACACACACACACACACACACACACAGTAGAAAAAAACATCTTAAAAAAAAGATAAAGAAAGCCATGGACAATTTTATAAAATTATTAATAATGTGTGTGTGTGTGTATGTGTGTGTGTGTGTGTGTGTGTGTGTGTATAGCTGGAGAGCGCTTACTTCTAGCATAGTACTGTTCCACAAACGAGAGCGGACATAAATCTTGGCTGAGTCTGTCACGTTGACCAGCGGGCAGGTAAACGTCACGCAACGTGCTGTCCCTTTGGAGCATTCCTTCAGCACAGAATGACACAGAACAACTATTATACGTGAGTAAGTGAACAAACATGGACAATAACACCATTTGCTTTTGTTGTTTTTTCAGGACGTCCACAATCTCAGTAAGAATTTGATGGTTTAGTAAATGCCTATTAATGTCTAGGAGCCCTTGTATTTAAAATAAGCTACACTCATGACACACTAATGGTCCATCAGACTAAAATATCTCAGCAACTATTAGAAAAACTGCCATGACATGTGGTACACATGTACATCATGCCCCCAGAGGATAAATCCTACTGACTTTCCCCGTCTGACTCTTCTGGTCCCATTAGCACGTTGATTTGTGATAAATAGTGAAAACGTCTGTCACTAATTAGTGGATGTGTTAGCATGCAATATGGCACAAACATTCATGGTTTTTGATCAAATATAATTTATATATATGCTTCAAATGACACATGAAAGCATGTTCATGACAGTGCTTGGTAAGGCAGATCTATTTCTTACCAACAGGTAGGTCTCTTTGCGAGGAGTGAGCAGCGTGATGGCTGCCTGTGGCTCAGTAATACGTTGCTTTGTCATATCATCTTCATCAGTCACTGGGATCTGTCGTTTAGTACGCTTTCGGTCACTCCCTGACAACTGGAAGACAAGACAGGGAGGAAGGTAAAGTAAGGAAGGAAGCAGATGAGACAGAGACATGACATCAGAGGGCTCGTGGTAATTGCTGGTTTTGATAAAAACATTGCCAGATTCTTCCTAGAATAGCACTGTCATTTCTACTGTCTATATCTAGTCCGCATGCGTTATGACTTTCTATTTGGGGCCCTGTGAGGTCTGTAAGTGGCGACACCGATTTTTCCAAAATGTATTTCTGAACATTTGTGGTTTGGCTTTGATGCCATTTTCACACCCATGTTCTACCACTGACATTTACTCATACAGCTTCAGTTTATACTCAAGTCAGGATGAATTGCAGCTCATGTAACAGGCCTGTGAACAGCACAACTGCAGCAAAGTTAGGGTACATTTAGTCTATCAAATATCAGCCTAGTTCAGTGAAATTCTAAAGGGTATCTAAGGAGAAAAAACAACTAAATTAACATAGCATTAGCATTGCCATTGTGAGCACGTCAGCATGCTGGCGGTATACGACTTTTATGAATTAGAAAACCGATGATGTTACCATCAGCTTCGCTTTGCGTTGTACCTTTGTGTTTAGCTAGCATGTTAAACTAAAATAGTAAACTGGCAGTCTAGCAATGACATATGATCGTATTTCCTGCGCAGACTAAACTCTTTTAGTGTGGACAAGACTTTGATGGTTTTATTCTACAGATCTTATGCTGAGTCCATTTTAACTTTTTGTTTGATTTCATTTTATGGAAACCTTACAATACAAAACAATAGTCATCTGTCCAAAATTGTTACAGACGCCAGTAAGATAAACGGCACCCAGCACCTCTCTCTTACAAAGATCTTTGACAGACCACTTTTGCAGAAGGCACGGTCAATCTTGTTAAGATCTGACCACCGACTCTTGGAGGAATTCATTTCACTTCCCTTCGGGCAGAGATATAGGCTCCCTAGAGCAAAAACTAATTTTATTTTGTTCCTTGTGAAATTAAAGCTATGCATTTGCATAACTCTTGAGTACACAGTTAGGCACTTAGGCCCTTTTAATGACACTTAGAAATCACTCTTTGTTTTCTTCAACACTTAAGGATTTTAATGTGACACTGTTCCCTTTTAAGGAAAGAAATTGCTCTTTATCAATTGTTGGCTGTGTGCTGCTATGGTGTTTTATGCCTTGTTTGTGTGTTTTAATTGTTTTTTCTGGGTTTTTTGTACCATCAACTGCAGATAAAATGCCCCCTTGACGGACAATAAAGCTCTTTGAACTCTGATACTAATGATCAGAATGCCAGCATCGTCATTGCCAGCATGTTAGCATGCTACAGTAAGCATTTAGCTCAAAGTGCAGCTGTGTGTCAAAGAGCTGCTAGCATGGCTGTAGACACAAAGTCTTGTTATTGGTTCTAGGCCTTTTATTAAAGCCAGTACCTGTTTATATATAACTGTGTTTGTGGCTTTTCAGCAATGGGACATTTTGGGATGTGCTTATGTCTTGGGTGTGGACAGTAACAAGATGTAAAAAATAAAAGAACAGAAAAACCTTTGCACAGTAGCCAGTACTCAGAGGTAAGGAAAATTAGATTGGACGGGAAAAGCATGACATGTATCAAATGTCTAGATGGATCTAAATCTAAACCAAGGATTTTTTCATGTGGTTTATAGTCAGCTGAATCACTGGCATTGTGTATTTTTTGTTCACAATCTGCATTTTCACTATCTGTTTCAATGTGTCCAAGAGTTTTGGGCATTTAGAAATAATCTGAGCATAATCAATTATATATCAATTAGCTCTTTAGGATAAATTAGAATATTTTGGTTCTAAACAAAAGTTTAAAAAAAAACCCTTACAGTTAGGTTAAGCATGTTGACAACTTCTCCAGGAGGTTTACATTCCACCTCAGATTCCCCATTAACAACAATCTTCGTCAGGTACAGCAGCCACTTGCCATTGGCTACCTCATAGGGCCACTCAAACTCCACAGCCAGGGTCCCCATGTGTCCCAGGGGCTGTCCCCTCATGTTCACCTAGTGGCAGCACAAAGAAAAAGGAAACTTTAGTAGAAATCAAACAGATGGTGTGAAATAATATGGTGTGGAATAACAGTCAGGGCTCCACTGTGACATTGTAACCCCTAATTAGTATCCACCCCTGGTCATGCTTACATCACAAACCCTGGTCACATAACAATCCCTTCCAGATGCAAAATTTAAACTTATTAAGAATGAAGGTTTGGGCTTCCCAGAGAGTGTGGAGATGACGGAAATGTGGTTAGCACACATATTATAGATGCAATATACAGTCTTGGAGGTCTAATATAGTTGGAGTGGTAGAGGTGACTCACATCGAATGTGAACTCGACAAGGCTGCCCACATCACTGGTGTTGACCATGGCTGACATGCCCATCACCGTCCCACTGAATTCTGTTTGCACCAGCGGGTTCAGTCTGGATGGGGTGAAAGTTGAACAATTATACGCTGTGCAAGTAAAAACTGATGTGGAAGATAATGTGATGTGACATTGTCCATTGCAGTTCTGTGCTGTACACTGTACATATACAGTATGTCATGTTATGTAATGGGACTCACATGGAGAAAGAGGGGAGGATGGTGTTTTCAATCAGCAGGCTCAGAGGAACAGGGTTCAGGTCACTCTGCTCACTAAGACTGGAGAAACAACCCTTATTGCAACATTGGGTGCCAAGGTATTTTCACATAATGTTAGAGCCACAACTAGAGCAATAATTAATTAAACTTAATTTTATGTATTATTTAAATAAAAAAACTACTTTTAGGATCAGCTATAAAATGCTAAACTGTGGAATCAAAACTGGGACCCAAGCCTTCGATATAAATAAAATTCAATCATGCATCAATGTTAGCACTTACGTGGACAGAAGCAGCTGGGACTCAATCTCCTGTGTGTACAAATTGATCCCTGAGGTTTCAAACTTAAGGAAAAGTGTTACCTTATAAGGCAAACAAGATAAGAAGAAGTGTTAAATTCATTTCAGCAGAGAAAAAAAGTTCAACATGTAAGAGAGAAAAAAAATCCAAGCGTACCTTTTCATTGCCTTTAAGTGGATTCCCCAGGTCACAAATCACTGTGTCGGTCAGACGGCATTGTACATTATGATCCTGGACACACAATTAGCATATTGAGACTTGAACGGAAGGATTCAGTTTCAATGACAAACATAAATGCAGATTGCCATGAGGAAATGAACAAATGAATGAAATAAATGGACATTTGTCAGTTGTCTGCTGCCCTCCAGTGGTCGTACCTCAGACGAGACCCCAGAGTAACTCAGTGCGTCAGGGATGGTGACATTGAGCATGGCCTGGTGGGCGTCTTCACCTAGCTTTCCCTGACCAGGAAAGTTGGTCACCTCCACCATCAGCCCTATTATCTTTACACTGCTGTTGAACGGGAGTATCTGCGATTCGCCATGCCTGGACAAAGGGATACACGGACAACATGCATTATTTCTTCACTTATTTTTAATTAATCAATTTAAAGCCTTATTTAAATCCTTGCAATTGCAACCATGTGGCAGTGACAACTAATCCACAGTGCTAGTGCTAAAGTTCTGAGAGAACTTGAGCGTCATGTCTGTACGCTAAACATGAAGCTACAACCAAGAGACAATAGCTTAGCTTAGTATAAAGACTGAAAACAAGGGGAAACAGCTAGCCTGGCTCTGTCCAAAGGTACAGTTATTGTATGGATTAAAAAATATATAACATGTTATATCCCTCTTTCCAGTATTTATTCTAAGCTAACCAGCTACTGGTGCTAACCATACATTTACTGTAAGTGACATTTATCAACAAAAAAATAGAATTTCATTTCACCTTAGGTAAGGCCTTTTCTTGTCGTCAACAAATTGGGCTGTCAGCTGCAGGTTACTGCTACATTTGTTGTCTAAGCCACACTCCCTCTGAAAGTTAATCTGCAGGAAATAGAACAAATATGACATCATACCTTACAGGGGGATGATCCCGAATACATGTGCTTCACTATCTATAGTATTTCAATGTGTATGCACCACTCCATACCTCAGCTCTTTGAGTGAGTTTCTGCTCCTGGCTGATAATCGGAAAAGAGTCTAGGTTCTGCAAGGAACGTCTTGAATTAGGTTTTTGTTCATCTAAGGACATGCTGAGGGAAAAGACCACCGGCTGCAGTTTGTCTTTCACAGGCACCTGTAGAATCGTCCAAGAATCAAATTTTAGTTTTGAAAAGCACATGGGCAATATCACCTTCTCAAATAAAGCTATTTCAATGTCAGTAAATTACATATCACACACAATTACACACGAACACACAATACACACACTTCTACGGTGTTTTTGTATTGATACTTTACCATTGCAATCAGTTTCAGAGTATGACAAATGGATTTGGAAGATGGCATGCTCAAAAAGCCAATATATGTGTCATCATTGTCCTCAAAACGAACACGAGGGCTTCTCCTGTCCACGTCGGCCTTCACCGTGTACTTCACCGCTTAACAAAGCAGAAACACATACAGTACATTATAGAACACTGCGGCAAGTGCATGTGTTTAGTCAACAATATAACAGTTTTGATAAATATAGCAAGCCAGTATCTTTACAGTCTGTAAGTCATACATTCAAAATTGCAGCCATTATTATATGCAATTTCAAAAGTGAAGTAAGTAAGTCATTCAAGTAAGAGTGCTTACTGGTATTTTTCTTGAAGTCTTTGTTCCCATTGCTTAGAGTGAAAGACATACACAGAGTTGCTGTGATGCTGTAAAACACAAAGAAAAATGAATATATGTTCTAACCATATTGAATAAGCCAGTTTCAGAATGAGATATTCTGAGGAGACATCTCACCATGGTGTACTTCCAAGACACTGATTGGGGTCCACAATCTTTGGCTCGACACTGAAGTCCTTAGTTAAGTGGATGACTGGTCGAGCCCTGAAAACAAGAGGAAGAGGAATAAAACTGTACCTGTACTGTAAAAAAGTTATATCATAGTATTAAAACAGTACAGCATTGTACTATTTACAATTGAGACATACACTATCAATTGCAATAAAAGAAAAAACAAACTCCATTTATTTTTTAGCCTCTCTCTAATTTCTACCTGAGCAGGGCCATGCGGTCGTCCAGAGAGCCAACTAAGATGTCAGGGTAACTGTTGCCATCCATGTCCATCCCTCCGTTGATGGAGTAGCCAAACGTGTTGAATCCTCCATTTCCCACTGACTTACCCTCAATTACCTACAGGGGACATGTTGGTCAACACGATAAATCTGGGCTCTTTCAGAGTATATCTGTAGTCTATCCATGGCATATAGACAGACGTTACCTGACTGTGCTCCTTTGAGATTCCCTGTTTACTTCCCAACCAAATGTAGACCTTTCCTGTGTCATGGAATGGAGCTCCCACTGCAAAGTCTGCCAACATAAACAATGGAGTGAAATATTGAAAGGAAACAAAGATGGTCTGCTAAGAAGAAGCTCAGTTAGGTCTGTGTTTGGAATACATATATTTGCCCTCTGGGCGGCAGCATAGCACTATTCAATGAGTAAATTGCCAGCTATTTTGTACAGCGTTCAGTGGTCCGAAATGCAACACAGTACATGACCTTTTCCTGCTGAGATAACTGCTTAGCAACAGCGCATAAAGAAACAATCATATAACAAAAGTCAAATCAATCACAAAGTCTTAAACTTTATGCTTGCTCTTTACCATATGTTGGTACCTTTTCACAGCGGAACACCTTTTAAAATACAGTGCATATGGGGTTGACAAAATAAGAATCTAGAAAGAGAAAATCTAGACTTTAACTAGAAGTACCATTATTTCCCATCATTTGGTAGTTGTTTTTATTAATGAAATTGCAGTTTGCGTGAATATATTTATGAGGTATTTACTTTATTTTGTTCATACCCTGTCATGGGTAACAAATGTCATACCTTGGAATCCGTCTTGGTTAACATCGCCGATGGCAGCCACTGCAAAGCCAAATCCAGAGGCCGATGGACCCTTCAGCACAACGCTGGCAGTCTTCTGGAACGATCCATTTTCATTCATGAAGATATACACTGCTCCTCCCTCATCCTTCATACGGTCAAAGTAAAATGGGGCGCCCACAATCAGGTCGTTCCAGCTGCACGTGCGCACACACACACACACACACACACACACACACACACACACACACCAGAAAAGGACATCCTAAACATTATATTCCTTGGATCGTAAACTTCTGTATTCCTTAAAATCCTACAGGCCCAACAAGGCTTCACTCATGCATTAAGGGATGCACATGATGTCACCATAATGTCATGACGAACACCTTATCTCAGCTGCTAAAGGGACAGGTTTTCTTCTCTCATCTCTGCTCATACATACTTCAGTGTCATGCATTCTCCGCATAACAAGGCAGGTCATGCATTTGAGCGTGAGGCAGATCAAAAACACAAGATACAGTTACAGACAATCCATTAAAACATGCAAACATAATACATCTGCTTTTCTTCTTCTGCGTATGTGGATTTAGAATAATAAGCAGCTAAAGCTTAAAATATGGCATTAGGTGGAAATATAATTTCCAAATTAATGGATTGCCAGTTTGTTTTGGTCTCCTGGAGTGAAAGATGCAATGACTTAAATGATGTTTTTAAACCAGGGACATGATTCATTTAAAAAACAATTTGATTCCCAGCATGGACAAAGTCTGAATGTACTATACAGGAAAGAAAAGACTAAAGCTATTATTCATTTCTGTTAGTGTGGTGTGCAGAGACTCACTCGTCATTGTTGAGGTCAGTGACAGCCAGGCTGTTCCCAAAGTACGAGCCCACTTGTTCCCCGGGGAGAGTGAGCACCAATTCGATGTTTTTGTCAGTCTTACTCCCTAATATCACCGAGCCCTTGGACTCTTCTCTGGGAGCCCCTGTCACCACTGTGTAGTCGTTATGGCTCAGCAGCTTCCTCTCCTCAACAACTGAGTAACCTGCCGAAGAAAGCATTTGAGATTCACTGTTAAACTGTCATCTGACTGCGGGTGGGATGGGGGGGAATAGAGGTCCTAAAGCATGGTAAAAGAATAATAATTTCTATATTTAAATGAAGGAGAACCATACTGTATATTAATTTACCCATATAACTGTGTCGTATATTCTTCTGCTCTCCAAAGTCTTTGCTTGAAGAGTCCCAGGCAAAATCTGGGTCTGGATTTCTCCAAGTTACGTGAACATTTCCTTTATAAAAAAGTAGAATTAGACACAGAATGATCCCAGTGTTAGACCAACACTAGAATTTGGCAGACATGCACAGGGTTTAATCCCTGTCTGTGGAACCAGCCCATTATTTCAGTGATAAGTAACAAAACACATTAACTCTCCAGTACCCACCTTGCCACACGTAGCTGCCTGGAGTGCCGATGTAGACATCAGTGTCTGTCATGCCGCCTGACATGCCCATGTTGCACAGGCCCTCAAACGACTGGTCGAGGTTGGGGTTGCAGACCTCATAACTGTAAGTCTGCCATTCGTCATTTGGGTCAAAGGTCAGGTTGTTGCTCCTGACATAGCACTTTCCTATCATCCGCCACTGTTCCTCTGTGCCGCCTTGCATGATCTTCACATAGCGATGCCCACATGCCTAGAGACAAAAGAAGAGTGTGTTTTCTGGAATGTTATGGACTGTGCAGTTGCTCTAATTCACAATGTGTCCAATCTGGAAACCTCTACCATACTGAGATTAAATCAGAGCTAGAATTGTTTATATAATAAAGTATTAGTTTTTCTGTAAAGTCTACATAATATCAATAACAATGGCAGTGGGAAAAATCCTTTAAATTAAATGAGAGAGCATAAAAACACCAGCAAATTATCACCAGTATCCCCATTACACACACACACACACACACACACACACACACACACACACACACACACACACACACACACACACACACACACACACACACACACACACACACACACACCCCTCTTGGATACACTTGTCTCTTCTATTCATTGACTGTACTGTCCCTTAACTTATCTGTTTTTAGTTTAATCTTACTTTGCTTGTGGCTTTTCTTTCCTCTATTTTGTTGATATTTCAACATGATTGTACTTTAGATATTTTCTTTTGACACTGTATGTCATGCTGAAAAAAAAAAAAAACAGTCTACTACTTCTACTCTGAGGCACAGTAAAAGACCGGGAACTGTCAAACCGAGTGGGAGGGTCCATTTGAATAAGAAGATAAGTACCCAGGGGAAAAGACCAAGTGTCGTAGAGGGGGAGGGGTGTTTTTTTCTGTTTAGGGATTAGGATGTTTAAAGCATTCTTTTTTTAAATACATATGTTTTTAAAAACTTTAAGGTGTTTCTAGGTCAGAAAATATTGTAATCATATTTGAATATTGCTTTCCTTGTGAATAGTTTATACAAAATATATTGAAAATTTGTATACAAGCTTTTGGGACTAAGACAGAGAGTCCTGACTTGGGTCCATTTTTAGTGGCACAGCCAAAAGTGTTAGAGAGTTATTTTTCTCTGGAAATAATAAATTGTTTATGAATGAAAGAAATGTCTCTGTGCGCGAGACAATCTTTTTGCTGTTTTTGAGCCAAATATAGTTATCTTTCAAAAAACAATAACTATAAGATGTTAGCACAATATTCTCTTGAATCATATTAAAAGAGAAAAATCCCAATGTTATCTTATCTATGACCAGCATTTCATTATTACGCCATGTGGCAATTGCTACCTGTTTGTGTCATTCTGTCTTGGGTGTGTAGTTGCTTTATGCTGCAGTAAATATTGCAACAAGCACACTGTGTCATCTGTGACACAAAATAATAAAATACAAAGGGGTTTTTATCTCTCCCAGCATCCCCTCAGTGCTACAGTAAATATGACCGTATATATGCCACCTGTGGCCCTGACTAAAAGAGTAAAGCAGGATGTCATCTCACCAGCACGCGTCCCGCTGGCTGGTATCTCTGACTGGCCACAGTCACACCCAGCCACATGCCCTCCACAATCTCAGATGGATTTGCTGTGGATGGGTTAGATGAGGGAATTACAGTAAATTAAAGGGTTTAAAAGGTTACTGTGAACATGAAAAATCATCCATTACATAGAAAAAACAAAAAACTATCAACATGGTTATGGTGATGATAGTCACAGGAAAACCAATCCAAACAGTTTAATTCAGCCTGGATCATGCCCTGACAAATACAAACCACAAAAATGTGCAGTGACGGTAGCAATAGCCACTCAAAAGATGAACATCAGGTAGTAAAGCGGTATGTCTATTAGTTAATAACCTTCAATTAAAAAAAGATGCCCTTTCAGAGTTTCATATCCTGGAGCTAACCATGTAGGTACAGCAAATGATCGGTGAATGCTGTAGGGATTGTTTGACATACTAGGGCTGTGCTTATTGAATAAAGAGGAAGCTAGCAGGTTGTTATTTACAGTTCATCACTTTGCAATCAGGGATATACTTCACAGTGACCTGTATGTCTTAATGTGTTACATTTTCAGGTTCATAATTGTATTGTGAGGTTATACATGGTTTATTTTCAAAAAACACCATATTGTTGCTGTACTGCACATTGCTGAATATCCTCTTTTCACCCTGTGTTTGGGTTTCTGTTTTAGTGACAGAGTGAGACATCTCACTTCTATACTATCTTTGTTGGGAATCGCACATGCGCAGTAGCACATCAGCTAGATATCTTTCTCCAACTTTGGTGAGTACAAGGCAGGATTAGCTGGGAGACTTCTTCTAAACGAGGGCGCACTTGTGGAATACCTGCAGAACAGGGACATGGAAGTAGTTCTTTTGTAGATTATGGGGAACTAGTGTGTGTTGTAGCAGTTTTTTGCCATTGAGAACGAGCCAGTATGCTAGCGCTAGCATGCTACAGTTAGCCATCTCGTCTTGGCTAGTGACGTAAAAAGCTGTGCAGATTTTGAAACAGCTCACCAGGAGACAGAGGGCAGAAGACATTCAGAAACCGGTATCTCACTCAAAACAGCATGGCTAGTTGTTTCCAAGTGTGTATGCGTGTGGAAGCACCAGAGACACAGAATAACAAAAAAGTTTATTTTTTCATAATATGGGCACTGTAAAGGGAAACTCACACATATAGGTTAGACAGAGTCAAGATCAGAGTTATCTTGGTTAGGGCACCATGTTTTTTTTTTAACAGACTGGGGGCATGGAGTATGAAAGTCATGTTAACATGACAGGGCGGGTCTAGAGAAGGTTTTTTTTTAACATTAATATGCGTTCCCCCAGCCTGCCTATGGTCCCCCAGTGGCTAGAAATAGCGATAGGTGTAAACTGAGCCCTGGGTATCCTGCTCTGCCTTTGAGAAAATGATGTGCCGATCTGGAATCTTGCTTCTTATGAGGTCATAAGGGGCAAGGTTATTTCCCCTTTCTCTGCTTTGCCTGCCCAGAGAATTTGGCCCACCCATGAGAGTGACATCATGGCTTTCAAACAAGCAAAGTGACAGTTGGTCAAGGCCACACCAACACCCTCCACCTTGCCCCCCCCCTCCTCTTCAATAGCTACAGACTCAGAAATGACACATACTAAGGAAAGCTCATTGTGGGACTGGCTCTAGTGGCTGTAATTCTGCACCAAGGCTGAATTTTGGGAAAGATACTTCAGATACAGTATTAGGGGACAACTAAGGTCTATATAAAAGCATCCAAAGAGCACCATGTCGTGGGACCTTTAACAATTAGGTATCCCTTGAAATAATATTTTTAGTGGCTCTAACAATGAGTCCTCACTTAAAGATCTCAACAACTACTGAATGGCCATGACAATTTTGTACATACATTCATGGTGCCCAGAGGATGAATCCTAATGATAAGGTCGCAATTCAAATTTGAGCAATACCTTGTTTTCTACAAAACTAATGACATTCCCATCAGCCTCCGCTGTACTTTTTGTTTAGTGAACTAGGTAAACATCATACTTACATTAGCACATCGGCATTGTCATTGTGAGCATGTTAAAATTTAACTCACTGCTATGCCTATAAGTACAGCCTCACAGAGCAGCTAGAATGGCAGTAGACTATGTTTTTTTTTTACTTCAATGTTAATTGATCTCTCTCATCTTGGAGTCTGCTCACATGCAGACAGCATTCAACTCTACCTCCACTGTGTGCCTGAGGCTCACTCAAATTACTAACCTGTACAGAAACTCAGTTATAATTAAAGCTGCAAGCAGCGA
>CM049391.1:18118283-18461595 GCA_026937815.1 Etheostoma perlongum | reverse complement strand
GCCGGGGTCTGGAAGTGGATTAGTTTCCCTCCTCATTTCTTCGTTTTTGTAGATCAGCATTTTCCTTGTCATGTGTTTTTTAAGTGTTTGTATAGGTTTGTAGTGTTGCCACAGTATCGAATGCTCTTTTTACACGTATCCACAGAGTTGCAGTATTATCATTTAGTGCCGTAAAATAGCTCCACAACACTTCTCTTTGCTCTCAGCCACCCTGATCTCTCATTCAATGTGCTATCAGTCTCGCTGCTCCTCTGCGCGTTGTGTCAGTGAGTCACGTGACGACACAACAACGAATCACAGCAGAGGAGCAGGAGGGGGAGGAGGAGCAATGTTCCAAGATGTGGCGGCGTTTGCTCAGGAAGTGGAAGACACAAGCAAAGTATAGTGAACATAAGGGAGGAATAACTAAATTAAAATATCAATTCAATTACAGTTGTATCGATCAAATACCAATACCAGCGTTGGCATCGATACTATCGATATTTAGTTATTTCTCCTTCATCAGAGTCTCTCTGTGTGTGTGTGTGTGCTTCTGTCTGTTTGTGTGTGTGCTTCTGTCTGTGTGTGTTGTGTAATGGGTGTGGGTGTACAGATTGTGGGGAAATTTCAAGCAGATACGACAACGTACACTGTAGTTACAACCACTTTCTCCTTCATCAAGAGTGGGTCTCTCTGTGTGTGTGTGCTTCTGTCTGTGTGTGTGTGTGTGTGTGTGTGTGTGGGTGTAGAGTACAGGCCAAAAGATTCAATGAGTTTCCTTTATTTTCATGACCAATTACATTGTAGATTATCACTGAACTCATCAAAACTATGATGAACACGTGCAAATTATTTATAGCAACAAAAAAGGGTCTATTTAATACCTCATGAAGCTCATTGAGAGAACACCAAGGGTTTGCAGCACTATCAAAAAGCAAAGGGGGGGCTGGTACTCTGAAGAAACTAGAATATAAGACATGTTTTCACTTATTTCACACTTTTTGTTAAGTGTGTGTGCATCTGTCTATGTGTGTGTGTGTATATCGGTCAATCTGTGTGTGTGTGTGTGTGTGTTTGGTTTGGTTTGAATGAAGTTTCAGAAATAAATCCAAAAAGAAGGTACATTAACGTCACAGCTGATATGCCTCTTATTATCTAGTAGAATAGCATAGTATTAATCTAATCAAGCGTAAAATACTGAAAGAAAATGTCTATCACAATGTGTGCAAATAAAATGAATATCCTATCCTGCAAACCCAAAACACACACACTATGGTATGCAGTGGAAAATTAGCAAGCTAGCAAAACACAGATAAGCTAACTGCTTCACATTACAGGGTAAAAACGGTTAATATTAGCATAACATTTAAGACAGAAACAACTTAAGGGATAGCTTAATCTGCTGTTACAATAGCTTGTAGATATACTATAAGTACCAACTTACATCGTCTCTGACTTCAGTACAGGCGACTGCCGTTATAAAAATAACACAAAGCGTCGGCGATTTCTGGCGTAACTTACGAAATTAACGTACGTAATGAACGTAGCCGTAACTAACGTAACTTTAACTAAACAGTCTCTGTAGCATAAGGAATTCACAACATTGTGTGTGTGTGTGTGTGTGTGTGTTTGTCCTACCTCTACTTAATACCCCATGAAGCTCATTGAGAACACCGTCAAGGTATGTTGCTATAGCATAGTGATTTCAGGGGGGGGCTGCTAGCTGAGTCACATGACTGACAGTCACACAGGGGGGGGGGTTGGGTGGCTGCCAGCTGTAGTGCACAAACAGTGTCATTACAGGCTCTCCCACATGTTATCCCCATTTAATAAACGAACTATTTAGTCAGATAGGCATTTGTTGTGAAAGAAATACAGTTATAATTTATAGCATTTTTTATTCAAAATCCAAATTTCATGCAGATGGGATTAATGCTATTGCAATGTGGGTAATGAATTAAAAAAAAAATTCTAACAGCCCCATGTAATGTCCGATTCACTCAAGATTTGGCATGGATGGTCATGTTGCTATGCGGAACAATGGTCTTTTATTTGGTAGCAATCAGAATAAATCTTGGCCAGATACACAACACAACTTCCTGTTTCAATAGCCGCCTACAGGAAGAAAAAAATATATAAAAAAAATTAAAAAAATTCTAACGGCGCCATCTAATGGCTTATTGACTTGAAATTTGGCATGGACGCTCACACCACTATGCGGAACAACTGTGTCATGTATGGTGTTAATCGGAATAAATCTTGGCCAGATATGCAACTTCCTCTTTCAAGAACCCGGACAGGAAGTTGGTACTCAATAACTTGCACATTTTTCGCACTATCAAATTTCTTTGGATAACTTTTCATCATGAGTGTCAGTAGATACTACCTGCAAAGATTCAAGAAGATTGCAGTCACGGCCTAGGAGGAGTTCGAAAGAATGTGAAACACATGACAATTCATAAATTCAAAATGGCCGCCTTCTGGTTGGGCGGAGCTAATGAAGGTAAATGGGAAATATGTTCGCAATGGTTAGAGCAATATGTGTATCAAATTTGGTGAAGATCGGAGTAACTATGTCCAAGTTAAGGCCTTTCCAGACATTAGGGGCGCTATAGAGCCCGCCTACAGGTATGGGCCAAATGGCTGAACAGACTCCCAAAGCTCCCCGGTCTTTACGTGGGCGCCAAAATTTGTGAGTTTTCGATATATTGAGGCCGTCAAAAATGAGCCCAAGTGCTAAATCCACTTAAGGGGGCGCTATAGAGCAACCGTACCACTCTCAAGCCTAAATGTGTATTCAGATGAAAGAGTTTCATATTCTGCACATGGCTGCAAGATTTGGAGAGTTTTCATCAATCCTAAGGTCCTCAAAAACGTCTTTGAAATATGAGACATTTCGCACGAAATTCGCCATATCGTAAATTATAAATTTTTTAGATTTTTTATAAAAATAGCCTGATACAGTTCCAGATGATACGCATGATCCCTGAAAGTTTGAATGCTGAATTATGACTTTTTTTTTTCTGGGTCCACATTAGGGGGCGCTATGGAGCACTCTGTCATTGCCCGAGCCCAATCACTACAGAATTCTGTCATTTTTTATAGGTGTGACATGTGTGCAAATTTTTGCAATTTTACCACATGAGAAAGCCCTTGACAGTAAAGGTCTTGGAATAATAATAATAATAATAATAATAATAATAATGGGTTCCATTTTATACCACATGACATGTGTGGGCAAAGAGAAAGTCCTCAAAATGACAGTTCCTTGAAGGTGCTAAATAATAATAATAATTAAAACTGCAAGCAGTGATGATGGGCCCTCGCCTCTTCGCAGTTCGGGGTACTGGCAGAGGCCAATCTTTGCGGCAGTGAATTTGCGCGCACTCAGACACTGCAAATTGTCACCAATGAAGATGGAAGTCCCTGCTGTAAGACTCTCACGTCATACAGTTCATTATCTGTGGAGGGGGCGTGGCCAAATCCCAGGGGGCGGGTCAAAAGCATCACCAATGAAGAAGGAACTCTCTGCTGAGTTCATTGACATCTTACACACGACTGTAGCTTAAACGGTTCAAATGTTACGGACGGGGCGTGGCCTGTGTGAGTGGGCGTGGTTAAAGTATAGGGGCCAGCTCAGTATCACATGTAGACCACACATTCTAAGTTTCATGTAAATCGGATGATGTTTGTCATATTAGGCTGATTTCCTGTTGCCAGTTGGTGGCGCTGTCTCCAAAAGTCCATATTGGCCTCTAGATGTCCTCAGGCCTGGACTCTTGGTGATTGTGGGAAATTTCAAGCAGATACGACAACGCACACTGTAGTTACAGCTAGTGGTGGGCGATAAAATTTGGTATCGATCCGATACCAAATACATATAGGGTCCATTGCCGATACCGATACCAATACGATACTTTTTACTTAAAAAATACTTTTGTGTAGGGGAGAGCATTTCATTATTTCTGAGGTGAATGAATGATCAATTCTTTAGGCAATATTTTTTTATTAATGTATTGAAGTGCAAAAAATGATTAGTTATTAGGCACTGTAGAATGAATACAAACCAAATTTTACAGCCTTTTTAAAAATAAATAAATAAATAAATAGCCTAAAGAATAACAAATGTCTCCCTTTTTTTCTGGTTTTAAAATCAAATGAAATAAAGTGCACACAAGTTGTATTTTTTAATGTTAGAGGGGGCGCGTGATAAGTGAATACAGCCCAGGTCTAAATTAATTAAAATTTGTCAGGTTGCTCAGCTTCGCGATGTCTTATTCTTGAGCAATCACACTAACTAATGCACAAGACGCGATATGACATGACTAACATAATATTAGCCTACTCTTACAAGCTACCTGGGTATTCTCTGCCTCTCTGAAATGACTCTCCCAACGAACTCTGTCTCTGTGCCGGGGGGTCTGAAGTGGATTGATTTCCCTCCTCATTTCTTCGTTTTTGTAGATCAGCATTTTCCTTGTCATGTGTTTTTAAGTGTTTGTATAGGTTTGTAGTGTTGCCACAGTATCGAATGCTCTTTTTACACGTATCACAAGTTGCAGTATTATCATTTAGTGCCGTAAAATAGCTCCACACAACACTTCTCTTGCTCTCGGCCACCCTGATCTCTCATTCAATGTGCTATCAGTCTCGCTGCTCCTCTGCGCGTTGTGTCAGTGAGTCACGTGACGACACAACAACGAATCACAGCAGAGGAGCAGGAGGGGGAGGAGGAGCAATGTTCCAAGATGTGAAAGCGGCGTTTGCTCAGGAAGGTGGAAGACACAAGCAAAGTATAGTGAACGAGAGGAGAGATAACTAAATTAAAATATCGATTCAATTACAGTTGTATCGATCAAATACCAATACCAGCGTTGGCATCGATACTATCGATATTTAGATCGATCCGCCCACCCCTAGTTACAGCCACTTTCTCCTTCATCAGAGTGGGTCTCTCTGTGTGTGTGTGTGTGTTCTTCTGTCTGTGTGTGTGTGTGTGTGTGTGTGCTTCTGTCTGTGTGTGTGTGTGTTCTGTCTGTGTGTGTGTGCTTCTGTCTGTGTGTGTGTGTGTGGTTCTGTCTGTGTGTGTGTGTGTTACAGCCACTTTCTGTCTCAGTGTGTGTGTGTGTGCTTCTGTCTGTGTGTGTGTGTGTGTGTGTGTGGGGTGTACAGATTGTGGGAAATTTCAAGCAGATAGGCCAAAACGTTCAATGAGTTTCTCCTTTATGGGTTCATGACCATGTTGTGTTATGCTTGAACTCATCAAAACTATGTGTGTGTGTGTGTGTGGGGGGTGTAGAGTACAGGCCATTGAGAGAACACCAAGGGTTTGCAGCACTATCAAAAAAGCAAAGGGGGGGGTACTCTGAAGAAACTAGAATATAAGACATGTTTTCACTTATTTCACACTTTTTGTTAAGTGTGTGTGCGTCTGTCTATGTGTGTGTGTGTGTATATCGGTCAGTCTGTGTGTGTGTGTGTGTGTTGGGTTTGATTGAATGAAGTTTCAGAAATAAATCCAAAAAGAAGGTACATTAACGTCACAGCTGATATGCCTCTTATTATCTAGTAGAATAGCATAGTATTAATCTAATCAAACGTAAAATACTGAAAGAAAATGTCTATCACAATATGCAAATTAAATGAATATCCTATCCTGCAAAGCACCAAAAACGAGTCACACACTAGCTAGCAACATCTATGGTATGCAGTGGAAAATTAGCAAGCTAGCAAAACACAGATAAGCTAACTGCTTCACATTACAGGCTAAAAACGGTTAATATTAGCATAACATTTAAGACAGAAACAACTTAGGGATAGCTTAATCTGCTGTTACAATAGCTAGATATACTGTAAGTACCAACTTACATCGTCTCTGACTTCAGTACAGGCGACTGCCGTTATAAAAATAGCACAAAGCGTCGGGCGATTTCTGGCGTAACTTACGTAATTAACGTGCGTAATGAACAGCCGTAACTAACGTAACTTTAACTAAACAGTCTCTGTAGCATAAGGAATTCATAACATTGTGTGTGTGTGTGTGTGTGTTGTTTGTCCTACCTCTACTTAATACCCCATGAAGCTCATTTGAGCTATGTTGCTATAGCATAGTGATTTCAGGGGGGCTGCTAGCTGAGTCACATGACTGACAGTCACACAGGGAGGGGGGGGGTGGCTGCCAGCTGAGTCACATGACTGACATCACAGACTGTAGTGCAACAGTGTCATTACAGGCTCTCCACATGTTATCCCCATTTAATAAACGAACTATTCAGTCAGATAGGCATTTGTTGTGAAAGAAATACAGTTACAATTTATAGCATTTTTTCAAAAATCAACATTTCATGCAGATGGGATTAATGCTATTGCAGTAATGGGTAATGAATTAAAAAAAAATTCTAACAGCCCCATATAATGTCCGATTCACTCAAGATTTGGCATGGATGGCTCATGTTGCTATACGGAACAATGGTCTTTTATTTGGTGGCAATCGGAATAAATCTTGGTCAGATACACAACACAACTTCCTGTTCAATAACCGCCTACAGGATGAAAAAAATATAATAAAAAAAATAAAAAAATTCAGGCGCCATCTAATGGCTTATTATTTCGACTTGGCATGCCTCACACCACTATCTGGAACAAATGTGTATGTTTGGTGGTGGTAATCAGAATAAATCTTGACCCAAATATGCAACTTCCTCTTTCAAGAACCGGACAGGAAGTTGGTACTCAATAACTTCGCACATTTTTTGCACTATCAAATTTTTCTTTGGATAACTTTTTCATCACAGTGTCAGTAGATATTACCTGCAAAGATTCAAAAGATTGCAGTCACAAGCTAGGAGGTTCGAAAGAATGTGAAAAACATGACAATTCATAAATTCAAAATGCCGCCTTCTGGTTGGAGCCCAGCTAATAAAGGCCGTAAATGGGAATATGTTCGCAATGGTTAGAGCAATATGTGTATCAAATTTGGTGAAGATCGGGTAACATATGTCAAGTTAAGGCCTTTCCACACATTAGGGGGGCGCTATAAGAGCCCCCTTACAGGTATGGACAAATCGCTGAACAGACTCCCAAAGCTCCCGGTCTTTTGCATTGGGCGCCAAAATTTGGCCAGTTTTTAATTATATATTGAGGCTATCAAAAATAGCCCAAGTGCTAAATCCCACTTAAGGGGGGCTATAGAGCAACCGTACCACTCTCAAAGCCTAAATGTGTATTCAGATGAAAGAGTTTCATATTCTGCACATGGCTGCCGTTTTGAGAGTTTTTTAGTGGATCCTAAGGTCCTCAAAAGCGTCTTTGAAATATGAACATTCATGCACGAAATTCTCCATATAAATAAATTTGTTTATTTTTTTAATTTTCAAAAATAGAAGGATAGAGTGCCAGATGATACGCATGATCCCTGAAGAAGTTTGAAGGCTGAATTATGACTTTTGTCAGGGTCCACATTGGGGCATATGGAGCACCTCTGTCATTGCCAGGCCCAATCACTACAAATTCTGTCATTTTTATAGGTGTGACATGTATTTTACTGCGAATTTTAAAGCCACATGAGAAAAATCCTCAAAATAATGACAGTAAAGTCAAAACAATAGGAACCAATAATAATAATTAAAACTGCATGCAGTGATGGCGGGCCCTCGCCTCTTCGCAGTTCGGGGTACTGGCTGAGGCCAATCTTTGCGACAGTGAATTTGCAGCGACACTGAGACACTGCAAATTGTCACCAATGAAGATGGAAGTCCCTGCTGTAAGACTCTACGTCATACAGTTCATTATCTCTGTGGAGGCGTGGACAAATCCCAGGGGGGCGAGGTCAAAAGCATCACCAATGAAGAAGGAACTCTCTGCTGAGTTCATTGACATCTTACACCGCGACTGTAGCTTAAGCGGTTCAAATGTTATACGGACGGGGGGCGTGTGGCCGGTGTGAAGTGGGCGTGGTTAAAGTAGGGGCTCAGCTCACATGTGAGCCACACATACTAAGTTTCATGTAAATCGGATGATGTTTGTCATATTAGGCTGATTTCCTGTTGCCAGTTGGTAGCGCTGTCTCAAAAAGTCCATATTGGCCTCTAAATGTCCTCAGGCCTGGACTCTTAGTGATTGTGGGAAATTTCAAGCAGAATCGACAACGTACACTGTAGTTACAGCTAGTGGTGTGGGCGATACTGCAAATTTGGTGTCGATCAGGCCACAGAAAAAATACGCCTAGAATCCATTGCCGATACGATACCAATACGATACTTTTTACTTAAAAAATACTTTTTGTGTAGGGGAACATTTCATTATTCTGAGGTGAATAGAATGATCAATTCTTTGAGCAATATTTTTTTATTAATGTATTGAAGTGCAAAAATGATTAGTTATTAGGCACTGTAGAATGAATACAAACCAAATTTTACAGCACAAAAATAAATAAATAAATAAATAGCCTAAAGAATAACAAATATCTCCCTTTTCTGGTTTAAAATCAAATGAAATAAAGTGCACACAAGTTGTATTTTAATGTTTTTGATAAGTGAATACAGCCCAGGTCTAAATTAATTAAAATTTGTCAGGTTGCTCTCGGCTGCGATGTCTTGTTCTTGAGCAATCACACTAACTAATGCAAGACAACATATGACATGACTAACATAATATTAGCCTAAAACAAGCTACCTGGGTATTCTCTGCCTCTCTGAAATGACTCTCCCAAACGAACTCTGTCTCTGTGCGGGGGGGTCTGGAAGTGGATTGATTTCCCTCCTCATTTCTTCGTTTTTGTAGATCAGAATTTTCCTTGTCATGTGTTTTTAAGTGTTTTTGTGTATAGGTTGTAGTGTTGCCTGATGTCAGATGCTCTTTTACCGCATTATCACAAGTTGCAGTATTATCATTTAGTGCATTAAAATAAACTCCACACAAACACTTCTCTTGCTTATGACCACCCTGATCTCTCATTCAATGTGCTATCAGTCTACTGCTCCTCTGCGTTGTCAGTGAGTCCATAGGCGACACAACAACGAATCACAGCAGAGGAGCAGGAGGGGAGGCATGTTCAAGATGTGAAAGCGGCGTTTGCTCAGGAGGTGGAAGACACAAGCAAAGTATAGTGAACGTAGAGGAGAGATGGCTAAAATTCAAATATCGATTCCAGTACAGTTGTATGGTCAAAACTTACCCAATACCAGCGTTGGCATCGATACTATCGATATTTAGATCGATCCGCCCACCCCTAGTTACAGCCACTTTCTCTCCTTCATCAGAGTGGGTCTCTCTGTACTGTGTGTGTGTATTAGCTTCTGTGTGTGTGTGTGTGTGTGTGTGCTTCTGTCGTATTGTGTGTGTGCTTCTGTCTGGCAATGACTGTGTGTGCTTCTGTCTGTGTGTGTGTGTGCTTCTGTCTGTGTGTGTGTGTGCTTCTGTCTGTGTGTGTGTGTGTGGGTGTACAGATTGTGGGGAAATTTCAAAACTTGAATCGACAACGTGCACTGTAGTTACAACCACTTTCTCCTTCATCAAGAGTGGGTCTCTGTGTGTGTGTGTGTGCTTCTGTGTGTGTGTGTGTGTGTGTGTGTGTGTGTGTGTGGGGGGGAATTAAATTACAGGCCAGCTAGAGAACACCTGGGGTTTGCAGCACTATAAAAAAAAGCAAAGAGGGGGGTACTCTGAAGAAACTAGAATATAAGACATGTTTTCACTTATTTCACACTTTTTATTAAGTGTGTGTCGTCTATCTATGTGTGTAATGTGTATATTAAGTCTGTGTGTGTGTGTGTATGTGTTGGGTTTGATTGAATGAGTTTAGAAATAAATCCAAAAAAGTGCGATAACGTCACAAGCTGATATGCCTCTTATTATCTAGTAGAATAGCATAGTATTAATCTAATCAAGCGTAAAATGCAAGAAAGAAAATGTCTATCACAATATGCAAAATTAAGTAGAATATCATCCTACAAAGCACCAAAACGAGTCACACACTAGCTAGCAACATCTATGAACATGCAGTGGAAATTAACCAAACTAGCAAAACACAGATAAGCTAACTGCTTCATTGAGGCTAAAACGGTTAATATTAGCATAACATTTAAGACAGAAACAACTTAGGGATGGCTTAATCTGCTGTTGCAATGGCTAGGTATACTGTGAAAAATTACCAAGCTTACATAAGTCTCTGACTTCAGTACAGGCGAATTTAATAAAATAACACAGACGTCGGCGATTTCTGGCGTAACTTTACGTGAATTAACGTCAGTAATGAGCGTGGCCGTAACTAACGAACTTTAACTAAACAGTCTCTGTAGCATGAAGAATTCATAACAGTGTGTGTGTGTGTGTGTGTGTGTGTGTGTGTGTTTGTCCTACCTCATTTAGAACACCGTCAAAGGTATGTTTGCTATAGCATAGTGATTTCAGGGGGGGAGCTGCTAGCTGAGTCACATGACTGACAGTCACACAGGGAGGGTTGGGGTGGCTGCCAGCTGAGTCACATTACAGTGACTGTAGTGCATTACAGTGTCATTACAGGCTCCACATGTTATCCCCATTTAATAAACGAACTATTCAGTCAGATAGGCATTTGTTGTGAAAGAAATACAGTTATAATTTATAGCATTTTATTCAAAATCCAACATTTCATGCAGATGGGATTAATGCTATTGCAATGTGGGTAATGAATTAAAAAAAAAAATCTAACAGCCCCATATAATGTCCGATTCACTCAAGATTTGGCATGGATGGTCATGTTGCTATCGGAACAATGGTCTTTTATTTGGTGGCAATCAGAATAAATCTTGGCCAGATACACAACACAACTTCCTGTTTCAATAGCCGCCTACAGGATGAAAAAAAATATATAAAAAAAAATAAAAAAAAATTCTAACGGCGCCATCTAATGGCTTATTGACTCGAAATTTGGCATGCATGCTCACACCACTATCTTGGAACAAATGTGTCATGTTTGGTGGTAATCGGAATAAATCTTGGCCAGATATGCAACTTCCTCTTTCAAGAACCCGGACAGGAAGTTGGTACTCAATAACTTGCACTTTTTTGCACTATCAAATTTCTTTGGATAACTTTTCATCATGAGTGTCAGTAGATATTACCTGCAAAGATTGTTCAAGAAGATTGCAGTCACGGCCTAGGAGGAGTTCGAAAGAATGTGAAACACATGACAATTCATAAATTCCAAATGGCCGCCTTCTGGTTGGGCGGAGCTAATTAAGGTAAATGGGAAATATGTTTCGCAATGGTTAGAGCAATATGTGTATCAAATTTGGTGAAGATCGGAGTAACTATGTCCAAGGTTAAGGCCTTTCCAGACATTAGGGGGCGCTTATAGAGCCCCTTACAGGTATGGACCAAATCGCTGAACAGACTCCAAAGCTCCCGGTCTTCATACGTGACGCCAAAAATTTGTGATTTTGATATATTGAGGCCGTCAAAATGAGCCCAAGTGCAACCAATCCACTTAAGGGGGCGCTATAGAGCAACCGTACCACTCTCTCGCCTAAATGTATTCAGATGAAAGAGTTTCATATTCTGCACATGGCTGCAAGATTTGAGAGTTTTCATCATCCTAAGGTCCTCAAAACGTCTTTGAAATATGAGACATTTCTGACGAAAATTAGCCATATAGAAATTTGTAAATTTTTAGATTTTTTTTTATAAAATATAAGGATACAGTTCCAGATGATACGCATGATCCCTGAAAAAATTGAATGCTGAATTATGAAATTTTTGTCTGGGTCCACATTAGGGGGCGCTATGGAGCACTCTGTCATTGCCCGAGCCCAATCACTACAGAATTCTGTCATTTTTTTATAGGTGTGACATGTGTGCAAATTTTTTGCGAATTTTACCACATGAGAAAGTCCTCAAAATGACAGTAAAGGTGCGGAATAATAATAATAATAATTAAACTGCAAGCAGTGATGAAGGGCCCCCTCCTGCTCGGGCCTAGTTCGGGTACTGGCAGAGGCCAATCTTTTTGCGGCAGTGAATTGCGCGGCACTCAGACACTGCAAATCTTCACCAATGAAGATGGAAGTCCCTGCTGTAGACCCTCACGTCATACAGTTCATTATCTGTGAGGGGGCGTGGCCAAATCCCAGGGGGCGGGTCAAGCATCACCAATGAAGAAGGAACTCTCTGCTGAGTTCATTGACATCTTACACACGACTGTAGCTTAAACGGTTCAAATGTTACGGACGGGGGGCGTGGCCTGTGTGTGAGTGGGCGTGGTTAAAGTATAGGGGCCAGCTCAGTATCACATGTAGACCACACATTCTAAGTTTCATGTAAATCGATGATGTTTGTCATATTAGGCTGATTTCTGTTGCCAGTTGGGGCGCTGTCTCCAAAGTCCATATTGGCCCCTAGATGTCCTCAGGCCTGGACTCTGTGATTGGGAAATTTCAAGCAGATACGACAACGCACACTGTAGTTACAGCTAGTGGTGGGCGATATTGCAAAATTTGGTATCGATCCCATACCAAATACATATAGGGTCCAATGCCGATACCGATACCAATACAATACTTTTTAAAAAAATACTTTTTGTTGGGAGAGCATTTCATTATTTCTGAGGTGAATGATGATCAATCTTTAGGCACATTTTTTTATTAATGTATTGAAGTGCAAAAAATGATTAGTTATTAGGCACTGTAGAATGAATACAAACCAAATTTTACAGCCTTTTTTTAAAAATAAATAAATAAATAAATAGCCTAAAGAATAACAAATGTCTCCCTTTTTTTCTGGTTTTAAAATCAAATGAAATAAAGTGCACACAAGTTGCACAAGTGTTTTTAATGTTAGAGGGGGCGCGTGGATAAGTGAATACAGCCCAGGTCTAAATTAATTAAAATTTGTCAGGTTGCTCTCAGCTTCGCGATGTCTTATTCTTGAGCAATCACACTAACTAATGCACAAGACGCGATATGACATGACTAACATAATATTAGCCTCTTACAAGCTACCTGGGTATTCTCTGCCTCTCTGAAATGACTCTCCCAACGAACTCTGTCTCTGTGCCGGGGGTCTGGAAGTGGATTGATTTCCTCCTCATTTCTTCGTTTTTGTAGATCAGCATTTTCCTTGTCATGTGTTTTTAAGTGTTTGTATAGGTTTGTAGTGTTGCCACAGTATCGAATGCTCTTTTTACACGTATCACAAGTTGCAGTATTATCATTTAGTGCCGTAAAATAGCTCCACACAACACTTCTTGCTCTTGGCCACCCCTGATCTCTCATTCAATGTGCTATCAGTCTCGGGCTGCTCCTCTGCGCGTTGTGTCAGTGAGTCACGTGGCGACACAACAACGAATCACAGCAGAGGAGCAGGAGGGGGAGGAGGAGCAATGTTCCAAGATGTGAAAGCGGCGTTTGCTCAGGAAGGTGGAAGACACAAGCAAAGTATAGTGAACATTAGAGGAGAGATAACTAAATTAAAATATCAATTCAAATTACAGTTGTATCGATCAAATACCAATACCAGTGTTGGCATCGATACTATCGATATTTAGATCGATCCGCCCACCCCCCTATTTCTCCTTCATCAGAGTGGGTCTCTGTGTGTGTGTGTGTGCTTCTGTCTGTTTGTGTGTGTGCTTCTGTCTGTGTGTGTGTGTGTGTGTGTGCTTCTGTCTGTACACTGTAGTTGTGTGTGTGCTTCTCCTTCATCAGAGTGGGTGTGTGTGTGTGTGTGCTTCTGTCTGTGTGTGTGTGTGTGTGTGTGTGTGTGTGTGGGGGAGTACAGGCCAAAAGATTTGATGAGTTTCCTTCATTTTCATGACCATTTACATTGTAGATTATCACTGAACATCAAAACTATGATGAACACATGCAGAATTATTTACTTAACAAAAAAGGGTGAATTTAATACCTCATGAAGGCTCATTGAGAGAACACCAAGGGTTTGCAGCACTATCAAAAAAGCAAAGGGGGGGTACTCTGAAGAAACTAGAATATAAGACATGTTTTCACTTATTTCACACTTTTTTGTTAAGTGTGTCTGTCTGTCTATGTGTGTGTGTGTGTATATCGGTCCAGTCTGTGTGTGTGTGTGTGTGTGTGGGGGTTTGATTGAATGAAGTTTCAGAAATAAATCCAAAAAGAAGGTACATTAACGTCACAGCTGATATGCCTCTTATTATCTAGTAGAATAGCATAGTATTAATCTAATCAAACGTAAAATACTGAAAGAAAATGTCTATCACAATGTGCAAATAAAATGAATATCCTATCCTGCAAAGCACCAAAAAACGAGTCACACACTAGCTAGCAACATCTATGGTATGCAGTGGAAAATTAGCAAGCTAGCAAAACACAGATAAGCTAACTGCTTCACATTACAGGGTAAAAACGGTTAATATTAGCATAACATTTAAGACAGAAACAACTTAGGGATAGCTTAATCTGCTGTTACAATAGCTAGATATACTGTAAGTACCAACATATTCTCTGACTTCAGTACAGGCGACTGCCGTTATAAAAATAACACAGACGGCGTTTCTGGCGTAACCTTACGTAATTAACGGGGAGCTCATGAACGTAGCCGTAGTCACATTAACTAAACAAAACAGTGTCATTACAGGCTCTCCCTGCCACATGTTATCCCCATTTAATAAACGAACTATTTAGTCAGATAGGCATTTGTTGTGAAAGAAATACAGTTATAATTTATAGCATTTTATTCAAAATCCTAAATTTCATGCAGATGGGATTAATGCTATTGCAATGTGGGTAATGAATTAAAAAAAAAAATTCTAACAGCCCCATGTAATGTCCGATTCACTCAAGATTTGGCATGGATGGTCATGTTGCTATGCGGAACAATGTCTTTTATTTGGTGGCAATCAGAATAAATCTTGGCCAGATACACAACACAACTTCCTGTTTCAATAGCCGCCTACAGGATGAAAAAAAATATAAAAAAAAAATAAAAAAATTCTAACGGCGCCATCTAATGGCTTATTGACTGAAATTTGGCATGCATGCTCACACCACTATGCGGAACAAATGTGTCATGTTTGGTGGTAATCGGAATAAATCTTGGCCAGATATGCAACTTCCTCTTTCAAGAACCCGGACAGGAAGTTGGTACTCAATAACTTGCACATTTTTGCACTATCAAAATTCTTTGGATAACTTTTCATCATGAGTGTCAGTAGATATTACCTGCAAAGATTCAAGAAGATTGCAGTCACGGCCTAGGAGGAGTTGGAAAGAATGTGAAACACATGACAATTCATAAATTCAAAATGGCCGCCTTCTGGTTGGGCGGAGCTAATGAAGGTAAATTGGGAAATATGTTCGCAATGGTTAGAGCAATATGTGTATCAAATTTGGTGAAGATCGGAGTAACTATGTCCAAGTTAAGGCCTTTCCAGACATTAGGGGGCGCTATAGAGCCCGCCTACAGGTATGGGCCAAATCGCTGAACAGACTCCCAAAGCTCCCCGGTGTTTACGTGGACGCCAAAATTTGTGAGTTTTCGTATATATTGAGGCCGTCAAAAATGTGCCCAAGTGCTAAATCCACTTAAGGGGGCGCTATAGAGCAACCGTACCACTCTCAAGCCTAAATGTGTATTCAGATGAAAGAGTTTCATATTCTGCACATGGCTGCAAGATTTTGAGAGTTTTCATGGATCCTAAGGTCCTCAAAAACGTCTTTGAAATATGAGACATTTCGCACGAAATTCGCCATATCGTAAATTATAAATTTTTTTAGATTTTTTTTTATAAAAATAGCCTGATACAGTTCCAGATGATACGCATGTTCCCTGAAAAATTTGAAGATGAATTATGAAATTTTTTTTTGTCTGGGTCCAACATTAGGGGGCGCTATGGAGCACTCTGTCATTGCCCGAGCCCAATCACTACAGAATTCTGTCATTTTTTATAGGTGTGACATGTGTGCAAATTTTTGCGAATTTTACCACATGAGAAAGCCCTCAAAAATGACAGTAAAGGTGCGGAATAATAATAATAATTTAATTCCTACAAAAACAATAATAGGTGTGAATAATAATAATCCACATGAAAAAGTTCCTTGCAAAAATGACAGTGAAGGTGCTCGGGCCTAATAATTAAAACTGCATGCAGTGATGACGGGGCCCTCGCCTCTTCGCAGTTCGGGGTACTGGCAGAGGCCAATCTTTGCGGCAGTGAATTTGCGCGCGCACTCAGACACTGCAAATTGTCACCAATGAAGATGGAAGTCCCTGCTGTAAGACTCTACGTCATACAGTCATTATCTGTGGAGGGGGCGTGGCCAAATCCCAGGGGCGGGTCAAAGCATCACCAATGAAGAAGGAACTCTCTGCTGAGTTCATTGACATCTTACACACGACTGTAGCTTAAACGGTTCAAATGTTACGGACGGGGGCGTGGCCTGTGTGAGTGGGCGTGGTTAAAGTATAGGGGCCAGCTCAGTATCACATGTAGACCACACATTCTAAGTTTCATGTAAATCGGATGATGTTTGTCATATTAGGCTGATTTCCTGTTGCCAGTTGGTGGCGCTGTCTCCAAAAGTCCATATTGGCCTCTAGATGTCCTCAGGCCTGGACTCTTGGTGATTGTGGGAAATTTCAAGCAGATACGACAACGTACACTGTAGTTACAGCTAGTGGTGGGCGATACTGCAAAATTTGGTATCGATCCGATACCAAATACATATAGGGTCCAAATTTGCCGATACCGATACCAATACGATACTTTTTACTTAAAAAATACTTTTGTGTAGGGGAGAGCATTTCATTATTTCTGAGGTGAATGAATGATCAATTCTTTAGGCAATATTTTTTTTTTATTAATGTATTGAAGTGCAAAAAATGATTAGTTATTAGGCACTGTAGAATGAATACAAACCAAATTTTACAGCCTTTTTAAAAATAAATAAATAAATAAATAGCCTAAAGAATAACAAATGTCTCCCTTTTTTCTGGTTTTAAAATCAAATGAAATAAAGTGCACACAAGTTGCACAAGTGTATTTTAATGTTAGAGGGGGCGCGTGATAAGTGAATACAGCCCAGGTCTAAATTAATTAAAATTTGTCAGGTTGCTCTCAGCTTCGCGATGTCTTATTCTTGAGCAATCACACTAACTAATGCACAAGACGCGATATGACATGACTAACATAATATTAGCCTACTCTTACAAGCTACCTGGGTATTCTCTGCCTCTCTGAAATGACTCTCCCAACGAACTCTGTCTCTGTGCCGGGGTCTGGAAGTGGATTGATTTCCCTCCTCATTTCTTCGTTTTTGTAGATCAGCATTTTCCTTGTCATGTGTTTTTAAGTGTTTGTATAGGTTTGTAGTGTTGCCACAGTATCGAATGCTCTTTTTACACGTATCACAAGTTGCAGTATTATCATTTAGTGCCGTAAAATAGCTCCACACAACACTTCTCTTGCTCTCGGCCACCCTGATCTCTCATTCAATGTGCTATCAGTCTCGCTGCTCCTCTGCGCGTTGTGTCAGTGAGTCACGTGACGACACAACAACGAATCACAGCAGAGGAGCAGGAGGGGGAGGAGGAGCAATGTTCCAAGATGTGAAAGCGGCGTTTGCTCAGGAAGGTGGAAGACACAAGCAAAGTATAGTGAACGTAGAGGAGAGATAACTAAATTAAAATATCGATTCAATTACAGTTGTATCGATCAAATACCAATACCAGCGTTGGCATCAATACTATCGATATTTAGATCGATCCGCCCACCCCTAGTTACAGCTGTGTGTGTGTGTGTGTGCTTCTGTCTGTGTGTGTGTGTGTGTGGGTGTGGCTGTGTGTGTGTTTGTGTGCACTGTCTGTCTGTGTGTGTCCTTCTTCTGTCTGTGTGTGTGTGTGTGTGCTTCTGTCTGTGTGTGTGTGTGGGGTGTACAGATTGTGGGCCAAATTTCAATGCAGTTTCCAACGTTCACTGTAGTTACAGCCACTTTCTCCTTCATCAAAACTATGTCTGTGTGTGTGTGTGTGCTTCTGTGTGTGTGTGTGTGTGTGTGTGTGGGGGGGGGGTGTAGAGTACAGGCCATTGAGAGAACACCAAGGGTTTGCAGCACTATCAAAAAAAGCAAAGGGGGGGGGTACTCTGAAGAAACTAGAATATAAGACATGTTTTTCACTTATTTCACACTTTTTGTTAAGTGTGTGTGCGTCTGTCTATGTGTGTGTGTGTATATCGGTCCAGTCTGTGTGTGTGTGTGTGTGTGTTGGGTTTGATTGAATGAAGTTTCAGAAATAAATCCAAAAAGAAGGTACATTAACGTCACAGCTGATATGCCTCTTATTATCTAGTAGAATAGCATAGTATTAATCTAATCAAACGTAAAATACTGAAAGAAAATGTCTATCACAATGTGCAAATTAAATGAATATCCTATCCTGCAAAGCACCAAAAAACGAGTCACACACTAGCTAGCAACATCTATGGTATGCAGTGGAAAATTAGCAAGCTAGCAAAACACAGATAAGCTAACTGCTTCACATTACAGGCTAAAAACGGTTAATATTAGCATAACATTTAAGACAGAAACAACTTAGGGATAGCTTAATCTGCTGTTACAATAGCTAGATATACTGTAAGTACCAACTTACATCGTCTCTGACTTCAGTACAGGCGACTGCCGTTATAAAAATAACACAAAGCGTCGGCTATTTCTGGCGTAACTTACGAAATAACGTGCGTAATGAGCATAGCCGTAACTAACGTAACTTTAACTAAACAGTCTCTGTAGCATAAGGAATTCACAACATTGTGTGTGTGTGTGTGTGTGTGTTTGTCCTACCTCTACTTAATACCCCATGAAGCTCATTGAGAACACCGTAAGGTATGTTGCTATAGCATAGTGATTTCAGGGGGGGGCTGCTAGCTGAGTCACATGACTGACAGTCACACAGGGAGGGGGGGGGGTAGCTGCACATTAAACAGTGTCATTACAGGCTCTCCCACATGTTATCCCCATTTAATAAACGAACTATTTAGTCAGATAGGCATTTGTTGTGAAAGAAATACAGTTATAATTTATAGCATTTTATTCAAAATCCTAAATTTCATGCAGATGGGATTAATGCTATTGCAATGTGGGTAATGAATTAAAAAAAATTCTAACAACCCCCATGTAATGTCGATTCACTCAAGATTTGGCATGGATGCTCATGTTGCTATGCGGAACAACTGTCTTTTTATTTGGTGGCAATCGGAATAAATCTTGGCCAGATACACAACACAACTTCCTGTTTCAATAGCCGCCTACAGGAAGAAAAAATATATTAAAAAAAATAAAAAAAATTCTAACAGCGCCATCTAATGGCTTATTGACTTGAAATTTGGCATGCATGCTCACACCACTATCGGAACAAATGTGTGATGTTTGGTGTGTGTCAGAATAAATCTTGGCCAGATATACAGCTTCCTCTTTCAAGAACCCGGACAGGAAGTTGGTACTCAATAACTCGCACATTTTTTGCACTATCAAATTTCTTTGGATAACTTTTCATCACGAGTGTCAGTAGATATTACCTGCAAAGATTCAAGAAGATTGCAGTCACGGCCTAGGAGGAGTTCGAAAGAATGTGAAAAACATGACAATTCATAAATTCAAAATGGCATGCTTCTGGTTGGGCGGAGCTAATAAAGGTAAATGGGAAATATGTTCGCAATGGTTAGAGCAATATATTGTATCAAATTTGGTGAAGATCGGACAACTATGTCCAAGTTAAAGGCCTTTCCACACATTAGGGGGCGCTATAGAGCCCCCTACAGAGTATGGGCCAAATGGCTGAACAGACTCCCAAAGCTCCCGGTCTTTACATGGGCGCCAAAAATTTGTGAGTTTTCGTATATATTGAGGCCGTCAAAAATGAGCCCAAGTGCTAAATCCACTTAAGGGGCGCTATAGAGCAACCGTCTCTCAAGCCTAAATGTGTATTCAGATGAAAGAGTTTCATATTCTGCACATGGCTGCAAGATTTGAGAGTTTTTCATCAATCCCCAAGGTCCTCAAAAACGTCTTTGAAATATGAGACATTTCATACGAAATTCACCATATAAATAAATTTGTTTAAATTTTTTTTTTTTTTATAAAAATAGCCTGATAGAGTCCAGATGATACGCATGATCCCTGAAAGTTTGAATGCTGAATTATGACTTTTTTTTTGTCAGGGTCCCACATTAGGGGCGCTATGGAGCACTCTGTCATTACTTGGCCCACTACAGAATTCTGTCATTTTTTATAGGTGTGACATGTGTGCAAATTTTTGCGAATTTTACCACATGAGAAAGCCCTCAAAATGACAGTAAAAGTCTAATAATAATAATAATAATTAAAACTGCATGCAGTGATGGCCAGACCCTCGCCTCTTCGCAGTTCGGGGGGTACTGGCTGAGGCCAATCTTTGCGGCAGTGAATTTTGCGACACTGAGACACTGCAAATTGTCACCAATGAAGATGGAAGTCCCTGCTGTAAGACTCTCGTCATACAGTTCATTATCTGTGGAGGGGGCGTGGCCAAATCCCAGGGGGCGGGTCAAAGCATCACCAATGAAGAAGGAACTCTCTGCTGAGTTCATTGACATCTTACACGACTGTAGCCAAAGCGGTTCAAATGTTCACGGACGGGGGCGTGGCCGGTGTGAGTGGGCGTGGTTAAAGTATAGGGGCCAGCTCAGTATCACATGTAGACCACACATACTAAAGTTTCATGTAAATCGGATGATGTTTGTCATATTAGGCTGATTTCCTGTTGCCAGTTGGTGGCGCTGTCTCCAAAAGTCCATATTGGCCTCTAGATGTCCTCAGGCCTGGACTCTTGGTGATTGTGGGAAATTTCAAGCAGATACAACATTACACTGTAGTTACAGCTAGTGGTGGGCGATACTGCAAAATTTGGTATCGATCCGATACCAAATACATATAAGGGTCCAAATTGCCGATACCGATACCAATACGATACTTTTTGCTTAAAAAATACTTTTGTGTAGGGAGAGCATTTCATTATTTCTGAGGTGAATGAATGATCAATTCTTTAGGCAATATTTTTTTTTTATTAATGTATTGAAGTGCAAAAAATGATTAGTTATTAGGCACTGTAGAATGAATACAAACCAAATTTTACAGCCTTTTTAAAAATAAATAAATAAATAAATAGCCTAAAAAGAATAACAAATGTCTCCTTTTTCTGGTTTTAAAATCAAATGAAATAAAGTGCACACAAGTTGTATTTTAATGTTAGAGGGGGCGCGCGTGATAAGTGAATACAGCCCAGGTCTAAATTAATTAAAATTTGTCAGGTTGCTCTCAGCTTCGCGATGTCTTATTCTTGAGCAATCACACTAACTAATGCACAAGACGCGATATGACATGACTAACATAATATTAGCCTACTCTTACAAGCTACCTGGGTATTCTCTGCCTCTCTGAAATGACTCTCCCAACGAACTCTGTCTCTGTGCCGGGGGTCTGGAAGTGGATTGATTTCCCTCCTCATTTCTTCGTTTTTGTAGATCAGAATTTTCCTTGTCATGTGTTTTTTAAGTGTTTGTATAGGTTTGTAGTGTTGCCACAGTATCGAATGCTCTTTTTTTACGTATCACAAGTTGCAGTATTATCATTTAGTGCCGTAAAATAGCTCCACACAACACTTCTCTTGCTCTCGGCCACCCTGATCTCTCATTCAATGTGCTATCAGTCTCGCTGCTCCTCTGCGCGTTGTGTCAGTGAGTCACGTGACGACACAACAACGAATCACAGCAGAGGAGCAGGAGGGGGAGGAGGAGCAATGTTCCAAGATGTGGCGGCGTTTGCTCAGGAAGGTGGAAGACACAAGCAAAGTATAGTGAACGTAGAGGAGAGATAACTAAATTAAAATATCGATTCAATTACAGTTGTATCGATCAAATACCAATACCAGCGTTGGCATCGATACTATCGATATTTAGATCGATCCGCCCACCCCTAGTTACAGCCACTTTCTCCTTCATCAGGAGTGGGTCTCTCTGTGTGTGTGTGTGTGCTTCTGTCTGTGTGTGTGTGTGTGTGTGTGTCTTCTGTCTGTGTGTGTGTGTGCTTCTGTCTGTGTGTGTGTGTGTGTTCTGTCTGTGTGTGTGTGTGTGTGTGCTTCTGTCTGTGTGTGTGTGTGTGCTTCTGTCTGTGTGTGTGTGTGTGGGTGTACAGATTGTGGGAAATTTCAAGCAGATACGACAACGTACACTGTAGTTACAACCACTTTCTCCTTCATCAGAGTGGGTCTCTGTGTGTGTGTGTGTGTGTGCTTCTGTGTGTGTGTGTGTGTGTGTGTGTGGGGGGGGGGGGGTGTAGAGTACAGGCCATTGAGAGAACACCAAGGGTTTGCAGCACTATAAAAAAAACAAAGAGGGGGGGGGTACTCTGAAGAAACTAGAATATAAGACATGTTTTCACTTATTTCACACTTTTTGTTAAGTGTGTGTGTGCGTCTGTCTATGTGTGTGTGTGTATATCGGTCAGTCTGTGTGTGTGTGTGTGTTGGGTTTGATTGAATGAAGTTTCAGAAATAAATCCAAAAAGAAGGTACATTAACGTCACAGCTGATATGCCTCTTATTATCTAGTAGAATAGCATAGTATTAATCTAATCAAGCGTAAAATACTGAAAGAAAATGTCTATCACAATATGCAAATTAAATGAATATCCTATCCTGCAAAGCACCAAAAACGAGTCACACACTAGCTAGCAACATCTATGGTATGCAGTGGAAAATTAGCAAGCTAGCAAAACACAGATAAGCTAACTGCTTCACATTACAGGCTAAAAACGGTTAATATTAGCATAACATTTAAGACAGAAACAACTTAGGGATAGCTTAATCTGCTGTTACAATAGCTAGATATACTGTAAGTACCAACTTACATCGTCTCTGACTTCAGTACAGGCGACTGCCGTTATAAAAATAGCACAAAGCGTCGGCGATTTCTGGGCGTAACTTACGAAATTAACGTACGTAATGAACGTAGCCGTAACTAACGTAACTTTAACTAAACAGTCTCTGTAGCATAAGGAATTCACAACATTGTGTGTGTGTGTGTGTGTGTTGTCCTACCTCTACTTAATACCCCATGAAGCTCATTTAGAACACGTCAAGGTATGTTGCTATAGCATAGTGATTTCAGGGAGGGGGGGCTGCTAGCTGAGTCACATGACTGACAGTCACACAGGGAGGGTTGGGTGGCTGCCAGCTGAGTCACATTACAGTGTCATTACAGGCTCTCCCACATGTTATCCCCATTTAATAAACGAACTATTTAGTCAGATAGGCATTTGTTGTGAAAAAATACAGTTATAATTTATAGCATTTTATTCAAAATCTAAATTTCATGCAGATGGGATTAATGCTATTGCAATGTGGGTAATGAATTAAAAAAAATTCTAACAGCCCCATGTAATGTCGATTCACTCAAGATTTGGCATGGATGCTCATGTTGCTATCTTGAACAACTGTCTTTTATTTGGTGGCAATCGGAATAAATCTTGGCCAGATACACAACACAACTTCCTGTTTCAATAGCCGCCTACAGGAAGAAAAAAATATATTAAAAAAAAAAAAAAATTCTAACGGCGCCATCTAATGGCTTATTGACTTGAAATTTGGCATGCATGCTCACACCACTATCTTGGAACAAATGTGTGATGTTTAATGTGTCGGGAATAAATCTTGGCCAGATATGCAACTTCCTCTTTCAAGAACCCGGACAGGAAGTTGGTACTCAATAACTTCGCACATTTTTGCACTATCAAATTTCTTTGGATAACTTTTCATCACAGTGTCAGTAGATATTACCTGCAAAGATTCAAGAAGATTGCAGTCACGGCCTAGGAGGAGTTCGAAAGAATGTGAAACACATGACAATTCATAAATTCAAAATGGCCGCCTTCTGGTTGGGCGGAGCTAATTAAGGTAAATGGGAAATATGTTCGCAATGGTTAGAGCAATATGTGTATCAAATTTGGTGAAGATCGGATAACTATGTCCAAGTTAAGGCCTTTCCAGACATTAGGGGGCGCTATAGAGCCCCGCCATACAGGTATGGGCCAAATGGCTGAACAGACTCCCAAAGCTCCCCGGTCTTTACATGGGCGCCAAAATTTGTGAGTTTTTAAATATATATTGAGGCCGTCAAAAATGAGCCCAAGTGCTAAATCCACTTAAGGGGCGCTATAGAGCAACCGTACCACTCTCAAACCTAAATGTGTATTCAGATGAAAGAGTTTCATATTCTGCACATGGCTGCAAGATTTGGAGAGTTTTCATCAATCCTAAGGTCCTCAAAAACGTCTTTGAAATATGAGACATTTGCACGAAATTCGCCATATAAGTAAATTATAAATTTTTTAGATTTTTTATAAAAATAGCCTGATACAGTTCCAGATGATACGCATGATCCTGAAAGTTTGAATGCTGAATTATGACTTTTTTTTTTGTCTGGGTCCACATTAGGGGCGCTATAGACACTCTGTCATTGCCCGAGCCCAATCACTACAGAATTCTGTCATTTTTTATAGGTGTGACATGTGTGCAAATTTTGCGAATTTTACCACATGAGAAAGCCCTCAAAAATGACAGTAAAGGTGTTGAGGAATAATAATAATAATAATAATAATAATTCCTAAAAAACAATAGGTTCCTTCTTCACTTCGTCGGGGGACACTGGGAGTGCCTAATCTTTGCTCGGGGCCTAATGAATTCCTACAAGACACTAGGTTCCCAATGCTAGGACACGGTGGTCCCTGCCACTGTAAGACTCGGGCCTAAAATCATACAGTTCCTTCAATTCCAATAGGGCCTTCGCCGCTGTCGGCCCAATCCCAGGGGCTCAAAATACCAATGAATAATTCCTTCTGATTCCAATAGGGCATCTTCGCCGCTGTCGGCAAGCGGTTCAAATGTTCCCTTCAATTCCAATAGGGCCTGGCGTGCTGAGTGGGCGTGGTTAAAGTATAAAGGCCAGCTCAGTATCACATGTAGACCACACACATCGCTGACCTTCATGTAAATCGGATGATGTTTGTCATATTAGGCTGATTTCCCCCTGCCAGTTGGTGGCGCATTTCCAAAAATCCATATCATACTCTAGATGTCCTCAGCCTGGACTCCCTGCTGATTCAATGACACCTCAACAAATATCGACATACACTGTCATTATCTGTGAAAGGGTGGGCGTGGCTGCAAAATTTAGGGGGGCGGTCAAACATCACCACTGAAAAAGGAACTCTCTGCCGATCATTGACACCTCACACAAGCCTTTTTTATCGTCATAAAAATCATTTTCTGTGAGGGAGAGCATTTCATTATTTCATGAGGGCGGAATGAATGATCACCACTTTAAAAGGCAATATTTTTGATTCATGTATTGAAGTGCAAAAAGATTAGTTACCATAAAGGCACTGTTCAAATGAATACAAAACCGTTTTCTGAGCCTTTTTGGTCAAATAAATAAATAAATAAATAGCCTAAAGAATAACAAATGTAGACCACACATTTTTTCTAGTTTCATGTAAAATCAAATGAAATAAAGTGTCATTTAAGTTGTATTTTCCTGTTGCCAGATGGTGATACAGCCCATCTCCAAATTAATCCAATTTGCCTGCAGGTTGCTCTCAGGCCTGGACTCTTATTCTTGGCAATCACACTAACTAATGCACAAAGGCAGCGATATGACATGACTAACATGTATTAGCCTACAAGCCACTGGGTTTCTCTGCCTAAACTCTCATCGAAATGACTCTCTCCCAACCACGAACTCTGTCTCTTAAGTGCTCAGACTGGTTTGGAAGCTGATTGATTTCCCTCCTATTTCTTCGTTTTTGTACATCAAATTTTCCTTGTCATGCCTGTTTTTAAGTGTTTGTATAGGTTTGCGTGTAGTGTTGCCACAGTATCGGACTCTTTTTTTACGTATCCTGAAAAGTTGCAGTATTATCATTTAGTGACCGTAAAATAGCTCCACACACCCACTTCTCTTGCTCATATTTCCTGTTCTCTCATTCAATGTGCTATCAGTCCATATTGCTGCTCCTCTGGCCTGGACTCTTGGTGAGTCACGTGGGACACAACAACGAATCACAGCATAGCAGGAGGGGGAGCAATGTTCCAAGATGTGTAAGTTTGCTCAGGAAGGTGGAAGACACAAGCAAAAAAGTATAGTGAACGTAGAGGAGAGATAACTAAAAAAATATCAATTCAATTACAGTTGTATCGATCAAATACTACCAATACTATCAAAATTTAGGCCGCCATCCGCCCACCCGTAGTTACAGCCACTTTCTCCTTCATCAAGTGGGTCTCTCTGTGTGTGTGTGTGTGCTTCTGTCTGTGTGTGTGTGTGTGCTTCTGTCTGTGTGTGTGTGTGTTAAGCTTCAGTCTGTGTGTCTTTTGTGCTTCTGTCTGTGTGTGTGTGTGTGTGCTTCTGTCTTTGTGTGTGTGTGTGTTTCTGTCTGTGTGTGTGTGACTCTGGGTGACATCGTGGAAATTTCAAGCCAATGTCGACCATGTACACTGTAAGTTACACCCACTTTCTCCTTTTGTGGCATCAGAAAATGGCCGTCCCTGTGTGTGTGTGTGTGTTTCTGTGTGTGTGTTGTGTGTGTAACATGTTGTGTGGGGGGGGGTGTAGAAGTTTGACAGGCCATTGAGGATGAACACCTAAGGGTTTGCAGCACTATAAAAAAAGCAAAAGGGGCGACTCTGAAATGGCCAAAATAAGACATGTTTTCACTTCATTTCACACTTTTTTTGGTTAAGTGTGGGGGGCTACAATGAGTTTTTATGTCCGTGCCATGTTATGTGTGTGTGTTTCGTGACTCATATCAGGGGCTCAATTTTGTGTGTGTGTGTGTGTGTTGGGTTTTGATTCGAAACCATTAAAAATAAATCGTAAATTTTCACCAGACTTGATGCGACCGTCAAATTTGATATGAATATTATCTAAAAAAGCAATTCATTTGCATAAAGTATTAATCTAATCAAAGCTGTAAAATACTGAAAAGAAAATCGCTACCTGCGCGATGCAAATTAAATGAATATCTATCCTTGCAAAGCGCAAAAACGCGTCACACACTAGCACTGAAAATCTATGGTATGCAGTGGAAAAGTGAACTCCTGCTGAGTTCAAAACACACAGATAAGTAACTGCTTCACATTACTGGCTAAAACGGGGCGTATTAGCATAACATTTAAGACAAAAACAACTTAGGGATAAGCTTAATCTGCTGTTACAATAGCTAGATACTGTAAGTACCAACTTACATCACTTCAGTACACTGAATAAAAATAGCACAAAGCGTCATTTCTGGGCGTAACTACAAAACATTCAACTGAATGAGAACACTCTGCTGACGTTCATTAACCTCAACAGTCTCTGTCATACAGGTCATTATCTGTGAAAAGTGTGTGTGGCCGTGTGTGTGTTTGTCAAACATCACCACTGAAATAGAAACCCCTGAGTTCATTGATACCTCCGTCAAGGTATGTTGCTATACAGGTCATTTCTGTGAAAGGGGGGGCTGCTAGCATAGTCACATGAAACATGACCACTGAAACACAGGGACTCTCTGGGTTCATTGGCTGCCAAGCTGACCATCATACAGTGTCATTACAGGCTCTGAAACATGGGCGTGGCCCATTTATATGAGGAACTATTTCAGTCAGATAGGCATTTGAATGAAAAAATACAGTTATAATTTCATAGCATTTTATTCAAAATGTACCTAAATTTCATTACAGATGGGATTAATGCTATTGCAATGTGGAAATGGTCAAAAAAAAAATTCTAACAACCTCCCATGTAATGTATGATTCACTCAAGATTTGGCATGGATGCTCATGTTGCTATTGCCAACTGTCTTTTTTGGTGCTGTCTCCAAAATAAATTTTGGCCTGATACACATTCCTGTTTCAATAGCCTGGACCTTGGGAAGTGGGAATATATTCAAAATAAAAAAATTCTAACGGCATCTAATTTCTTATTGACTTCAAATTTGGCATGCATGCTCACGCCACTATGACGTTGAACAAATGTTTGTTTGGTTTCGGAATAAATCTTGGCCAGATATGTTACTTCCTCTTTCAAGAACTCCCACTTCAAGTTTGAAGTTGGTACTCAATAACTCCCGCACATTTTTGCACTATCAAATTTCTTTGGATAACTTTTTGTCACTAGGGTCAGTATGATTTGCAAAGATTCAAGAAGATTGCAGTCACGGCCTAGGAGGAGTTCGAAAGAATGTGAAACAATGACAATTCATAAATTCAAAATGGCACTTCCTGGTTGGGCGGAATAATTAAACAAATGGGAAATATGTTCGCCCTGGATTTAGAGCAATATGTGTATCAAATTTGGGTGAAGATCATCGTTAACATGTCCAAGTTAAACACTTTCCAGACATTGAAGGCGCTGATGAGCCCGCCTACAGGTATGGAGCCAAATGGCTTAACAGACTCCCAAATTTCCCAGGTCTTTACATGGCCAAAATTTGTGAGTTTTTTGTATATTTTGAGGCATTCAAAAAAAATGAGGCCAAAAGACTTCCTGTTCCACTTAAGGGGGGCTACAATGGGCCTTACCATGTCCACTCCTCAAGCCTAAATGTGTATTCAATGAAAGAGTTTCATATTCTTCTGCACATGGCTGCAAGGGGAGAGTTTTCATCAATCTAAGGTCCTCAAAAACGTCTTTGAAATATGAAACATTTAAATACGAAATTTTCCATATTCGTAACGACCGCCAAATTTTTAGATTTTTTTTTATAAAATATGATAAGTTCAGAAAGGCAATTCATTTGACCCTGAAAAAAAAATGCTGAATTATGACTTTTTTTGTCTGGGTCCAATTAGGGGGGCTATGGGCACTCTGTCATTGCCGAGGCCAATCACTACAAAAATTCTGTCATTTTTTATAGGTGTGACATGTGTGCAAATTTTTGCGGGGGTTTACCCACATGAGAAAGCCCTCCCCAGTAAAGCATTTGGAATAATAATAATAATAATAATAATTAAAAGTGAACTTTGTGCAGTTCATGACACCTCACACCTATTTCCTCTTCGCAGTTCTGTGGGGGGCTGTGGCCAATCTTTGCGGCAGTGAATTTGCGTGGCACTGAGACACTGCAAATCTCTGCTGAAGATGGAACTCCTTGCTGTAAGACTCTATCGTCATACAGTTCATTATCTGTGGAGGGGGCGTGGCCAAATCATAGGGGGGCGGGTCAAAAACATCACCAATGAAGAAGGAACTCTCTGCTGAGTTCATTGACATCTTACACTGTACAAGACTGTACCATAAGCGGTTCAAATGTTACGGACGGGGGCGTGGTTGAGCAAATATCTGGGCGTGGTTAAAGTATAGGGGCCAGCTCAGTATCACATGTAGACCACACATACTAAGTTTCATGTAAATCGGATGATGTTTGTCATATTAGGCTATTTCCTGTTGCCAGTTGGTGGCGCTGTCTCCAAAAGTCCATATTGGCCTCTAGATGTCCTCAGGCCTGGACTCTTGGTGATTGTGGGAAATTTCAAGCAGATCGACAACGTACACTGTAGTTACAGCTAGTGGTGGGCTTTCTCCTTCAAACACTCAAAATCCGCCATGCCACGCCCATACCGTACCAATGATAAAGTTTTTTTTAAAAAAAAAATACTTTTGTGTAAGGGAAGATTTCATTATTTCTTTGAGGTGAATGAATGATCAATTCTTTAGGCAATATTTTTTATTAATGTGTTGCCAAGTGCAAAAATATGATTAGATTAGGCACTGTAGAATGAATCAAACCAAATTTTACAGCCTTTTTAAAAATAAATAAATAAATAAATAGCCTAAAAGAATAACAAATGTCTCCCTTTTTTTTCTGGTTTTAAAATCAAATGAAATAAAGTGCACACAAGTTGTATTTTAATGTTAGAGGACTCTTGATAAGTGAATACAGCCCAGGTCTAAATTAATTAAAATTTGTCAGGTTGCTCTCAGCCACTTATTCTTGAGCAATCACACTAACTAATGCACAATGGCGATATGACATGACTAACATAATTTTAGCCTACTCTTACAAGCTTTTATTCTCTGCCTCTCTGAAAGCGACTCTCCCAACGAACTCTGTCTCTGTTAAGGGTCTGGAAGGGGATTGATTTCCTCTCATTTCTTCGTTTTTTGTAGATCAACATTTTCCTTGTCATGTGTTTTTTGTTTGTATAGGTTTGTAGTGTTGCCAAGTATCGGAATGCTCTTTTTATTCACGTATCCAAGTTGCAGTATTATCATTTAGTGCCGTAAAAATAGCTCCACACAACACTTCTCTTGCTCTTGGCCACCCTGATCTCTTTTGAACATTCAAAACAAAATGTGCTATCAGTCTGGCTGCTCCTCTGCGCGTTGTGTCGAGAGTCCGTGGACACAACAACGATGGCAGAGGAGCAGGAGGGGGAAGCAATGTTCCAAATGTGGCGGCTTTGCTCAGGAAGGTGGAAGATACAAGCAAAGTATAGTGAACGTAGAGGAGAGATAACTAAATTAAAATATCAATTCAATTACAGTTGTAAAGGCAAATACCAATACCAGTTGGCATCGAATTATCGATATTTAAAATCGATCCTCCCAGCCCATTACAAAAACACTTTCTCCTTCATCAGAGTGGGTCTCTGTGTGTGTGTGTGCTCTGTCTGTGAATGTGTGTGTGTGTGCTTCTTTCATGTGTGTGTGTGCTTTTGTCTGTGTGTGTGGTGTGTGCTTCTGTCTGTGTGTGTGTGTGTGTGCTTCTGTCTGTGTGTGTGTGTGCTTCTGTCTGTGTGTGTGTGTGTGTACAGATTGTGGGAAATTTCAAGCAGATACGACAACGTACACTGTAGTTACAGCCACTTTCTCCTTCATCAGAGTGGGTCTCTCATGTGTGTGTGCTTCTGTGTGTGTGTGTGTGTGTGTGTGTGTGTGTGTGTGTGTGGGGGGGGGTGTAGAGTACAGGCCATTGAGAGAACACCAAGGGTTTGCAGCACTATCAAAAAGCAAAGAGGGGGGGTACTTTGAAGAAACTAGAATATAAGACATGTTTTCACTTATTTCACACTTTTTGTTAAGTGTGTGCGTCTGTCTATGTGTGTGTGTGTATATCGGTCAGTCTGTGTGTGTGTGTGTGTGTGTTTGGGTTTGATTGAATGAAGTTTCAGAAATAAATCCAAAAAAGAAGGTACATTAACGTCACAGCTGATATGCCTCTTATTATCTAGTAGAATAGCATAGTATTAATCTAATCAAACGTAAAATACTGAAAAGAAAATGTCTATCACAATGTGCAAATAAAATGAATATCCTATCCTGCAAAGCACCAAAACGAGTCACACACTAGCTAGCAACATCTATGGTATGCAGTGGAAAATTAGCAAGCTAGCAAAACACAGATAAGCTAACTGCTTCACATTACAGGGTAAAAACGGTTAATATTAGCATAACATTTAAGACAGAAACAACTTAGGGATAGCTTAATCTGCTGTTACAATAGCTAGATATACTGTAAGTACCAACTTACATCGTCTCTGACTTCAGTACAGGCGACTGCCGTTATAAAAATAGCACAAAGCGTCGGCGATTTCTGGCGTAACTTACGTAATTAACGTACGTAATGAACGTAGCCGTAACTAACGTAACTTTAACTAAACAGTCTCTGTAGCATAAGGAATTCACAACATTGTGTGTGTGTGTGTGTGTGTGTGTTTGTCCTACCTCTAAATACCCCATGAAGCTCATTGAGAACACCGTCAAGGTATGTTGCTATAGCATAGTGATTTCAGGGAGGGGGGCTGCTAGCTGAGTCACATGACTGACAGTCACACAGGGAGGGTTGGGTGGCTGCCAGCTGAGTCACATTACAGTGTCATTACAGGCTCTCCCACATGTTATCCCCATTTAATAAACGAACTATTTAGTCAGATAGGCATTTGTTGTGAAAGAAATACAGTTATAATTTATAGCATTTTATTCAAAATCCTAAATTTCATGCAGATGGGATTAATGCTATTGCAATGTGGGTAATGAATTAAAAAAAAAAATTCTAACAGCCCCATATAATGTCCGATTCACTCAAGATTTGGCATGGATGGTCATGTTGCTATGCGGAACAATGGTCTTTTATTTGGTGGCAGTCAGAATAAATCTTGGCCAGATACACAACACAACTTCCTGTTTCAATAGCCGCCTACAGGATGAAAAAAATATAAAAAAAAATAAAAAAAATTTCTAACGGCGCCATCTAATGGCTTATTGACTGGAAATTTGGCATGCATGCTCACACCACTATCTTGGAACAAATGTGTCATGTTTGGTGGTAATCGGAATAAATCTTGGCCAGATATGCAACTTCCTCTTTCAAGAACCGGACAGGAAGTTGGTACTCTATAACTTGCACATTTTTCGCACTATCAAAATTCTTTGGATAACTTTTCATCATGAGTGTCAGTAGATAATACCTGCAAAGATTCAAGAAGATTGCAGTCACGGCCTAGGAGGAGTTGGAAAGAATGTGAAACACATGACAATTCATAAATTCAAAATGGCCGCCTTCTGGTTGGGCGGAGCTAATGAAGGTAAATTGGAAATATGTTCGCAATGGTTAGAGCAATATGTGTATCAAATTTGGTGAAGATCGGAGTAACTATGTCCAAGTTAAGGCCTTTCCAGACATTAGGGGCGCTATAGAGCCCGCCTACAGGTATGGGCCAAATCGCTGAACAGACTCCCAAAGCTCCCGGTGTTTACGTGGGCCTCACGCCAAAATTTGTGAGTTTTTCGTATATATTGAGGCCGTCAAAAAATGTGCCCAAGTGCTAAATCCACTTAAGGGGGCGCTATAGAGCAACCGTACCACTCTCAAGCCTAAATGTGTATTCAGATGAAAGAGTTTCATATTCTGCACATGGCTGCAAGATTTTGAGAGTTTTCGTGGATCCTAAGGTCCTCAAAAACGTCTTTGAAATATGAGACATTTCGCATTTAAATTCGCCATATCGTGAATTATAAATTTTTTAGATTTTTTTAAAAATAGCCTGATACAGTTCCAGATGATACGCATGTTCCCTCAAAAATTGGTTAGATAAATTATGAAATTTTTTTTTTTTGGGTGAACGTTAGGGGCGCTATGGAGAGCTCTGTCATTGGAGCCCAATCACTACAGAATTCTGTCATTTTTATAGGTGTGACATGTGTGCAAATTTTTTTTAAATTTTACCACATGAGAAAGTCCTCAAAAATGACAGTGAAGGTCGGAATAATAATAATAATAATAATCCCTAGAAAAACAATAGGTTCCTTGCACTTTTCGCCGTGCTAGGACACCGGGGTGGTGCCCTAGCCACGTGCTCGGGCCTAATAATTCCTACAAAAACAATAGGTTCCCCACTTCGTGCTAGGACACCGGTGGTGCCCCTAGCCACTGTGCTCGGGCCACTAATCCCTAGAAAAAAATAGGTTCCTTGCACTTCGTGCTAGGACACCGGTGGTGCCCTAGCCACTTGCTCGGGCCCCAATAATCCCTAGAAAAACAATAGGTTCCTTGCACCGTGCTAGGACACGGTGGTGCCCTAGCCACTGTGCTCGGGCCCCATAATAATCCCTAAAAAACAATAGGTTCCTTGCACCGTGCTAGGACACGGTGGTGCCCCTAGCCACTCGTGCTCGGCCCTAATAATAATTCCTTCAATTCCAATAGGGCCTTCGCCGCTGTCGGCGCTCGGGCCCTAATAATTCCTTCAATTCCAATAGGGCCTTCGCCGCTGTCGGCGCTCGGGCCCTAATAACGCATTCCCCTGTTAAATCCCTTCAAAGAGCTCTGCAACATACTTACTTGTGCTGACCAGGTCCATTCTGGAGCAGTCGGCCGTATCAGTTGTAATGGGACAGGAGTAGACAGCGCCTGTTTCGTTGACATTTTTTAGAGCTTCAGCTTTCTCTTTCGGTGCTCCTGCAAGAAGCCTGGATACAGACAGAAAGAAAGGCAGAAACATAAAGACTGTTGGATTATATTTTGGGTGTTAAACAATACATAAAAAATAGATGAGAAGATTTAACAGATACACTTTGACATAGTATTTATTCCATTACACACACACACACACACACACACACACACACAAAGAGTGAGCCAGTTCATGTGACTGGTGAATTAATAGTGGACAGAGTGGAGCAGTCAGAGCATGACCCGTGACAAGTCTGGGCACCACCCACACACCCACACCCCTCCACACACACATACTCACACACAAGCTTCTTGGTGATGGACCTGATCTTTTTGTCCACTCATCCAGACACTCCCTACATCAGCACCTTTTATCACACTACAGAACTTTGAAGTAGAGGGATTACTCCTTCTACAAAGCTCTGCGCTGCTTGGGACACACTATTTACAGTCAGCAAAAGATGTATTAGCTCCGCTTTGTGGGCGGAAGGTGCAGACAATCTTGTTTACAGTGTGTGTTAGACACATGATGTGCTGTACTGTGTCGGAAATAAAAGAAGTGTAGTCAACGTGTGTTCTTTCCTTCAAGCTTTCTGAATGTGTTTATGCAATACTGGTTGCATGCTGACATGCTGCTAGCAGTGGTGAATAGGGGAAAGTGGTGAGTCAAGCTCCCCCCCCTTACACACACTGATAAGTAAGAATAAGTACAGATAATGGGTGTACACCTTTACAGTCAAGTCATTGTGCCTCAAATCAAAATCTCTCTCATGAGTCAACCCTTCATTGTTCCAACTTGATCATCGTTTCCTGAAAGTTAAACATGACATACAGTAGGGATGAGGCATACTAAACTACTTCATAGATTTAATAGATTAACAGATTTTGTAAAATATTGTTAAAGGTGAGCCGTGCACACTCACACACTACTCACAGTTTATGGGGTGAGTTGCCATGCTATACAAACACGGTGAAACTGCGTACCAGGCTCTACCACTCCACCACAGACATAGACAAAATGCCCTCGTACATACTTGCAATCTAATCACAAGAACATCTAAAGAGCCCAGACACAAATATTTTCTCTTTGATGTGTCACCAGAACATGAGCAGACTCAGAAAGTTTGCCTTTGCATGGAAATCATTCATGTAAGTTTGTTTTGACCGCAGATCTTGGATCGAATTACTTCATTACCAATTTAATACTTGACCATCTGGCAGATGCTAACATTTCTAATCTTGGTTCAGGAGTTGTGGCATACATTTTACTTATCTAATATTATTACAACCAGGTTGAAAAGTGGACCATAAGTGTATGAAAGTGAACACATTGCTTTAATATTTTCCACTGATGCATGAAAAACAGACATCCTCCTGCCATCTTTTGAAACAGAAAGATACAATTATCTTTTCTTTCTGCTACCAGATGGGCATTATCAGCAATGAATGAATCAATTATCTTGCAACAGTGATGACAACCAGCTAGAGCCTAGATGGCCTCTGAGGGCCAGCAGTTTCCAGGGGATTGGGAGGAAGAGGCCTTGGTTCAGGTGATCATTCAGTAATGTAGACACCATCTGAGATTCCACAGAGGTTTGTAGTAGTTAGTTGGACTGATTGATATGTGGAGAATCAGGGCCACACAGTTCCACTGCAAGTGTGGAGGCCCCTTCTGTAATATACGGTATGAGTGTGTGAGATAGCCATTAAACCAAAAGTCATGGCCCCACAACATGTTTTTCAGCTGTAAACAGCACAGTGTCTCAAAACACTCACTTGCAAGGTCAGCCATTCTTGTGGGAAAACTAAGTGACATCTCCAAAGCGTTTACAAAGAGCAGGAAAGAAATTGGGTCAACCGAGAGAATAAGCAAGACTGTTATAAAACACTTAGAGGCTAGTTATTGTGAACTTTGCACACAGAAAAAATATGAGGAAGGAACAGAGTCCAGCGCTAATCAAACAGCTTTAGGGAGGCTTGGGTAACCTCGGCTGGCAGAGTCCTTGTTGCAGCAAACTGGAGAAAAAAGACTTAGTATAACCTGAAATCATAAACATACTCACTCTTGTCTCACTGTCTAATCAGAGCCACATGGGTCACCTGTGTTTGTTGTGGAAATTCAACACTGCTGATTGACAAAATCAGGTTTGACATACAGTGAAGACGCACCTTTCAAACTGGGAAGTGGTATTTTCATCAAAAGGTAACTAGGTTTAACTAATTAAAGGAATAGTTTGAAATTTTGGGAAACACGATTATTCGCTTTCTAGCAGAGATGAGACGATTGATCCCACTCTCATGTCTGTGGAGTAAATATACTTTGGGCAGTTAGCTTATGTTAGGACAATGATTGGAAACAGGGTGTAACAGATAGCTTGGGTCAGCTCAATGGTAACAAAAACCCACCTACTGGCACCTCTAAAGCTTCCTAATTGACATGTTAAATGTTGTTTGTTTACTCAGCACACAAGCCTAAGTGTAACCTGGCCTTCATATTCTCCAAATGTCAATAAAAAAGCGTTTTTTCAAAATGATAACCTCAAGAATGTCACTTTATGTGACGGGATATGAAAGTATTTTCCTAAGTCTTCTCAACTTATATAAAAATCACCAAAATGTGAGTTACAAAGAGTTGACATGGGCATGACAACACACCTCATATCCTGTCCTGTGTGCTCTCCTCCTACCTCCCTCCCTGCTCATCACCTCCTCATAAACAGGCTGTCAAAGGCTCAGAGAAGGGAAGGAGGGCAACCTGCAGCTGCATTCCAACTCTGAGGACATGTTGAAATTCGCCCCTCTGCCTCACAAGTGAATGGCTGGCTAAACCAAACATTTACTGTGGCGAACACACCCAGCCAAGGTGAGCGCTGCCGACATTCTTCACATCTGGAGTTAAAAACCTCCCAGAAGAATGAAAATATATATCTATATCAGTGGTGTTTAGTTTAACAGAGGTGAACTATATCTAGTCATCTTAATCACCTCTGCCCACCACACAATTCCTGAAAAACATAGCAGGGGTAGGTGTTAAAAAAATGCGTCGGAGTGGTGGAAGGGAGGGTTGTTGCTCACAGGAGAGAAAAAGAGAAAACACTACAAGGCCTTGTCAGTTTGGTAAACAGACATCTGTCCGTAAGACACTTAGCACAACACATGTAGCTCTCTAATTAAAACTAAGCCATAGTCTCTCAAGCTCTAACCCCCCACCCGACTGCTCCTGACTCAGAAAACCAACAGCACTGAAACCAGGAAACCCGACTTAATTAAACATGAATTTACCCTCTTTGGATGACCTTTTCTATCCATCTCACAGGCTTTTGCAAGACCAACAAGAAGAGACAATGTGCAGGGCCAGCCAGTCGTGTTTACAGAAGAGCAGAAATGTCTCATTTAGAGTACATCCATCTTCATCTCGGCCCAGTCTGAACAGGAATGTGATGAGACAAATGATAAATGTTTAAAATTGGCACACAGCTTTTCACACTGCTGGACCTTGGCTTTTATATATATATATAAATATATAAAATGGGTAAGTGAGCAAAAAAGTGGGTGAAGTATTAGTGAAGTATTAGAGGTGCTGCAAGTGTGTTTGAGTATGTCAGCCTTACACTAGTGATGGATCACCTGTCTACATGAGGCTTAGGACAACCTGTTTGTCACAGGGTGCGGCTGTGAGCCCTCAGGGCATTGAAATGAAAAAAAGCTTCAGTTTTCATGTTAGAGTAGGCTACCTAAGGGCCTGTTTTTCAATATTAGCTATGCAACTCTTTCATGACTTCAATGATGACAGAAGAAAATCATGATTAGTGTATCTACTCTATAAAAGTTGACTTTTTTTCTCATAAATTCTATGGATGTTAATTTTGTGAATCAAAGCACATCCACACAGGTCTACGTCTTTTGCTATTAAAAGGCTGTTGTTGTCAGAACCATTTTCCAAGCAAGTAGACACAAGCTGTTGCCAATGGTAACAAGGTGTTGTTGGATAAGGATAAAGAGGGTGAGGAGATTCAGTGATGTGAAGAGGAGAAAAAGGTCTAAACTCTGAGTGCCAATGACGGCGCCATCTCCAACACTTCACGATACAGATTAGGCAATCACCAATTCATGCACAAGAGAACACAAGTTCGTTGGTTATTTTGCAACAGCCTGGTGCTGCTTTTGGTGGGGTTTAGTTAAGGTAACATGTGGAACTGGAGTACATGCTCACATTGAAGATGAGACACATACAGTACCTGCTACCTTCTGCTGAAAGGGAAGACTGTGCGAGCTGTTGTAGATGACAAATGTTGGTGGTAAACAGACATTAGCTTTTACTTTAATTGGCATAACAGTCATAATAGGAAAAAAATATCAGATATGTCAGCTTGCTGAAGAATAAAAGTCAACCAAACACGCAAAATATGAGTAAAAGAGGTCTCTGCAGGTGTGCCTCCACCAGCCTAAATGGCAAAAATGATTACTCGTGGTGGACCTGATCTGAGACTGCACAAAACACACACACCACCAACTCAATTGCATTGACACTCCCAGTTCTACACTTTGGCACATGGCAGATAACCAAATTTCCAAAGAAGTATAAGCAAGGAACAGGCGCATAAAATGCTATTAATCATCACCCTTACCTCCTAAATCCAATAGTAACAGATTCACACACACTATACTATACTGCACTCTCAGGATGGGATAAAGCTAATGCACTACAAGCAACTCATATCCATTTCACAGAAACATTGCCACAAGCAAACAAATCAAGATAATATTGAATGGAGAGACTCAATTTTCAGATTGAATTAAGGATGATGACAAGAGCAGACTGAGGCTGAGATCTCTTTTTGCTCTTGTAAGGATGTAATGACTTTACTGAGATGATGTATGATATATAGTGGGTTTCAGTGTGGTCTGCTAATACTGAGCTACCTACGTGGATAGTGTGTGTGTGTGTGTGTGTGTGTGTGTGTGTGGGTGGGTGTGGTTTCACTGTTTTACAATAGCACTCTGCTAAATCCAGTTCTTTGTACTTTCAGGAAACAGTCTCACAAAGCAGTAAAGGTGGGGTGAGCATGCACACTGCTATCAGAATAGTCACAGTAAGCACGCCTAGTTGTTAACACACTGACTCTGTGTGTGTGCGTGCGTGCGTGCGTGCGGACACACAGTAATACATCAACCTGCTGCAAAGAAAAGTGGTCAAACCGCCATGCCATCACAGCCCCTGTGCGTCTTAGGACTCTTACATTTGTTCTATCTTTTAATTCTAACAACATGGCAAATGTATATGAGGCCAAAGTCTTTACAAGAAACATCTATAACTAATTTTGTAGGTTTTAAGTCACAGCTTGCTTAGAATGATGAATTTCGACAACAGAAATGTGTACAATGACTACATTGATACATATTTACCATAACAAGTAGGTAAACAATAACATGGAAGCATCACCCAGTCGGAACAACAACATAAAACCACAAAAACTTAACCCTTACAACCATCAGCACACAAAATGGTCTACATTCTAAAGATGTTCTAGATACTATTTGATATTGATTGATTTGATAATACTATTTTTTCATTCCCGATAACAATTTCGAAATAATCTGGTATCAGTGATTAACAAAACAGGGTGGAACAGAGTGAGAGGAAGTTGAATAACTGTCGGCACACCTAGCACACTGCTGAGACCAGGTGAGGTTAAACTGTAATTTCACAAACATAGTGTTCAAACTTGTGAGATACAGTCAGTCAGTTACATTTTGGACTTTTTATTTTATTTCAAAAGCCTTAAATTGTTTGTTTTTCTTTGAGCCCAGCCCTTCTTTGACTTACTGTCACCGAGTTCAGACCTAAGAGAGCTATTTTTGCTCTTACCCTCTCACCTCTGTCAAGTCTTCGGAGGCTGCGTTCAGCCTTATGAGACTCTCACAGTGTTAATGGTGATGTTTTAGATGTTTTAAACAAAGAAGCAGTATTTGCAATATAGGAAATGAAATGCTGCCACCATTGTGATAAATGGTAATTTAGTCACAAGGGGAAAACATTTGATGGAAATGAAATGCATATATTACTGTTTATCACAAGAGGACTGGAACAATTGAATAATGTCAAATAAAGTAAGAAAATGAGTATGCACCTCTCTCTCTCTCTCACACACACACACACACACACACACACACAGCACACACACAACAGTCTGATATCAGCTGAACAAACATCCTGTTTGAAGACCACCATCTGCCATTGGTGAAACAGTAACGAGAGAGCAAACTCATTTAAACCCAGTGTGACAAATTAAACAAGGCAGGTCATCCCCCTGATAATAAACTAACTTAGTTTTTCATTAGTAATGAGTAAAACCTTGTCTGACAAGGACAATGTTATGCTGGTTTACGTCTGTAGGTTGGTCTGCTAACTACAGTATGCTAACCACCCAGTGCCGGGTGTAGCTGGATAAATTACATCAGACTGGTTGAGCCCCCGCTGCTACAGATGCACACAGTACAGCACTGCTACACATTATTAACAAATACACAAAAACATGCTAATCTAAAAATACAAAAATACACACAAATGTATGCAAAGAAACAGGCACACAGAATCACAGCTGGACTGAGCATGGACACATGTTTCTAGTGGCCCCACACTAGCACACACATCATGCAGCCATAGCAGAATTCACAAGAGACTCGCGGTATCAATAACAGCATTCCCATTAACATTTTGACCCCAGTTTGTAAAAGGGGAAGGGGAGCTGGTGGGTTACAGGTGGACTACCTCACATCTGTAGTGCCAAGTTTTCACTCATATTACTCAGCTTATATAAAAAAGCGGTGCAGGTGTGTGCATGAATGATCTGTTTTTACCTGTTGAGGTTTGAAAAACGCCCACAAAACACAACTGGAGCAGATATTTGACTTTTCTATCATATTTACATTTATATTATTTTAATTGATCAATAAACTTTATAAAAAGATAAGATAAGATAAGATAAAAAAAAACTTTATTTGTCCCACAGTGGGGAAATTGCGGAGGAGGGTCAAAGGAGGGTTTTTATACACATTTTCAACACATTTTGCATTGTTAAGTACAAGTTACCACCTTCACTGACTTCCACATACCACGTATGTAAACCTATACTTCAGGATCACTTCCCTTCAAAGATGAAAAATGGCACAAAGAGGGGAAAGGTATAGAAGCATATAGCTTTTCTAGCTGCAGGTAGCCCTCATTAGCCTGCAGGCCAGCTACACCAGCTTCTTTTCAATGTTGGTTGAGGGCATTTGTACAAGCAGGGGATCTCTTACAGTTTTGTTAAGATAGAAACAGTCTTCACTGTAGGTATTTCCAATGAAAGCCCCACCATAGAGAATATTCTCTGTGGAGAATAGCAGGAGGCCTGATGTCCCGCTGGGATCCATTTCAACATGTTATTAGAAGCCGTCACTCATTCTGCTGCTAAACAAAATGCAGCCCATGCCATTACCAACTGATTGGATACAGACAATAAATACCATAAATACTAGGGCCAGTAACTATGGACACACTTGCACTTAACTTTAGTGAGGTCTTGTACAGTTGCAGTGGCTTGGCTTAGGCTCCAATAAATTAGAAAGGACCATGTATACCTTTCAATCTACAAACACACTGGTTCACAACAGACGGAATTGCCTGGGTTCATGGTTTTTATTGTTTGGTCATACTTTTAAACAAGGAACCCTTTAAATGGGTTTATACACTGTAACTTATGCTTTATAGGCCATTACAACAAATTTTGGGTTGCCAAATTGTCAAAAGTCCAATTGGCAGGTGTGTATCCTCCTGTGTTTCTTTATATCTAGTAAAAGATTATGTCTGCCTTTAGGTCTTTAATAAAGGGTTTTTAATTATCAATTCTACAGTGTTAATACATTGTTAATAAATGTATTTTGGTCCAGATTGTCCTCATCAAGCCTTTTAGACATAGGCCTATGTGGTCAAATGGCCTAACCAATAAAAAGTGAGTTGTTACAACCTGGCAACCCAAAAACTGTATTAATCAATGGCTTATAACGTATCTATAAATCATTAGTAAGTGGTTTATTACCATAAAATTCAGGCACTACTTACAACTTATAAACACTGTGTAAAGGGCATCATGTTAGAAAATGATAGTTGATTACGGATAGATTGTTTTTTTTTTTCCATTTAATCCTATTTTTTACCATGCCTCCTTTTCACTGGGACACATCTGTAAGAACTTTCAGCTGGCTCTCATGTAATACATGAATGTGAGGACCTAATGGGCAACACAGGATTGTTCTTTGTAAATGTTTCACTGTGGCGTGACACTAGTAGGAAACCGATGGAGTGCTTTCTTCAGGTGGGGAGTGAGTCCTTACCCCAAGTGAAGGAGTTTAAGTACCTTGGGGTTTTGTTCGCGAGTGAGGGGACCATGGAGCGTGAGATTGGTCGGAGAATGGGAGCAGCTGGTGCGGTATTACATTCTGTGTATCGCACCGTTGTGACGAAAAGAGAGCTGAGCCAGAAGGCAAAGCTTTCGATCTACCGGGCAATTTTCGTTCCTACCCTCACCTATGGTCATGAAGGCTGGGTCATGATCGAAAGAACGAGATCCAGGGTACAAGCGGCCAAAATGGGTTTCCTCAGGAGGGTGGCTGGCGTCTCCCTTAGAGATAGGGTGAGAAGCTCAGTCATCCGAGAGGAGCTCGGAGTAGAGCCGCTGCTCCTTCGCGTCGAAAGGAGCCAGTTGAGGTGGTTCGGGCATCTGGTAAGGATGCCTCCTGGGCGCCTCCCTAGGGAGGTGTTCCAGGCACGTCCAGCTGGGAGGAGGCCTCGGGGAAGACCCAGGACTAGGTGGAGAGATTATTTCTCCAACCTGGCCTGGGAACGCCTCGGGATCCCCCAGTCGGAGCTGGTTGATGTGGCTCGGGAAAGGGAAGTTTGGGGTCCCCTACTGGAGCTGCTGCCCCCGCGACCCGACTTCGGATAAGCGGATGAAGATGGATGGATGGATGACACTAGTAGCCTGGTCCTACCAGACTCTGGTACATTTTAATTTGAGAGTCTGGCCACTCTCCATTGACAAGTGTTAACTTTCTTGAAGGCGGGTACTCTGTTAAAGTTCATAACTATTGGCCCAGAGCCACTCTGGTTCTGCCATAACCAATTGCTAACGTTTGATTGTGACGTTGAATGGCATCGCTAGCCTCTTTCTGCGCCGCCATTACAGAACTACAACTCAAACTAAGCGCAAACCCAGACTGAAGGAAAATTAAAATTTATATATATATATATATATATATATATATATATATATATATATATATATGTGTACGAGGCGGAGCCAGGCAATGACACTAGCACTCTGATAAGTCCACTTAGACCATTAGCCTTTCTATGAGGGGGGATTTTGGATCACAGCCAAGTTGGACAGATCCATCTGCACCACTTCCGTTAGCCTGTGCGACAGCATGTCATATAACACATGGGGGCATTCAGTTAAAGTGATACTCTGTGAAAATTTATGTTTAGAGTATTACAACTAGTCACTGAGTGAGTTCATTGTAACTAAAATGAACATAGGCTATTATTCAATATTCAAGACGTGGAGTTGCATGGAGTGTTACTTTGCACTTAAATGTCTTTTCAGTGCATTAATTCCTGTCTTTAACAAACAAAAGCTGGAGTTTAACTAGAGGACGCATGTTCTATACAACACACCATATCTGTTGCATCACATTACCATTGCAAAAGAGAAATGTGATTTAGAGATCAAGTGTTTGATTCAAACAAACTCAAAGGGGGTTTAAGAGAAGCAACGCATGCACTTGTGCATGTTCAAACCACATATCAGACTGTGTGTCTATACACCTTAAAGCAGATTGAGCAGTTAAATCTGTACCTTGCAGCAGAAAGGGGAAGGCCCCGTCAAATTAAATGGCTGACTTTCATGGCCTCGGGCCACTGCAGTCAGACAGAGATGAGCTGAAAAAGCAAAGGCACTTCAGCTCTGATTAAATATTCATCAGTCAGAGGAATTAAATTCTTCCTCTCAGGTCGCAGAGGTTCCCACCCATACAATTAAGGAATCCTTGTCTTCTGAAGGATGAACAGAGGAATGATGTTGAAGGGCTTGTGTGTGTTCCCCTAAAGTCCCCAGAATCACTCACTCCTGTCTTGTCTCAACCTGAAACCTGGCAGGTTATGACTGTGCAGAGAAGGGTAATACATTCCAAGCATACCATGGGGTTAGGGGACTGGAAGAGCCAATAGGTGGCCAGCTGACTGCCCAGTCCCTCCTCCCTGCTACAACAGAGAACAAAAAAAGCCCTCTCAGAAAAAATGTCTCAAAGAGTTTGGGGGGATTGGAGATGTGAATGCCCCGTACAAATTGGCCTCAGGTAGCTATTAGATAATTCAGGTGCAGCCCTTCCCCAAGAAGAAGCAATGTTGGCCTACTAATTGGTCATGTACCCTCTTTTCAGAGAACATTTTTAAATTGCTTCAGTTGAGCCAAGATACACTGCTAGATTCAGACTAATTAGATAATAGCCTCCTTCTTACGAGGTTAAGGAAAAACTTTATTGCACTCGCTTTATTGCAGAGGTGGGAGTGGAAGCGCTCTCTCTTGACTTTTATCCTGGACTCTGTTTGACTCATACATGCACAAAGAATGGCCACTATTAACACTGTACATGTCACGACCGGTTTATATGCCGAGTTCTCGCATTTTTCAAATATTCACACACTTGCTCGCTTCAAAAATGAGGAAGCATGTAATAAACAGCTCTGTGGTGCAGTGAGACAGATCTGGGGCTACAAAAGAAGCCAGACAAAACACAGACACAGACAGCACTGTAAAACCAGCCCAAGTCAAACATGAGACACACCATCAATACATTGTGATGTGTCTTTACAGAATCACAGAGTATGTACACAACTAGGTCTGAGAACTAAAGAACGGTCTTTACTCAACAGTGGTGGATTTCACAGAGTACAAATGGGCGGCTGAAATGGGAGACACAGTAACACTGTAATAAATATGCAACACCTTAAAAAAAAAAAAAATTCAAGTGTGAATATGAGATTTTGATTGCATGTGCAGTATGTAGGTTAACAACCTCCTTTTGAATTACAGGTTATAATCACATTGAGGGGGGAAGTGTCACACTTTCTAGAGACTCACTTCTTCCAATTCAGAAACAAACCACCCCGACATACAGCACCAAGACACACACCATGAGGCAAGATTATGTATTTAATTGCAGACAAGGCTGGCATAATTCTTGGCTATAACTTCTTGGCTGATTCAAGTAAACTGAGATTACATACTGACATGTAACACTAGTACAACACTCCTACTCTTTGATTAATTAGTTTCTTTAAATTTTAAATAAATAGTTCAACATATGTTGGAAATACAAGTATTCCGTTTTTTGCTGAGAGTTGCTGAGTAGATTAATGTACTACTCTCATGTCTGAATGCTAAATATGAAGCTACCGCCAGCAGCCGTTAAAGTTAAAACTGGAAACAGGGAGAAACAGCTAAACTAGCTCTATCTGAAAGTATACTGTGTTGTAATTAGTGAGATACTGATGGGTGGATTTGGTTATTGTTGCACAACACCAGGCTAGATGGCCCCCTGTTTCCAGTCTTTCTGCTTAACTAAGCTAAGTGGTTGCTGGCTGTAGCTTCATATTCACCACACAGAGAAGGTGGTATTTATTTTCACAACTCTCGAGAAAAAAAGTACTACCCTAAAATGCATAATCCTAAACTTAAGGCTTGAAATGAATCCTTCATTACCAAATTAAAAGCTGCAATATAGAACCGAGCATGAATTAGCTTAAACCTCTTAGCTAGCAGCGTGATGATTGAGTGATGATCCTTTTTACAACCTTCTTGTTCCCACAGGCCTCCAACCCCTATACCAGGGTCATGTGGTGCCGTCTGTGGACGGTGACTCCATTCCATTGGGGACAGGGCCAGGATGGCACATTGATTAGGTGTCAGCTGGACACCGGTATTCATTCTACAATCTAGGGGGGCATTTCTGCAGTAATTGTGCTGAACCTCAACTTTTTTATGGCTGGTAAACCTTCACTGTGACAACACAGAGGAAGTGTGCCCTGGTTTGCAATTTTCTTCCTGCATTACCCTTCAAAGCAGGACCAGGACACAGATAACATCTAGTTATGGACACGCGTGTGATCATGGATGCGGAAGGATGAGGGGGGCCACTGTAATTTGCCGAAGGAAATCCTAAACAATGATGCAGTTTAAGGATCTTTGATTAAATAAGCTACATTTAGGGAAGTTGTGTCGCATACGTTCTTGTTCTTGAACATCAACTATTCCTTGAACAAAAAGCATGCACTTTCACGTAAATACTCCCAAACACTGTTAACTCCACATGAGCATTCATGTCTAGGTAATAACAGCCTGTGTGTTACAGGCCAATGAACACCTTTATTGCGAAACACAAACTCACTTGTGTCCCAGCTAAATATAATAGCCCGGGGATAGGCGGAAAGAGACTAGAGCAGGCTATGTCATGGCTTTAATTCTGTGCATTCCAAAATGTACACTGAAGTCTATGGGTTAACGACGGAATAGCTTGGGAACCCATAAACTGATCTGAAATTATGTTTTTAAACAATAACTTAAATTCACACATGCTGTGACCCTAAATGACGCTTCAGATGGTGTATTGAACTGTACAGCATAGACAAGCCCCAGATTGAAGGGCCTGTGTTCACATGGCCCAGCTGTTTCACCCACAGCTGCAGTACAAGCTCCTCTCAAACAGGAATTATAGCAATTCCAATTTAGTCAATTATGCATCTTCAACCATAGGATTGAGTCAAAGTTGAAGAATGGCACTTGCAATAATTAGATGAGTAGCCTAAAGGTGTTGGACATAGCTTTGCATGACAGTCTGAAAAGGGAAAAAATAAAATGGAGAATTTGTCTTTAAAGAAAAACGAGAGATATTCATTCGCCTATGTCTTTACAGCTCAGATTCCTGTTTGACGTGACTACTTTTCACAGGTTAACTGAAATGCAAGACACATTTTTTTTCTGACCCAGGTACCAAATTCCGCACGTCCAATTACAAGACTTTTAATATTGCGGCACACACGGCACAGTTCATCAAAAACGGTCAAAAGGCCTAATTAAATTTGCAGAGGTTTAAAACTGCTCCGCTGCCTTTTAACAGGTGGTTGCCTTGTAGAAAAATGGAAGTGGGGGATGCGAAATGATTTAACAAGAAGCCTAAACGCAGGTTATAAATGGGCCGCAAACGCAATATAGACTCCAAAGCGGGGCGCAATAAGCTTATCTGAGGCGGATACAATGGTTGTTTTTTTGATACGCCACCTGGTCTAAAGCAGGTGCGTAGTTTGGGTACAAAAGTGGAGCATTTAGACATGCACAGCTGATAACTTACAGGTACTTTCTTGCGCCATCCGTCTGTTGATGCACAGCTACTGAGAATCCAAAGAAGCTCCCTTTGGTTTTTCCCTCTTTGATCACAGGAAACCGTTCATCTATGTTAAATCCACTGCCGATTTGCGTCCCGTGGTACACAACCAAAAAAGCGCAGAGCAATAGTCTGGGAGACATGTTTGGGCTGTTCACGCCTCGCAAGTGCAATGGGTTACCCGCAGATCCACGATCAGCGTGGATCCGGCACGACAGTCTCCCGCAACGAGCTCCAACAGGTAGGCTGCGCTTCACAGAGACCTGCCCATTGTGAGCCGGTGTCGCCCCCCCCCTCCCCTCTCCTCGCACTAAGTGCTACTGCCTAGGTGTCGGTGTCTGCCTCCCTCTTCCTCTCTCTGCTGCCCTCCTCTGCTCTCTCTCCGGCCTCTCTGCCCTCCACACCCATTTGAAACAAGTGCGCTCACTGCGTTCACACACTGAGTGTGGTTAGCTGTGTGAAACCTCCGTCTCTCGCCTTTTCCCCCTTCCTGTCTCTGCTTCTCTTTTTCACACACGTACAACATGTTTTTGCTTTCCACGTGTTCTACCTGCCAGCAATGAAAATCTCAATTACACATTTCAGAAAAAAAGTTGAAGCCATTGGTTTTATACCAGATATTGAAAGTATTGAAAGTTTGTATCTGTGTAATAAACATGTAGGCTATGTTATGAGACTTGTGTTTTCATTTATCCCTTTATGAAACGTTCATACAATATTACATACAGTATATCTGAGCAATAGGCCTACCTCCATCAACACCACATCATAAAATATTTTCTGATTTTAATCACATTCCAATCAACAATTAAATGAGCTTATTAATAAACTCCTTTCAGTATTTTTCCTATAAAAGCATGCGAAGTAAAACCACAACAGAGTTTCAAATGTACATTAGATATTACAAGTAAGCTAGTGGAAGTGCTCTCCTGACAAATATCCAGACAGTATGATAACGTTTCTGAAATGACTTTTTGCACATATCATCTGCAAAAGAGCATGCAAAGGCTTTTTCAAGCTCGTTAAACATATCAATTAAATGTAGCCTGTGTAATTGTGTTAGCTCAACACAGGATACTTTGTGTAGGCGTCCCGAATACTTTGTGTAAGAGTCCTGTCAAAACTCCTCCAAGCCAACTAAAACACGCACGGCCAGCCCTCACATGAGCACTCTTGTGACAGCCTTGTGGCTTCCAATAGGCAATTCTTTAGACCCTTAATCCCCTTAGAGAGTTCACCAAACAGGCCAGATTTTTTTAAAGCATCCTTTCCTTTCCATGAATCCCCCTCCACCTTCCATCCTTTTTTTAGTGCCTTTTAGAACCCCCTGGTGTCGAGAGACCAGCTGCAGCTCCATCCCCTCCCCCCTGCTTGTATCTTTATCGCAATGTGCAATCTTTCATTGTGTTTATCGCTTTATTAGCTGACTCCTGGCATACATCCGGCATCGCTGACCTCCTCTAATTGATGAGCCGAGCTCCACTCTGCATCTCCTCACACTCCAGGAGTTTCTCTCACCCAGAGGTAACCTCTCCTCTATTCCCCAGTGAAATAATGCTCTATGGAGAATGTAGTTCGCTGTGCACATTCCACACAGGTTGGCTGCAAAAGCTCTCTGTGTGCTTCAAGAAAAACTGTCTGTATTTGGATACAATATCACTTCTAAATCACATGTAACTTCCTTTTTGGTATCTGGAAACAAGAAGTGTGTATATAACACAACAGAGAAAACACATTACAATCAACAGGTTAAGGTGCATTTCATGGATTGCAATGCAACACTCATAATCTCAGTTGGAGGTCACATCTCTGTCTGTCACTTTAACAACACTGACCTGTACATTTGGAATCTTAACATATTTCCAGACTTAATCCAGACTTAAAATTTGTGTTTGTATATAATCTAGCAAGTGAAATGCTTTTCAGCCCAAAGGTTAGTGCCCAACATGCCATTGTATACAGTGTCAACATCCTGAAGTTGCCTTATCAAGACATGCATCAGTCACAGCACTGACGTAGAACAGATCCATGCCCTCATGCAAATAAAGACCCAGCTTGACCGCCCTGACTAACGACAACAGACGAACATTCTGACCTCCCCCCGTTATTTTTGCTCTATTTGGTCAATTCCAAAATGAAAGTGCTGGAAAATACCTGAGCCTTAACCCCTCTGCGTCTTAGACCTAGCCTTTTGGAATCTGAAAAAAATTCACTCTGGAAAAGTGACAGCTGATACGGATACATTGCGCTTTCTTTATGGCAGAAAAAAAGATGCACTAGGTGTGTAAATGCACTGACAGCCAACTGTTAACCCCTGTTATATACTCACACTAGAGTTGCCTCTTCAGTCTCCTTCAAAATATCTCCTTCAAGAAGTTGTTTGGCCTGAACCAACTGGTGTCACGTCAGAAAGTAATGTACAACACAAAGTATTGGGGGTGAGACGCATTATCTTCATGGAATTCATAATTTGCTAAAAATTCACTTAGAGCTGAGTTCAATTCCAAACCTTTCTGGACATGTATTAACAGTAACAGGAGTGCGTGATAAAGTTAATGAATTATTAAGGGTAAAAATGACATTAAAACATTTGCTGTACAATGGTGCACTCTCAGTAATGGTTAATCATTTACAAGGGAGTCACACCATACATTCCTTCCTCTTTCCGTAGAGACACTTTTGTTCAAAATGAACAATTCTGTGCAGAGGAGTCATAGGTAAAGAAAGAAATGTTTGACGGGAGGCTGGGTTTGATCTGGCTCAGTGACCAGAGGACTGATAACCTTGGACATGAGCTCTCAGTATGAAAGATAGAGAAGGAATAAGCATCACAAAAATGCATATAACATATACAGATTTTTAAGGGAGTGGGTGAGTGAGAGCTATCTCTCTGGAGAATAACACCAGATTGATCTTTTAGCCAGAGCTCAATCAGCACAGGTTTTGTACCTCAGACCACACTAATTTTTGGCTGTTGCATGCACTAAAAAAGGTCAAGACAGCATGACACCTAAGTTGAGATTTTCCCCTCCTCCCATGGGACACATTAACTCAGAACTTGATACTTAACAAGCTTGTGAAGCCCACACTATCACTTGTCTGCAATGTTTACCAAAGGAGCAGTTATCTGTCTCTGGGACATACACACAGTCCCTTCTTTTAGAAAGGGCTGCATTACATTACATACAATATCACTTGTGGCCACACTTTATTTAAGTTACCATGACAGTTTTATCCCTGGAGATGAAATATCATGAAAGGATGGAGAATATTGGCTTACAATTGTCTCTGAAAGTCACATTACCACTTTGACAAACTGGATAATTATATTGCTATCTACATTCACTTAATGCAATTATTAACAGCCCCGTTATTCTTCACCCTGGATAATAGGTGAATAGATAGGGCAGTAAATCTGATGCATGGTGCTGTAACCAGGCCTAATGTAATCTGGCAGACAGGCCATTGAATAATGACACAATCTGGTTGCAACTGACCAGCAAACACAACACTAGCTTGCTCCTACATTGCTTGTCCTCCCTCCTGTGGTCAAGTGAGTTGCTATGATTTACAATGCTCGTTATAAAGCCTCCTTCCTGCCTGTGCAGCGTATAGGCTGTCTGGCTGCCTGACCCCAAACTTCACTGGTCATCCCTGAGACCTCATTTAAACACCCTGAGGATTTTGTTTCCTGCCGTCTTTTGATCGGCTGTTTTCAGTGGATCCTCTGCCGCCACATGGAGCCATTTGTGTATATGACTAGGCTTGCATGACCTGCAAATGAATGTTAGAACATAAAAGGATGGGTTTACATTGAAAGCACGTGTTGGTTTTCAACAGCCCAACCTGTGGTCCACGTCCTTGGTTTGTTGTGAGTGTACTGAGGTTGGCAGATGGTTCAGATTTGATTGGTGGGGAAATTTCTGTAATGCTAATAAACTCATGAGATTGTAGATATAAAAATGTCTGTGTGTTCAGGTGATTGAGTTTTCTGACGAAGAAGCAGGAGATTATAGTTGTGGATACTTTTTGTTGTTTATAATTCAGCAAGACTTTTCAGTTTATAGAATGGTTAAAATGTCTTTAAAGGTATTTTATATATCACCCCTCATCATTGTTAAAAATGATGCGTTAAAAACAACTCCTTCTGGATTTGTGCTGAAGTGTGTGAAAACGGCCATGAATGCAGTTTGTGTGTTCAGCCTCCTCTCAAGCCAGCATGTGAATTCACACAGTCTCTCTCTACCGAGTATGTGAATACAGAGCCGAGCCCTTTGTCTCCTTCGACAAGTGGAGCTGTACACTACAGACCTGCACATTTTCCACTCAATTGAATAGCCCTCTCAGATCATTAAATGTCCATTCATTAGTTGGGGACACTGGCAGGGACTTAGTAGTAAGGCAAACACAGGGAGAGGCCTGGCTGGGGGCACTGTCCCTCACACTGTGGTCTGAGACACTGTGGGTGGCTGTGTGCCCTAAGAATAGCACCTGAGATGACCATTGTCATAATAAAAAAAAGCCCCACCTTTTTCTGTTACTACTAATAAGCTATATTACTGTTCTAATTTTAACTGTTTATCCATTATTTTATGTTAACCTTTTGACTCTATATCCATTACTTTTAAATGGTTATTTGTAACTTTCAGTTTGTGTTGATTCTAGCGCTGTTTTCACCACACCGGCTGTCATAAAGGTCTTTTCTTTACGGTGCTGTATTGCCCACTATACAGTATATTACTGAGTTAGCATTACAGGGAGGTCATAGAATTGCGATTTGACAGGACATCATTCATTTACAATCATAGAATACATTACAGATGCATTGATGCATTTCAAGTGTTGCATACGGTAAGCCTATTTTGGATGTATCATAAGCTAAACCGGGTAAAGTTATCCCTGTCACTGTGTCACAAGCCAAACAATTTCCAGATTTTGTTGTAGCAACCAACATAATAATAACTTAGATTTATATGGTGCATTTCATAAAACCCAAAGATGCTTTACACAAGTACAGGGGGACAAGGGAACCGAAAATACTAGGCCAACACATACAGGGACTAAAAGGAATAAAGTGTCCGCGCTAAATGGAAAGGGTAAGTAATTTAATGTCGGCTTCTGACGTGTAACCACATTGCTCAATCAAGACTTTTTTTATGAATTAAATATTACACACCTGAGGGTCAATTGGGGTTGATTTTGAATCATTTACAATCCTGTACAACCATCTGTTATCTTTCACTTTCCCTTTTAGCTTTTAGTTCTTTGGTTATTTCCTTTTCTGTGATGCCCTGCCCCAGTATTAGCCATAACTACAGCAGAAAACTTCTAAATTAAAATAAAAAACAATTTTTCCTTAATAAAGAAATCTCCTGCTACCTTTTACCTGCATACTCACTAACACAGGCTTTTCCGGTGTTACACCGAAATCTGTGATCCGTCATAACGCGTGCTCTGTAGCGTCGTATACCTGCCAGAAATCATTTTGTGACTTTGCAGGAAAAATCAAACCTTGGCAAAGGCATTAATAATAACTACAAAAAAATAATGCTCTTTTCAAGTTAGTCTTGTTTGCTGTTACAAGTCATTTATGATCTTTAGATAAAAAAATGACCTAGTTTCAGAAACATTTAAAAGTTACATATAGTTCCTTTAAACTAGTAATTTCAACTGTTTCAAGTTCTCTGCTGGCTGTTCTCTGCTGGCTTACTTGCTAACTATTTTCTATACATTCTCAACACCTGGTGTACTGTTATAACAGCTGAGTTAATATGTGGATTTCTTTTTTATTAAAAAAGTAATTTCTTACAAATCAGTCAAGCTACTCCACAATCTGTCAGCATACCCCCAAGCAACTACCCTTTGAGGTAGACTACTCCTGGCTGGGAATTACGGCCCCAGGCACTGCAGTCGCTGGTTTATATCTCTTGTTTCCCGGACTAGACTTTGTGTTGTCATCACTTCCCTGAGACCAGATCCAGTACAAAAACCTATAACAGGAGCCAAGGGAGAGGAGGTAGAAGAGAGCGCACTCTCCTCCTGAGCCCACATATTTATGCGGAAACTTACTCATGGTCAGATGGATTAGAATGACTGTAGACTAATAACACACTTCGTTTCAACCTGACTTAATAACCTGATTGTACTGATTGACATGGAATGCTGTCCGGGTCAGAGGCCTGTTGTCTGGGAGGTTGTTTATTTTGATTTTCCAATTATCCAATATCTTTACATTTGTCACCATTTATCCATTACTTTAAGCAAATTATTATAATTGTATTCAAGCTAACTGTTTCAGTTGTTTATTCATTACTTTTAGCTAATTATTTCAAATGTTCAACATTATCTTTAGCTACCTATTTGAACTATTTATCTATTAGTGATTTCAACCATTTAACCATCAATTTTAGCGGTTTCAATTTCTCTGCACGCTAACGTAGCTAATTTGCATGCATTCTCAGTCTCAGCACATTACTGTTACACATTGTATCATAAAATATATTTAATACTTATTTTGTTAGTTTATTGTTACATTTTGCTTGGAATCATTCATCACAATTTTGTTAAAGCACAATATATAGCACAGTATCATCATATTCTCAAATTAAACTGCAATGTGACAGCTCATAATATGGAATTGCTCAACTCTAACTTCACTAATTAACTTATTTCTCTGTTCCATATTATGTAAGATGTACACATGAGAATATATTTCTATGATTTAAGCATGAGATGTGGCTTGTATATCAAATAGCTAAATGAACAAGAGCTGATGCTAATTTAAATAATAAATGAGTCACATTAAAGATTACCTATACCAGGGCTCAAGTGAAGGAAGTGTGTTAACAGGCTGAGCGTGACAACAGAGAGACAAGTGTCATTAATGCTCCATTAAAAGCAGCAGTGGACCCACTCTGTTTTTTAGTGTGGTGGAAGCAGGCCTGCAGGGAAGCTTTTAGCTTTAAAAGGTGTTTTGGATATGTTTTTGTGTTTTGGGGAAAGTACATGCCCTTTAACATCTGGCCACATATGTCTTCTATTAACTTCTTGACTCCTTTGGCAGCTGTGGACCTCTGGGAACACATTACTCCGGCCTTACCTAGGCTCCTTCCTCTATTGAACAACACACACACACACACACACACACACAGCACTGGTGTAAAGAAGCCTGGGAACAGTGAGGTCTCGATTCCAGCTTGGCCAACTTACAACACCGCTGGGAGGCTGGAACGATCATTTGTTCCAGAGAAATCCCAGATCAAGTTGAGTATTTTTAGTTCTGAGGGATGGGAGAGGGAGCCGTTTGCCAGTGGAAGCCAATTACTGTACTGTTTTCGGATGGGTTTCACTCTGTGCTATTATTAAGTCAGTGTGATAATGCATTTCGCAGATTGTGTACTTCATAGATATCAGGAAACTTTTGGAAGAAAGACTGAAAAGTGTTCACTCATGAAAGAGGAGTAGAAATGAAAGAGCATCAGGTGATTTTCCCTGTCTGCACACACAGATCTTTATTCCGCAAATGGCACGACGTCCTTGACTCATTGCTATTTTCTCTTTTTATCTCTAATCAGGGCTGGGGAAGGAGGGAGAGCGAGTGAAGAGAAGAGAAAGAGAGAGTTAGCAGTTAATAGACATCCCCAGCTCTCCCACTCAGGAGTTGGCCCTGACTCCCTCTCTTTGAACGAGCCAACCATTCACTCTGATCAGCACAAACTAGCCGGCAGCGCTTTATTATCTCAAGGAGCTCCACTCTGCTGCCTTGAAGTTTTCAAAGGGAGATGAAATTGCGTTGATGGTTGCGGGGGCGTAGGAAGCAATGAGCGGAGTTTGTTTTTGTGGTGTCACCGTCCCCCACCTAATTAAAGTGTAAACATCCTCTGCAGTGTAGGTGTATGATTGTGGGATTATGTGCACATTACTGCACTGATGGGGATCCCTTTGAGTTGTGTGTAGGGGGTTAGATATAGCACTGTTTTCCTATAGAAGTATTTATAGTGCAAACAGGTAGTAGGTGTATACATAATATATGTGTTTCCCCTTGCAAGTGCATGACATTTTTGCATGTTAGGAACAATCAGCTTTTTACAACATCTATATTTCTATACATATTTCAATATAACTTGCATATCTCTCATGCTTCCAGAAACATTTGAGCCCAAGATAACAGAGAGCAAAATATTTGTCTGAAGGCCTTTGTAATGCTCTGTACAGTCTGAGGGAGAATCAATTCAATGTGGAATGCTGAAGCTGGCATCTCAAAATGATAAAAACATGAGAAGAGCTGCAAGGAGAGATACAGAGCCAGGTACATATTGTACTTGAAATGTTTTGAGAACTACAGCCACTGTCATCCTATCAAGGTCCTGAGAAAAGCGCTCTGATTCTCCCTCATACGTCATGACTGAGGGTCACTACAACCATTAGTGTTTCTAATGGGCTCCCTAAATCACACTGAAAATGGCTTCATTTGTAATGTACAGTACAAAAGGTAGTTTTTTTGTTGTTTTGACCTCAACAGACCAAACCCTAGTTAGTTAGTAATTGCTGTGGTTTCTCTGGGCAAGGTCTGAGCTTTTGTCCTGTGTTGGAACCAAGCCAGCTGTTCCACTTTTACACATTGCATTAGAATAGTACAAAACATGCCCTGAAAGCTGTCTCATGTTACTGTGTTGTGAGGGTTTGATTGGTTGACTCACTGAGAAGTGAAGAGAGTTCATTTGACAGTGTGCAGGATAGATTTTCACCAAAAGATAGATTACATAATTCTCTGACAGAAAGAAAATTATTTGAGCCGAGGACTTGAGACTGATGCACTTGCACACAGTTTGCCACCGGAGAGTCTCTTCACTGTCTGGTGTCTAGGATTACATTTGTGGATCAAAGACAAACACCAAGTTTGCAGATTAGAGGTCTGTTCTCTGCAATTTCATGCATTTACGGGTGTAACCTGACGGCAACACCTTTAAGTGTAATTCATATAATTCCCTAAACCTTGCCTACATGAGAGTTTATCTGTAGACACAATAATAGAATCCTTCTTTTTGTATTAATGATTATTAAATCTCATAAAAACTGCAAGTCGATACCACATAAAGTGTCGATAAGGACCTTACAGGTCCACGTAATTTTAGTTCCTGGCCTACCCTGAGGCCTGTCAGAAAAAAAGGTCCCATGGCATGAAGATTTCACTTTATGAGGTTTTTTAACATTAATATGAGTTCCCCCAGCCTGCCTATGGTCCCGCAGTGGCTAGAAATGGCGATAGGTGTAAACCAAGCCCTGGGTATCCTGCTCTGCCTTTGAGAAAATGAAATGAAAGCTCAGATGGACTGATCTAGAATCTTGCTCCTTATGAGGTCATAAGGGGTAAGGTTACCTCCCTTTTCTCTGCTTTGCCCGCCCAGAGAATTTGGCCCACCCATCAGAGAGAGACATCACATTTACACCCCCAGCCTCCACCTTCCCCCCTCCTCATAGCTACAAACTCAGAAATGGCACATGCTAATGGAGTTTTTCCACTGCATGGTATCTACTTGACTTGCCTTTACTTGCCTTTTTTGGATTTCCATTATGAAAAAAAAAAACTGGAAATAGTTTATCCAGAGTTTTTTTGTTGCTGTTGCTGCCTCCAGGTTCATTAGAAACTAATTTGCCTTCTGGCTGTGGCAACACGCCTAGAATCAAAAACAACACACCTTTGACGTTCTGAGTGCCTTTACTTGCCTTTTCTGGATTTCCATTATGAAAAAAAAAAACTGTAAATAGTTTATCCAGAGTTTTTTTTGTTGCTGTTGCTGCCTCCAGGTTCATTAGAAACTAATTTGCCTTCTGGCTGTGGCAACACGCCTAGAATCAAAAACAACACACCTTTGACGTTCTGAGTGTGTGTGTCGCGTTAGGTTACGGCAGTTTCCTGCCATGACGACCAGCCACGCTCGCCTCACGCATGAGGCGGTACTAATCTGCTATGAAAAAAGGAGGACGGGGCACCGCGGTCAAGGCAAGGTGAGTCGAGCAGGTACCATTAATGGAAAAACGCTCATTGTAGGACTGGCTCTAGTGGCTGTAATTCTGCACCACAGTTGAATTTTGGGAAAGAGACTTCAGATATGGTATTAGGGGACCACTAAGGCCTATATAAAAGCATCCAAAGTGCACCATGTCATAGGACCTTTAAATTATAATCTATGTAAAAAGTCCAATATTTGATCTTAACACCATTCAAAACCTAAGAGGAGTCTGGTGTTGGTACCAGCAGACATAACATCAAACTATCATAAAGTATACATTATTATTATTTCATACATTTTCACCATATATTTTTGAATTTGCCAGGTTCCTCCAGTGATGAGGGAGGTGTGTGTGTGTGTATGTGTGTGTGTGTGTGTGTGTGTGTGTGTACAGTCTTTTGACAGCAGTGTGTGTATGTAAGACATATGCACCATCTACTGGATGTTTTGTGATACTACAATATCATGACCATTTCACAATAAAACAGAACCTTATTTGCTTTTAGGGCTGTTTGATTACGAAAAAAATCTTAATCACAATATTTTGGTCAATATTGAAATCACGAATATTTAACACAATGATTTAAACCTTTGGAAAGATGTTGCATTAATTGAACTTAAAACCAGTTAAACAATTAAATAAATCAACAGTGAAAACACCTTGAACAGTAACATTTTCCTTAATACTTTTTCCGTTGAATTTTTTGAATCCCCCCCTCTTCAGAACACAAGACAAAATAAGAGTTTACTTGCAATGTGCAAAACAATAATTTTCTCGATTACATTGATTTTGTGAGCCAAAATCGAAAATTAAATCACGATCAAAATTCGATCAATCCCTATTGGCTGTTTATAAGACTTGCAGGTCTGAGGATACTTTGGTGGAGTAGTCCTTGGTGACAGTGGCTTTTCTAGAAACAGTACCTATAAAGAACTTTGTTATATTACATGTTTTGTGTTCTAAGTACAGTATATTGACTGAATGTTCCTTATTTATCTAGTGTCAAATAATCTACATTATCTACAATCTTCCACTGCTGTGTTGCAATGGTTTAAAGTTTGAGACTCGAATGCGTGATGAAATCACAGATTATATTCTCAAAAAAATGATCAATTTAAGACATACACTGTCTTTTTCAGACATGCTTAAATATGCTGTAATGTCTGTTTCTATGTTTAGAATAACACTTTCATCAAACAACATGTTCAACTGCCTCAAATAATATGTAATAATTTTTTGCCAGAGAAAAGATCAAAATGATGGGATCAGGTGTCCTCCTCTATTCTTTATTTGACTGTTTCTGCTGTAAATAGAAACAGACATTTTGAAAACAATGGGACGATATTCAATTTCTGTGTGTATCACAACATTAAACTATTGTTTATTTGGCTTGAAGGTCTTATATAGTGCAGGGGTAAATTTGGGTTGTCCAGGGAAACAGTAATGCTGTGAAGTTAATTGAAAGACAACACTCTTCCCTGCAGCAAATCCATGTTTAGCCACACAACACATGACTCAAAAAGCCTTTACCTGTACTTCAAGTTCTCTTGGAATTTATTTTGATGAATGAAATTTTAAAAAAAGGCCAGAGAGGAAATGAGCCTCAACAGGCCTGGGATAGCACTGGATACAACACAAGAGAGGTTTACTTTTGTTTTAGGTTAGATTGTGTGCATTATGCTCTTATGTTTTAATTTACATTTACAGTGAGTGGAAACATGTTTACCAAAAAAGCAGACTTTAATTTAGGCAAATCGAGTGAATCTGTGAACTCCCACTGTCTATTTTTGAGTATATAAAAGGTGTCATTCTTCATTTGAATATTTTTGATTTTGAAATAAGTATTCAATATATCTGGGTGGCTATAGTCCCTGCTAGAAATAAGTGGATTTAAAAAAAGTATTTAAATGTGTGTGATTTGGATGAACTGGCCCTTTAAAACTTCACGCCAGTGCTACAGAAACGTTCCAATAGAGGGCGGCAGTTTATCAGACATAAGGGGCCACAGAGAGAAAAACATGTCGTATCAAAGGTGCCATTTAAAAACTTTATATTGTGGTCGGTGAAAATGTTAATTTAACAATAGGAAATATTGTCAGTAGCCGATAAAACACAGTTTGTGCATCTGCATCAGTGCGAAGCTGCATTTGTCTAGTTTACAGGCAAAAAACTAAAGTTCCATGTGTGACTGAATACAGCAGGGGGCGCTGGGCACCGTGCTTCCAGCTGACAACAGTAAAAGTGGACAGAGTGAAAATGTGTCCGTTTAAATTACAAGCAAAAACATTTATTTTATTTTTCTTTAGCATTCTTCAAAATAAATAAAAATTAAACTATTTACTGCAAACTGTTTTACCTACAATTTTTTTTTCTGCTGTGAAGTAGTAGTAGTAGAAGTAGGCTACACACACAACACACAGACACACACACACACACACACAGTGAAGAGGAATTTACCTGGAGGCAATATCAGTTGAACGAGTCTTTTACCTATCTCTTCCATCTCTTTTACGTAAAGTTCACTGTCCCCCAACTCCTTTGAATGACAATAAGAGTCTGTGGGACGCTGGCTGACAGCCTTTCAATAGGCTGAATAAAGTGGGATCTCAAGGCACTGTTAAGAAAACATTGCATAAACATTAAGGAGACGGTCTGGCTGCAGGATTAGGCTTTTTTTTTTTTTTTAGAAAGAGTTTGGGCTGCTATTGTGTTGTATCATCTTGGTGCCTGTCTGTAGATGATGTAGTTGTTGAGAAAAAAAACTGGACCTATAGGTTGTTGTGTTTTTTACAGACAGTCCCTGAAGGCCTATAGCTGGATGTTCACCCAGTGTACATGTAAATGCAAATCTACAAGTAAAAACTAAAATAACAACAAACAAATACACTCACACACTGAGGTATGCGTGCATAGGCGCTCTTGGCTGAAGGCTGGTTTTCACCACGACTTCGCCTGGAGCGCAAGATGGGGGGAGCCTATAGAGCCAATGGGAAGGCAGCTTCCAGTCCAGCTCTTTATAACTCTGTGTCACAAGGGCTGAGCGATCCCACAACCAAGTAACTGCAACTGGGAGAGTTTCAGTGGACTATAAGCTCTCCAACGCCGTTCGTTGCACACACCAATTCTTTATTGCGATTTTGCTAGGCGCACTCCATAACAAAAACCACCACCACTGGACTTTCTTTACTTTGGAGGGTTGCTTCCACCATGAGCGTCGGACAGACGTATGAGAAGAAGATTGCGAGTATTTTGACCGATCTACCAGGATCTATGAGTTGCCACCCGAGCTCCAAGGACTCTCCTACTCTCCCCGAGTCTTCGGTGACAGACATGGGCTACTACAGCGGACAGACGGGCCCGAGTCATCACGAATATTATCAGAGTCAAGCATACGGACAGCCCATGAACTCTTACCACCATCAATTTAATCTGAACGGAATGGGAGCTGCTGGAGCGTACGCGACCAAATCTGAATACCCGTACTCAAATGGCTACAGACACATCGGACAATACAACAGAGATCACCTGCAGGCCTCGCCTCCTTGCTCAGGTAAATAGCTGAGATAAGCGGCCGTGTTTACCTCCAGTGTGCGTAATGTCTTCTGCGCGCTAAGGTCAAGTCGCTTGTTCGGGCTGAGATAGTCTTGTAAAAGAGCCATGATTGTACATTAAATCATATCGTCCTACAAGCTATAATTCTCAGTTATTATTATCTCAATTCAATGTATCACCTGTTATTATTTTTAAGTTTCCTTTAGTTTTTGCAAAATATATCTCGTAATACGAGATACTAAATACGCAGTGCTGTTAAATTACATACTTTCTTTAAGTTTTATGTCTCCCAAACATGTTTTACCTCACAAGGCCATATGATATTAACTTGCACGTGTACTACTGATTTATTATGTAGGCTATTTACTCAGTGGCCTACTTTAATATCGTGTTTTAACCGCCAAGCTGGGAACGAGCCAGCCATTGATAGCTGTCCATAAAACAATGATGGTTTGATGAAAGCTAATAATATTCACTCCATCAGTTTTAATATGTTACCACTGGCAGCCAAATTGGAAATTTAACTAAATTAAATGATTCCGTCTGAGTGATGTAGTTTGGATTTTTGTGGTATTTGCCTTTGAAGTTGCCACATTTTCTTTTTACTGTAAAGATATTTTGCCACACTAATATGACAAAATAGTCATAAGTATAACATGTTTGTGTTTTTACGCAGACAATTCATCATAACATAATTTTGTAATGGTTTAATTTCATTATGCTTCATGTTTTACACTTTATGGATGTTCAAACTTTTCTTGGTGGTCTATTTCATTAAAAAAAATGTTGCTGCCATTTACTTTTAGTGAAAGAAGAGCCAGAGCCTGAGGTCCGCATGGTGAATGGAAAACCAAAAAAGATCCGCAAGCCGAGGACGATCTACTCCAGCTACCAGCTCGCCGCCCTGCAGAGGCGCTTCCAGAAGGCACAGTACCTCGCTCTGCCCGAGAGAGCGGAGCTGGCGGCTCAGCTTGGCCTCACTCAGACACAGGTAAGCTGCCTGACCCGGTGGAACACCTGATCTTTTCTAATTGATCAATTCTTGTAGAGTCAGAGCTTCCCAAATACGGCCAACAATATGCTTTGTAATTATCCATGGATGCGTAATTACCCACAGCAGACACTGGAATTCTTTATTTAGATTAAGTAAAAAAAAAAGTTATATTTTCTCAGCCAAATTCTGCAAAACGTTTGTTTATATGCAGATAACATGTATTTAAAAAAAAATTGTATAAATATGTTACAGCACTTTGTCTTTTAATTGCAATTCGGTTGCATTGCAATTAATGATCGCTCTCTTATTCTCCAAGGTTAAGATCTGGTTCCAGAACCGGAGGTCCAAGTTCAAGAAACTGTACAAAAACGGCGAGGTTCCCCTGGAGCACAGTCCCAACGCCAGCGACTCCATGGCCTGCAACTCCCCGCCCTCCCCCGCGGTCTGGGAGAACAGCACCCCCCAGAACACCCCGATCAGCAGACCTCAGGTCCCGCAGCAGACGCACAGCTCGTCGCCGCCATACCTGGAGGATTATAACAACCACTGGTACCAGCAGGGATCACACCTACATCACCCGGGCACCGTGCACCACCCAGTCCCGCAGCCAAGTGTGGGAGCTGTTTATTAACAATGACTCAGGAGCAGATCTTTCTCTTCAAACGAGGTCTCTTCACAATGACTGCAGAGCAAAGCGGACTGGACCCGGAGCAGACCGGAAGTGAAACATTGTTTTTGGTTGTTGTTGTTTTTTTGGATGATCAAGAAGGTTTCAGAACTGGGGTTCCATTCACAAAGCACATAAGGGATTTCCAATCACTTGTGGCAGCATATTTAACGGACATCTGTGTGTGCTTTTTTTAAATTATTTATCGCTTTTGTTGTATTTCTTTCACTCCTTTTGTAAATGAATATGCAGTTGTTTTTTAAACAAGCAGCCTGACCACAAACCGAATATTGACAAAAATGTGCAGTTGATCCAAGCTGCATTCAAATCATACATGTGGGTTTGTAGAGAGCGCGTCAAAAAAAGAACTCAGGTCATATTTATATGTATTTGTACAAAACGTCGAAGGCTGTAAATATGTGTTTATATGCAGAACCACTATGCTATTTGTTTAAAACGGAACAACTGCACTGTGGTGCTTCCAAAATCATTCTCATGTTCATGTAATTAGTCCATTTGTTGCCTTCTTGTCAATTGAATAAAGGTGTTAATTGTACGCTGTGTGTCTAGCCCCTTTATCAACAGACTGATGCCCAGTCGCCTTTTTCTTTTTAGATTTAGGACTATAAATCAAATGTATAGGGTGTATAAGGTGCACACGACCTCATTCTTAACAGCGCAGGAACTGTTCCTTAGAGCAAAGAGAGAGCATTAAGAATCAGTGGAATTCTTTGGGGGAAAAATGAATTAAATCCCAATTTAGGTCACTTTGAATCACCTGGTCAAAGTGTGCTTGCACTGGAAGCATGTTCGTTCAGAATTAGCTGTTACAAAACACTTCTTGTTTATAATAATATAATCCACGCATCTTTAGGTCTAAATAATTAGGCAACTAATCCGCTTGAAATACAGTCTTGTGCCATAATATACTGGGCAGAAGCTCAGAGTGACAGTGTTTAAAGTTATTTGCATGCCTATTCCAGTTAAGGTATATTAGGCCTGTATATTTAAATGTTGCATAACAAAACCAGTGCATCTGAATCTGTTTTATCTTTCCAATATCTTTTTGCTTAACCTCTTTTCAACGCTCAAAAATGTTGTTAATCACACTGAGCCAAAGTATATATAGTTGGCATAGAGACGGTAATGGTCCCAGCATAGTGAGCGCACTGTGAGCTGAGTGCAAAGCGCTGCAGCAGGAGGCGGCACGCAAGCAGACATTTTGGAGTCGTTGGGTTTAATTACTATTTTGCTGCCAGATAACGAGAAAATTCAGCGCGTTGCTCACCCAAACACACGCGCACACACGCGCATACGCACACACACGCACGCGGGGGTGAAGCAAGTCTGTTGAAGCCGATCGTGCGCGGAGCAGGATGGATGGATGGAAATATAAAAATATAAGCTAACACACCCCCTTTTTATTTTGTTTGAGTGTTTCCATTTACGCACTGGCTTTCATTCTATTGGATTTGGCAAAGTAGTTCTGATGAGCAGGTTTTATAATGTATTTATATTTATTTATATTCAGGAGTCATTAATGTGATGACGCCCTTTTTTACCCAAAGAGGACAGGTTCCACAATAGAAGGTGGAACATCCGCACCTTGTTTTTAAATATAGGCAAAAGGTATTTCCAGGTGACAACAGAAACAATGTGATCGTGGCACGTGGGAATAAATGCATTTGAATTAGCTGAGAAATGTTAGACAAACATGACAACTACTCCGACAATGACCGCTAAGTCAGCGACAATGAGACCGTCAGAAAAAAACACCTCCGCCTTCAAAACTAATAACTAATGACAGTGGACAATAACGTCAAGTTGTCCACATGCATTATTAAATATGCTGCGAAAACAATGACATGATATAGAAACGTAGCCTACCCACATGGACCACCAAGGCGCCATTATGAACAGAGAGAAAATTTGGCCATGGGCGTTTGTTTTTTTTTAAACCTTTTCTACTTTTTCTAACCTTTCAGCAGCAAGAATGGTATGCGCCCTGGGGCTGGAGGTGTTACTGTATCAAACTGTATTGCAACATTGTGTCAAAGATTTTAGAGCATTAGATTTAAATGTAGAAGTGAAGATGTTCATTTTAAGCCATCTCAAGTCTCACAGTGCATTATTTGATATTTTCTCTAAATGGATATTTGGATATGGATTTGTTCACATTAAAATGTCATTAAATGGGGTTGTAGCATAATTTTTGACATACATGAAGAAAAGTTAATTTAAGATAATAAATAAATATATGAAGAGTTTCTACAGGGGATTTGGGGATTTTTCACCTTGATTGGGAACCAGGGATGTAGACTTATACACTTTTAAGGGTTGGGTAATGGGATTATGACAACATAGGTTAGCAAACCATAATAATTGATATTAAATAATATTTTCAATCTTTTTAGTTGGATGTATTATATTTCAACAGAATTTATTTCATTGATCATTTAAAAGTGTTTACTTTAATTTCTGGTTCCAACAATTAATATAATAATAGATGTATAGAATGTTACATTTATTTTGAAAGAATACTTGGACCAAGTCAAGATTTCTCTTTTTTTTGGGTCACATGGTCTCATACTGGAATCTTTGACTCCTGTGACAATTTATTTATTCTAAACAAAAATAAATACTGTACATAGGTCTACCAAACTTCACAGACATTGTTTTACCATTTGTCAAAGCTAAAATACTTTTCCCTCAAAGTGCCCCCCTTTACTTTATTTCTCTGAACCCAACACCAGTTGTCTACAGTCTCACTCATCATTTCAGGGCACTGTGCTGATTTGACAAAAGCAGCATGAGTACTATTGCCTTTTAATATCAATGAAATCTCATCAAGGGTACATGCGACCTCCCCTTGGCGGCTCCCTCAGCGTGTGTGGCCCCTGGGCTGGGTTGACAGGCGAAACATTTGTGCCGAAGACAAACGTGTGTTCGCTACAGGCAACACTTGTGTGTGTGGGCTGTCAGACGTGTCCATATATGTCATCTCTGAACATTAACAAGTGTAAGTAGCCATCGAGGTGGTGGTGGTGAACTGTTGAACTTGAATGTGATCCTGCATGGCACAACATCACAGCACCCTAAATAGAGCCAATGCTAAATGTGAGCCCTTCGTCCCCCCTGCAACAGAGTGATGTCGGCACTTGTCTCTGGGGTGCAGCGATATGGGTTGAGATGGAGGTTGGGAAACTGAAATGTATCCATGGAAAGACTTGCAGCAGCTGGTCAACACTTGGCCCGGGCCCCGGCCGAGCCTCGGCTGCATTAGGATCACTCACTCTCTCCATTTTGCTGTAAACTGGGATGAAATGAAGGCAGAATGGCATCATTGACAGCTGTGGACTGCTGAACCCTGGCTGACCTCAGGCCAGGGCCCGGGCTGGGCTGCTTAGGCATTAGCTCACCTTCACCAAACAAAATTGAAAAGGTTGCATCTAGACATAAGTTCCACCAAAGAAACTGCAAAAACTGCAACAAATTTAGGAAAAAAAAAAAAGTGCCCCCCCCTTACCACGTTTGTGTGCCTTGCCTTCTTAAATCCAGTTTGAATCCATTCTCAATGTGTGTGTGCATGCATGCCAAACTGTATTCTATCTTTTAATCCCTCCAGAGTTTGTGTGTGTGTGTGTGTGTGTGTGTGTGTGCGCATCATTCCCAAAACTAAGTCAAGCCTTCCTTTAGATGAAACTAAATCATGCATTCACTCTTTCTAACAGGGAAGCTGCTCACAATTACCAGAGATGTCAGATCACTCAAGTTAATAACAATAATCACCCCAGAGACCTGCCTTGTCAATTCGCCCATTCAAAGCAACTGGGATTTAATTACAGACTATTTTCCCTCCTATTACTATCCTGGAATTAAAACCCATCAGACACCTTGTATCTGATAACTCTGACCGTCCGCCGCAGCATTGATACAGTCACATTTGCCTTTATCATTACCATTCAACCCATCTTGCAGGCTTCCGTCCCCTCCTCTTAGCTTGTCTATTACACAAGGAGCCTTTTCACTTTCCCTTCAATCTGCCTGCATGATAATTGGCCCCCGTTTGAAAGGTCCTACTCCGTCTGTCCAACTCCACAAGCCATTATTCTAATCTAGAGATGTGAAATTGCCTATAATTTTCCCTGATGCCCCGTCACTTGCTTCTTCCTCACCGGGCCCAGCATGTTTAACAAAGCACATAATGATCAGGAATGGGGGAAAGGGCACAAGGGTGTGTATATATAAAGAAGAAGACGTTAATGTAACACAATGCATGTCGTTTTGTGAGAAAATCAGCTTGGAGGAGTGAAAACACAAGGCTCTGATGTGGCTTTTGTTCATCAGAGAAACACCACAGCAGGCTTTAGATCTCCTGAACATGGCTGCACTTCTCTGACCAAGGTAAGACAGGACGGTGCATGTGGAGCCTGTATGACTGGTGACATGGTGGTCACAGCAGCTTGCATGTTAGACGTGGGGATGGCATATTTATTTTAAATGCAACAATGTGTGTGGGTGTGCAGAGAGGCTTTTCTGTAATTAAAAAGTATGTTGTGTTTATCTTAAGATAACAGCTGAACCAAGAACTTCACTGAGAAAGTGCAGATTTAAAGTTATAAATTAAATTTTTTGACATGTAGTTGATTTAAAAGTAGGGTTGCACAATATATCGTTTTTTCTATTTTTTTAAAATCTTCATCACAATGACAACTGGCACCATAAACACATTGCAAAAGGCTGCCACATATTGCCAAAGATATTTAGTGTAATATCAGCAGAAAATTGCCCTTTAAAATATAACTCTCATTCTTTTTTTAGTGCTGCCTTTAATATTCAATTCAATGCTCAATTTGTTCAATAAAAGAATGTTGGAGATGATTTCCTTTCATTTGTTTTTAAATTCAACAAGCAATTTGTTGAAGCAGAAATCTGTTGTGTTTAAGCAGAAAACTGAAAGCAGCAGATCTGAGTTCCCTTTAATATCGGTTTATTTATCTCGAGTAATATCGTTATGGCGATATACAACATTATCGCATATGACGTATATTCTTCATATCATGCAGCCCTAGTTGAAAGCATTTCTATCGTTCTAGGAAGCTCTCTGTTGAGGCAGGACGAGTGAAACACCTTTGCAGAATAGATGCCCTGACCCTTTTATATTACATCACACATGAAGAACTAAACCCATATTAGACGTTGCCGTATTTTAATCAATTTCCTGGTATTATTAGCAATATATATCCCTAAAATCAGCATGCGAGATTGGTTAGTTATTGTTCCAATCCCTGTGTGGATGACATCAGTCACATTGTATTTAATGTTTGCCAGACATCAGAGTGATAAATGAAAAGACAAAAAGTAAGTCACTGGATGTTTCTTTAACGCACTTTTCGGTTTCATTATTTAGAACTCAACACGAGCACAAATTGCGGCGGTGTTTGCGAAGATATAAATAGATAATTCTCTGTTTAGACAGTGGGAGCGCCACAATGTGCAAATCAGTGAAAAAGACTGTAAATCAGGCGTAGGTTTCTTGGTGGAACAGCGTAGCCATTTGTCATCCTATTATGACAACGACGAGTTTTTTGTTGGAGTTCCCTCAAGAAAAGAGGGAAGGAAGAGATCGTAAATATGCTATCTTGCACGTGCTATCTCCACTCTGTCACTGTCTGTTGAAAAAAAAAAAAACAGAGATTTTCTTTAAAAGCAGCCAAAAAAGTCACGGTTTCGGTGTAAAAACGTTTGTTCGATAAAATGCAGAAAAATGTATTAAAAATGTGTTAAAACATCAAATGGTCTTGTTGTTGCAGGGCTGACTTTCAAATTCTAAGGAACTCCTTAAAAAGGTACGTGTCGTCATAGTCTATTAGTCAGTGCGTAAAAGTAACACCGAACACAACCGTGCGTAAAAGGTGGCACCCATCGCCTGTAGTTTACCATGCAGAGAATTTTGTTAGCTTTAAAGTCAAAGTATTTGTCCTAAAACATGAAAGTTAAAAAGAGTAGTGAAAAAGATACAAGCAAACATTTATTATTATTCTTTTTTTACTTTTACTGTTAATCAATCAATCCGCAGGTGCTTTGACAAAACATGACTGGAATGTATCCAAGCAGATTTTCGTCCATCAGCAGGAGTGTTGACGGACAAAAGACAGCTGATGTTCCAGTTATGAATTATCTCATGGACTGGGCTGTGGGTGGTTAACAGAACTCTGCACATTACAGTAGCCGGGCTCGAGATGCTCTACTTTATTCACAGCTCAGGGACGCCTTTACGCTCTTGTTCAGGGGTCTTGCAGATGAGTGCGGTTGCCATTAAATTAGACTTCTGTAAGTCACCGGCTCTTCAACAGTTTGATGGATAAAATCAGACGTCCATACACATACATATGACAGTACAAACATTTTCCTCATAAAAGCTGAAACCAAAACAAACACGTCACCAAAAGATTCATCACAATAATGTCCATCCAACAGCTATTTATTGGCATAATCACCTGAAACGATTTTGCTAATAAAGTAGACCCATGCACACTGGATATATTTGACATGCCTCTATCTAGAGTCTTTTGATAAACTGCACACATACCAAGTCGAAGAGTCGAAGCCGTGCACCAAAAGATGCAGTGACATGATAACAAATCTAAAAATATATATGATGCATTGTTGACACAATTTGCTGTGAAACGTGAATTCCAAAACGTACACTAAATACGAAGAATATGAACAAGATCAATCAACAAACACACTATTTAAACACAATTCAGTTCTGAGAGGAGGCCTCGAGAGAAACCAGCGAGTTCAGTGTGAAGTGCGCGTAGTAGAGGCCGAGCGCCTGGCCCGCACGAAACAACCTACTCACATCATCTGAGCCCTGGGCACCGCGTCCTGATGAGGAGGGTGGTGGTGGTTTGGATACCAGTTACCAAAACTGTTCATGTAATTGTTTGGGTGCATTTGGGCTCCTTTGTTCGCCATGCAGACGTCCCAAGATTGCAGCGCGGGAGAGCAGGGCGAGATGGAGCTAGTGCTGTGGAGATGTTCTCCCTCTGATCCGCTGCCATGCTTCATCATCTTTTTATACTTGGAGCGCTTATTCTGAAACCATATTTTAACCTATAAAAAGAAAATGCACATAATTGTCACTGTGGTTAAAGATCAGCAGTAATATAAAAGTCAAATTATACCGCAACAGGCGTTTTATTAGCATATACCCCCCCTTTGTCCTCCCCCTCCCAATAAACGTAACACACTTTTAGAAGTGGCCTTAAATGAATATCGAGAACAATAAAACCCTCATATAGCTCTCATCTTTGGGTTGTTTTTGCAAATCCCATGGCTTACAACGGCGCATTGTTGGCCTCACGGTTGCATTATAACGGAGCTATCTTATTATTCACCGCTTTATGAGTCCAGTGGTGCATGAGTGGGACAGCAACAAGCCGAGACTGAAAGTATTGTGAAATAGAAACAACCGCAAAGGGCGCTGCGGTAGGTCACTGACAATTGCTGATTGCAAAGTAAGACTTTTCCACGAAAACAATGGTGTAAAAATTCATTATTTGCATCAAAAACTCCAAATAAAACACACTATAAACATCTGAGCAGCACAAAAGGTTGGTCATTGTTGAGATTGAGGGATTCGGAAAAATGTGCAGGAGACAGTTCAGATGTTTATCTCTAGTTTTGAGACTTCAAACAAAAGGGAAATCAGGCGATGCAACACAATAAAGACCTATGTTTGTTCCTTGAATGATAAATAGATTACGTGCACCTGTTTTGTCTCCAAATTATGTTCATTGAAATTATTCCCAAGCTGTCCTTTTTTAATTCCTTTATTACCAAACATTTAATTCACAAAATGCACGTGAGGAATTAAACACAAATACATAAATTGTATTCAAGCTCATGAGGAACTATTTTCCATAATAAACTACTGAAAAACACTTGAAATCTGCTGACAAGCCCTAATTCTGCAGACGTACAATGGCTAATTTTTCTTTTTCTTTTGATAGTGTAGTTTTTTAAGTGCGGTCATGATGCTTTCACAGAGACAATTTGAGGACCAGGGTTGACAAAGGAAATACCGCAATGAAATTAAGTATAGTAAATAAGACGGGCATTAAAGGATCAAGTTACAAATCACAACAATTTGCTTTCTCATTTGATCTCCAGAAGCGCAGTGATCCTTACTCATATACAGCAAATAAGAGATTTCCTTTTCAAGCATTTCAACGTCTTTTGTCCTCTCAGTAATAGTTGTCTTCAGTCTGCTTTAAGTTATTAATTACAAAATATCAGCTCAGCAGTTCTATTTAAGCCACAATGCTAAATAGTACAGGCCTGGTAGTTTAGACTGAATAATAGTGAAAGTATTACAACCTCCTTTAATACCCGCATTACTACTTCTACAAACACTAATAAAAAATAGGCCTAATGATATTACTACTAATAAGCTCATATTATGCTTATATCTTCGACCCCACACACTACATTTTCCCCGATCCATTCAGGACTGCTGGGTGAGTTGAAGGCCCACCTGAGTCTGGGTGAGTCCCAGTTTGGCCGCCAGGTCGGCGCGCTCCGGTAAGGCCAGGTACTGGGTCTGCTGGAAGCGCTGGTGCAGAGCCTGCAGCTGCAGACTGGAGTAGATGGTCCGAGGCTTCCGGATTTTCTTCCCCTTGCCATTTAGACGAATGTCCCTGCTTTCAATCACCGTGGACTTTTCGCGACCTTGTAGATGGAAGAGGAAAGAACATGAAATAGGGAAAGTTCTGATTTATAACTTGTATTATTATTGTTATTATTATTATTATTATCTATACTTTTATAGGTCGAGACTAAAATAATGTCACATTTGAGCAGAGCTTTAGATTTGTCCTGATCCCAGAGAGCACTGATCAACAGGAAATATAGTGCCTGACAGGCCCGCACTGCCTGCTACAAACACAACTTTTAGGGCCTCAAAGCCAAAACACGTAGCTTAACTTCTGATCTTTTATTTATTATTTGACTATCATAATGCATCCCATGGCCATACATCGTTTGAATTTAGTTTTATTAAATGACAAAGCGATGAAAGGACTGCGGTTTTCTGTTAAAGTGCAGTAACGTTGAGGGTAAAAAACAAAGCCTCCAGAGTTCCTGGGGCTAGGCTACACGGGCCATAACTCGACTTTCCCACAGAAAATTATGGTCAATAAAATAAATGGCACCATCTGACTCCATTACGTAACATGAGTGGTAAAGAGGGAGCATCCCTGGGAGGCGGCGGTTGAATGCTAGGCCTTGTTTGGACATTAGTGAGAGTTAGAATATGCCTGCTGACGTCCATGCCTCAATTAAACTTTCAATAAAACACATTAGGCCTATATATGCTGGAAAAGGTGACTTTATTTATTCACTAAACCTTAAAGTGAACTATTATTCTCATTATTAAAATGGAAGTGTAATGGAAATACGCGCCCAGTGCGTAATTGCGCCTAATGATGATGCTAAATCCGACTTTTATATCCATTAATGACACAACCGTTTAGGCCAGCTCGATTTGACTTTCTTACCTGTTTGTTCTAATCTGCTGTGGGCCAAACTGCTGCTGTTGCTGTGTTTGCTGTGCTGGTAGGACATGTAAGCAGACGGGGCATGAGTGCTCACCGCGCCGGGGTAGGCGTAGCCAAAAGAGCGGCCATAGGACCCGCTGCCAGGAAAAGAACTTTCGTGCTGGGAATGCCCAGCAGCATGCAAGCCATGAACGGGGTAAATGTGAGAGAGTCCGGGGGAGTGCTGCTGGTGTGCCGGAAGTCCGTGGCCAAATTCTAGGAAGGCCGATTTGGAGGGATCTGAGGCATTCAGACTGTCAGGCATGAAACCCATAGACATCATTAGCTAAAACGCGAGTCCATAAACCCGGCGCTCTGTAGAGGGTTTCATCAGTTCTGTCGGGCAGCGAGGAAAACTTGGAACAAATCCACACTTAAGTCCAATGCTTTGCTCGTAAAAAAAGTTCCCTGCAGTGAGAATAAGTTATTACAGCGTGCATGTTCACAACTGTTTAGGAGGCAAACATCGAATAAAAGCGAAAGGGCTCCTTCTGTACATCATTGGAGGAGCTGACATGGTTCTTCAAACACCTCCTGCCTGCAGAGCCTCGAACACACTGCCTTCTATCTGCGAGCTCTCTGATTGGTCCGCAGCAGCAAGCTGTCACTGGAGCTCCAGCATTATGAACTTCATTAACATAAAGCAAGCAGCTCCGCAGCCAGCAGGGGCCTCCTATTGTGTATTATTAATTTATTTGGACATATTTAGACATTGTATTCTGGTTTATGTCATCAAGTCATTTACACAATCAAATAAAAAGACGTTAAAGCACAGACTTAATATGCTCTGGATTGCCCTACTTTAATAACTTTGGTAGAATTTAAATTTAACTAAAAAGGTTTTTTTACTTTTTAAATTCAATTTAATTTAGTTGAGTTACAAGAGCCAAGGTTCAATAATTTGGCTGGCCCAAAATGCCGTTTTATGGGTATGATATAAATGAATTAGAAAAGTGGCTAATGCAGGAGAGCATACACTCTAAATTAAAGTTAGAACCATTAGCATAACCATAACCATATACGGCGTTAGTACGTCAAATAAAATGAGATTTTACATTGTTTTGTTAATAAAGTTTATGCACTTAATTCTCACCAAAAATAGTTAAAGTTTCAGTTATTTTAGTTACAGTTTTAATAATGTAATAATTTGCAATGTAATGTTGTAATAATTTAGAAACCCTGTATTGAATGAATGGAATAGATAACACATTTATGATTTTCCACATTATTTTCTGCTGTGGCACTAGCTCATTTAATATTAATGCACTATAAGGAGTTTCCCTGATATTTGGATTTTCTTTTTAATTTTGCAGCAAGCATTCACATTTTTATTGGGACAACATTGTAGTAAAACGCATTATATTTATGTCTTTGAGTTGTAGCATTGTCAAACTTAGGCTTGTTTAGGAAAGGACAACTACACATTTGACAGTCCATTAACACTCCTCACTGGTGTAAATCAGCCATATTGGAAGTAACTAATGTGCACCAGTTCACCAATAATGCAATTTAAAAATGTAGTTTACAAATGCTTAAATACAAATAATTTCTTTTATTACTCAAAAAAAAAAAGAATGAAGATGAATAATTCAACCTGAGGACAGAAAACTGACAAACTCTCGATCCAAATAGATGTTTGATTTCAATTTTACATTAAAACTAAATTACTAAGGCCACATGTCAATCACATTTATTTCTATCTAAATGTCACGCTTTGTAAAATAAGGCAAACACAAACCTGCCAAAAGACGGCTGGAGTGTGGCTGCAGAGTCAGCAAAACACGTGTGGAGGTGCATGTGGATAAAGTGTGGGAGTGGGGGAGAAAATAGTGACCACAGGCTCATAGAGCGACCCTGTTTCCATATTTCAGCCTCTGTTGACTCCCTCTCAAGCAGAGTCAATCCACAGGTGGAAAACAGTGGGAGGAGAAAAGAGTGGAGTTCCTGCTATGAAGACTTTCTTTTCAATTAATAGAGTCACCATGTGTTGCAGCGCAGTTTGATAAATACTCCATCTCAGCTAAATCACATGTACACTGCAGAGAAATTATAAGCAGAGTGTTTGGTGGGTTGAGCGTGGTGCTGAGCTGCTGTCCAACCCCGTCATTTTGGTCATGTCCTACTCAGCCTGCAACTAGTGGGAATCCAGCTGGGGGCTGGACTGCTTCCCAATTCCCCACAGGCCTCAGCCATGCAGCAAGCCAGAACAAAGCCACAAATTATTATCATAGAAATAAAATTGAGTCACAAAAAAAAATTACTGCTGAGAGGCCAGTTTCATATTGTGGGCGCAAGTTTCACATATAAGGCCTCGCAGCCTTGCATGTACACTTGAAAATTATATCATGAGAGACTGCAATACTGTGTCTATTAGGAATTTCCTACAGCATTGTTGGTGTGTTTTTGCAGTTGGGCACCCAGTGACAGAGACTTATGTTGCTATAGGAGTAGGTGTTACATTTAGAAGGCAGTGGGGAAACAACAGTTCCCAGGAAAGTCACACTTTTTGAAAACATGAATGGGATCAGAGAGGCCAAATGAAGATAAACACAAAAGCTTTGAAGAAGTAGAGGCCTTTGGGCGTATGTGCACAGCTCTGTTGTGAGACACTTCAGCAGCTGAATGCAGAGGATTGAGTCCCGGATGTGAATATCTGTCAAAACTGGGCAGGGACAAAAAGGTGTGGGCACAAGGGGGGTATGAAGCATAGAGGGAGAGGGAAAGCAAGGTAAGGAGGCTCTTTAAGGCTTGTAATTATGTCTGTACTACGGGTGAAGAACAAAGACAAGCCCTGGAGTCATAGGGCAGGGATGAGTCCTAGCTGTGGTTGTCTGAATACACGCAAAGGGATGATGTTAAAAACTATCGCAGCCCAGACTCACTGGCGTCTACTCTCCTGCACAGTGCACACATACGTCTGCAGAGGTGTGTCTGGCATAGGTGTGTGTGCGTTCACTCTCTCTCACACGCACACCAGTGGAGTTTGTCTATCACCCAGCTTTGATGCAGAGTGACAGCATTCTTTGTGTACAAACCAAGAGCACATTCCCAGGCAACTGCCGTGGCTGTGATCTTCCCACTGGCACATCATGTTTTACAAGTAACCCTCTGTTGAAGGGGCCCGAGCCGAGCAGAGGCCTATAGACTCAGGCTGACAGTCCACCACCTCGAAAGGATGCCGGGATTTATTATCACAGGCTCAGCTCACCACATAATAGACCCAAATAAAGACCCACATGTCTCATTTCAGCAGCACAGAAGATGGGTCTGAAGCTGTGGTGTCGGTTTGACACAATTTTACCACCAGAAATGCATCAAAGTGGAGACAAGCCGTGAGAAACATGAAAAATACCTAAACAAATACTTTAGCACATTTCTAGATGAAACACAGATATGGTTTCATGTATGTCTTTATACTTTTGTATATGAATAGTATGTCCACACGGTCCCATTGCTTCCCTTTGTTGCTTTTATATCAAAATAATCCATTCTGATGAGTCAAGCTTTCACATTTCCCTCACATGTCACTAAAACACCTTCCACTGAAAAAAGCAGCTGTTTTGCAACCCTTTTGCATCAACAAAGCCAATGCAAACGATAGGATTTTTTATTCTCTGACTGTTTTCTGCCTCAGGAAAGAGAAGGGAGCAGAGGAGGAGCCTGAGCAGAGGATGGACGGCCTAATCTTTCCTCCAGGCGCCATCACACAGGAACACTAATATCTGCACGACCGGCTTCTCATTCCACAAGTGCAGTCACATTGCTGCTGGTGGGTGTGTGGGGGTATGTGTGTGTTGGCAGGGCCCCGAGAGTTCACCCATGTTACATGATCAACATTACTCATGTTCAAAGCTCTTGGTATTGCAGATAATTTTTACACTCTGGCTCAGCTGTTTAGAAAAGAAACACACCTGCTTGTTGTTGTCTTTTATATCATGTCATCTGTTTAATCTCTATTCTATGGGGCGGCTGTGGCTCAGTGGTAGAGCAGAAGGTGCGGTTGGTGGTTCCATCCCTGGCCCTGCAGTCCCATGTTGAAGTGTCCTTGGGCCAGACCCTGAACCACGTGTTGCCCCTGATGCTGTGCCTTCGGAGTGTAAATGTGTGTGAGTGTTTTAAGATGAACAGGTGGCACCTTGTACGGCAGCCTCGGCCACAGTGTGTGAATGTGTGTGAATGGTGAATGTATCCTGTATGATGTAAAAGAGCTTTGAGTAGTTGGTATGACTAGAAAGGAGCTATATAAGAACAGTCCATTTACATTTACATTTATTCTAATTTCTATTTCTAATAGGCCTCTGTAATAAGTTTGATTGACTGGTTTATTGATACTCGGGTTTTTGAAGTTTAAAATGTTGCCTTTGAAATAAACATGCACTATAATCATATGCTATTGATGATGACTGACAGCTTTGAAGTGCGTATTATGTCATTAAATTGATTTGCAGTGAGAACATTTCAACTTTCAAGACAATTACAAGAATATGTGTCCTTTATTGCTAATTTTATATAATATTTAAAGATTTCCCAGTTTCCAAAAGTGTGTCAGTCATTAATTATTTATTTTTTTAATTTAATGTATTAGAGGTATTGATTTTATACATTTTCCATTTTTGCCAGAAAATATTGGACTGAAAATTACGATATATAATATTATTATTATTATTATTATTATTATTATTATTATTAATAATAATATTTTCTTGAACGTACATTAAAAAAATGTATATCCATAATTAATCTCTAGTAGCCTAATGTAGGAATTAAAAGGAAGTTTAATATTCCGTAAAACAATTAATTATTTTAATCAAAAATGTAATAAATTAATTTACATTATGAAAAGAAAATCTGCATTGCTCTGTGCCACTAGACTATATGTCTCCAAATAAGGAGATACAAATAAAAATAAAACGGAGTGTTGTATTTGTTGCTTATTTTTTCTTGTTTATTAATTCCGTATGAAATATTTATTCCGACAGTAAAATTAACAAGACCCTTCCGCATGCACGTTCATCTGAATTGTTTAGGAATATCTATAAAGCGCAGTTTTCATTGACCAATTAGAAGTGAAACAAAAGAAATCGACTCCATTATCCCTCATGTTGACCCGTTTTCATATGTCAGTGTTCTTTGGCAAGTACAAATCTCTACTTTCATTAATTTTGGGGTGTCTTATTCAATTTTATAGCATTTGAAAAACAAATTGAAGTGGTTTTGAAATAGTAGTGAGTAAAGGTTGACACATTCCAGTCTGTGATTATCCATCAACATCCATTCCTTTAATTTTAGTCGAAATAATTCCTAATTTCTACTTTTATAACTCAAAGTGTCAAAAGTGTTGATAAAAGGGACAAAACGTAAGAAAAAGTTCAAAACATCGTTAAAAAGCGTCAACAAAAGTGTTGATTTTCAATTTGGACTGGAAGACAACACAAGGGTTAAACAGGTGTTTGAAAAAAAAACAGAAGAAAAAAAAATAGGGCGCGTGGACAACAACAAATTATATATATAATAAAATCAATAAGTCAAAACGAACACAAACAATGACCCCTCAAAGCCAAAGTGAACAGGCTACTATTGCGTGGGAAATGGCGGAGTGTGTCTGGTCTTTTGGCTCGAGCTCTGAATTCATCATTGGCATAATTGTTGCCAGACAGCGGATGACAGCAGCATCGCTGCCTGCAGCTCACCGTTAGACCCACACTTTTAATTGATTGGTTGAATATAGAAGCCTGGTCTGGAATCCTTTAACCTTAATACATATATTACATATAAGCCATTCTGGTGCAACCTGAGCTCGGTGTCACGCGGGGCATCTGATTTAAACGGCTTCATTTGTAGATAGCAGCGGTTATGTCTAAATTATCCATTGTTGATTTTTCTTTATTCCAGCCGTCTGGTTGCACCTCAAATGCGCATTTGGTACCAATTCTGACGGTGGGCCGCTGACACACACACACAATAATACTCTCATTTAAAATACCGCAGAATTACGCAGTAACCTGTCCACACAAATGCAGGCAGAGGCCAGCTGATGGACATGCAGTGGGATAGTAGTTCGTTGGGTTCCAGCCAAGTGCTTTGGCTGGAGCAGCACCAACAGTGTGTGTGCCTGCTCCACATCTGGAACAAAGAAGCCATGTCTGGGTCTACCCTCGGTGTTTACAGCTCTGTTGTTTTTTCACACTGCTCACAAAAATCTTGCCCAAACACACATTCCAGACTCACCAGCTCAACATGGGGAGAAAAGAAATACTATATTTTTCCACTGTAAATCTTGCCCCCAGTACCAGGGGAGGCGGTTAGAAAAACAAAGCTGGAAGCTGGCACGGATCAGTGGGGCGACAAGAGGGCGGCAGCGGCTGAGGAGTGGCCGAGAGAAAGACCGTTGTCTCCGTGTGAGGATCTTGACAGGCCTGGTGGCGGAGATGACACATAGTTCATCTGAGGTCGGGGGCGGGGGCGGGCAGCATGAGCTGCAAGGGCTGCTGGGTTTGTCTGTTTACAAGCATCTAAGGAGACATCTCTCACAAATACATTCAAAAGGATATCTACTCAGGCCATTTTTCAAAAAAAGAGAAAGTAGGCTATGACGACAGACAATGTTTTCAGGCCATAAATATCCTCTAGAAACAATAAAACAAGATTCACAATGCCCATAAAGCCAGTAGAAAGACATATAACTGCAGATGTTTAGACATGAAAAATCATGATTTGCCCAGGGGAGTCACACACGTACAGAAAATCAACACGCAATAACACAAGGCTCAGGGCTGCCAGGTTTAGACCGTTTGACCTGTTAAAGACCGGTTTACCAGGTCCAAGGATTATCCATCTGAAGTTACCTGCCCCTCTGGGTAACGTGAAGTCCCCTTTGTGATCTGCAGGGCAACAGTGTGCAAGGAAGCGGCAGTTTGAAACCAGAGGTGATGGGTTGCCAGGTGAAGTGACAGTGGGCACACAATCCTCCACTATCATATCTTCCTATCTGAAAGGGGTCTATGAGAATTTGAGAAATATGACCTACGTGTCAAAACAAGTTTTCCAGCAAAGTACAGACATACAGTACAGCAGCTCTCCTATTGTACACAAATATCCTTTGAATAGATAATTCATATTTGGCCTGATATCTTGCTCGCACAGCCGTGAGGTCAAAGCCCTTTCTTTATAGCTCTTCAATGGGAACAACTTGACGGGATCAAGTTCAGCTACTGACAACAAGCCCTGGCTCTGTCAAGTGTTAAGTTCCATTGTGACCTACAATAGGACACAATGGCCCTACAGCACCCAGCCTGTACCACGCTGACTATCAAATGACGTCTCTCAGAGAAAAACTTGGCAAACTGATTTAAAGATTAAGACGTGTGTACTGTATGCATCATTTGTATGATGCAGTGTGGGAGTATGGTGTGTGAGAATTCCTTAGTCAGTGCACTGTCAATGCAAAAAGAACATTTTCTGGAGGTAAATAGTAGAACTCCATGTAAATTGTAGCTCACTATTAATGTCATCAAAGAGATCCCAATGTTTCCTGGGATTTATACTACTACTACTATAACACATTTAATAGAACATACTTTCAACTGTAAATAGATTCTTTTTTATCCTGTTTATATGGTACCCTAAGTACTCAAATGCAAGCATAAATAATAAAAATAACAATGTATCCTGATGTAAGAAAATAATGAAAAGTGGAAAGCATCTTTTTAACATTTCTCTATCATTTCTAAACAAACTAAATGTTATGTAAATTAAGATAATTAAAAAATGAAGGACAAAATTAAGATGTTTGCTCTTAAGAATTAAATGTATTTATATATATATATATTTTTTTTTGTTCACACATTTACTTTGCGTCACATTACTAACACAAGTCTGACTGCTTGAAATGCAGAACCTCAGGCGGTGTGAACACCTCATTAGAAAGCCAAATAAAGAGACACTTAAGAAAATACTTAAACCTATGATAACTGATTATTTGGCCACTTACGGGCAGCAGAAATGAGCTGTGAACCTAACATTGACATATATTACCTTTGAATTGATTTGTTGAAGTTTTTAAACAGCTATTTACACATCCTGCAGTTACAGAGCAGCCAATATAAGTCATGTTTGTGTCCACCAAATTTCACTGGTATCCACCAACTCCTCTGTGAAATATCTGACTCTTTAGCTGCTAAGTGCTCCACTATGTTTACCAGAAAGGCGCTAACTTTGTTTCTCTGCTGCTGCATGGTTCTCTGCAGGTAACACAGTGTTTTTTTCAGAGCTTGAACACGGAAAACAGCTGTCTGTCTTAACACGATGCAATTGAGAGCCGAACCAAAACAGTAAAGTTGCAAGACAGAAAACCAAAACAAAGACTTAAAAGAGGCAGTACAGCTCTGTAGAACATAAGTGCCAGCGGATAATCTCTGCAGCCTTTTCACTACAAGGAACACCTTTCACATACAAGTCACATGATGCGAGTGGACACGTCACTGCTTATGTAAAAAGATATTGCCTATAGCAATCTACAATACAAACACAGAGGAGACCTGTTGTGTACAACAAGCATCAATAAGTGAACAGTCATAGACTACTGAGCTGCCTGGTGTTCAAAGCTTGCTCCCCTGACTCCGGCTTCGTCGTGACCATTTTGCTGCAGTGCTTCAGGTGTTTAACCTTGTCATATTAAGGCGTTTGTCACTGGAGGGCTAGACGACTGGGGCCAGGCTGGGCCGGGGATTTTAAAAAGGCCAGATCATCAGATTGTCAGTTGCTGTCTGAAGCCTGCCAAGAAACATCAAAGCCTCAGAGACGTGCACATTTCATCTTAGAACCTCACCAAAAGCACACCCTTTCCGCCTCCCTCCCTGCCAGCATTCTCGGCCTACATCGCCAGTACATTTGGTAATAAAAAAAAGTAAACTTGAAACGATATACTCAAACCAAGTGGGAAAAGGAGAATTATCTTATTTTTGAGGAATTGTTTTAGACTTGTAGCTTTTGCGTGGATGCCTGACATGCCATGCCAGCGCTCTGTCAAGGCGAGGAGACAGTCTCAGTCTGAGCAAGCCCGGTCTCAGAGGGAGCAGCCTCCCATCAGCTCCTGGCCAAGATTGGGGCCTATGAAAGAGCCACCTGAGGCAGAGATCAAAGTCAAGACAGGATACATACGCCTCAGCGTTTTAACTCTTTCATCTCCTACCTCCTCTACATGAATCATGACCCTTCACCTGTCTATCTGTTTGACCTCTGTCTGATGAATGGTACAGGCAGCCTGTGAGGCTTGGACAAAAAAAAAACAGGTCATGGCATTTTTTTTTTATTTTTTTTTTTTACTCTTCTCCAAAACAAATAGTACCTTGGTTTCTCAAAGTGGGGCTTTCCTCACATTGGAGGCCAGTGGTGGAGGGCTATTTGCATTCCAGAAGTGAGAGTGAGGATAATTAAGCCATTTCCCCTCCAATCTATCTCCCTCCAGCCAGCCATCCCAGCAGCCCAGTAGATCAATGGGAAGTGCAGCTGCACAGCCCATGTGTGCCAGGCTGCGAGACGAGAGAAGATTGGGGTTAAAACCCTCCTGGCCCTCAGATTGGCTCCATACCTGTGTCAACGCACACAGAAATCAACAGCTGTTGCCGGGCCGAACAGGGAAACAAAAGTTCTCACCCCATCTGTAAAAGCATTAGATGGTTACTGGCTTCAGGTCACTGTTTATTTTCATACAATATGAGCTTAGGTGTCTTTATTTTGTATTCAGCATCGTTATGTACCTGAATTGAGAGAGCTCTATAGTAGAAGCTGTTTCATTTCACCGTTATGCATAAAGGAAGCACCCTTGGCGTCCATCACAGTCCAAACCTGTGCCTTGCTTTCCCTTAGGCACTCCAGACTGGCCACTCCAAAATCAATTAGCCAAATCGCATTTCACAAGAGTAGCTGAGTTCTGCTTTCAACGGCCAGGCCCCTCAGGTGTCACAGAGTCAGTTTAAAGATGCGGGCACAGAGCCTTGGTTTAAATTGTGTGGGATTAGACCAAACAAAGAGCCATAGATATCTAGCCACACCTGTGCAACTTGCTTCTTAAGGACAGCTAATAGGGAGAGCCTTCAGTCGAAATGGCGGGGGCTCAGAACTTAATCTCCAGGCTCTCGGGCCATTCTAGGTATCTGTTTCCACTATTCCCGGCAGAAGAAACTGTCCTGAACTTGGACATAATCGCAGAGCCATCATGTAACAATGACTTCCATCTCCGCTGGCCCTGCCAAGTCCAGGTGATCAATCATTTACATGTGTAATTAGGAATGGGTGTCAAAACAGAAACTGTACACTCACTCAGGGACCCTGTGTGCAGCAGGCTGACATCAGACTTGGCAAGTAGTGGGTAAACAGGGGCAGAGAGAAAGAGACAGAGAGAGGAGGGACAATGAGATGCTGAGATGTGCAGCGTTTCAGCTTCTTACCACCCAAGGGGGGGAACTGCTCTTCAGTATAACAAATTATGTTGAGCAAATGGCTGGTGACTTCAAAAATGGTTTGGGTATCTTACTGCATTTATCCCTGTATTTTGAATACAACTAAAATAAAAACACATTACTAACATGAAAACATGTTAAGTTAAGCCAAGCTTTGTTTATTTGTGAAGGCCTTGTAGTCTTATTGGGCTTCATAATAACACCCACATTCTGAATCTTCATAACAATACCAAACACACAGATCGTGGGAAAACTAATTTGGTTACGGATCATCCTCTATCCTAAACAAGTCAAACTACTTCTGTGTGAGTCAAGTGGTTCAATGCCCAACCAGCCATTCAACCCATTTTAGGTCACAACAAGGGATTACACTGCAACAACAAACACATCCCAGTGTAAAGTGACACTTTGAATACACATGATAAAAAGGGCAAGGGATGCTCAGAAATTACTTTGATATCTATCTGCAAGTTATCTCTTAAAATTCTCATCTTTTTAAAAATGTGACCTCAGCTCAAACTGGGGCACAGTCGGACATTTGTCATCTTACAGTAACACACAAAAATCACTTCTGCTGCAGAGAATCTCTGCAGCTCATATGTGACATTTTCCCATAGTCAACAGGCGTGTTTGGAACTGGGCAGAATGCACAAATACCAATGCCCAATAATCCACCTGTCACCTGAGGAGGGTAGGTGTGGTGCTGCAGGGGTTAAGGAGTGGATATGTGCAGGTTACCGTGACTTATGTGGACTCATCCAGCCACCACCTCAGTGCCCAGGGGGCGTGTTTAAAAAGAGCCTGTCTGGGGCCTAAGTTTAGAGTTTCCCGCTGAAGAGTGGCTGAGCTTTGAAGAGGCAGGTCCAGTAATGAATTAGAGTATTGTCTGCTTGGAGGGAGAAGCCTCTGGGTGGGAGATCAGATCAAAGGAGCTCCTACTTTATTACTTAAAGTGTTGGTTCAGGCATGCAACCGGACAGAGCAGAGGGCAGACACACTTACACTTAAAAACAGTACTTTTAGTAACTGTCCTGACATATACATTTGGGTTGAAGGTTTATTATTGTGAGTGACATTAAAACTATTTAAAAAAAAATTTCAATACTGGTAACAAAACCGTGACTTTGATACTGGTTCCTAAACAATACTGTTATCAATGCCAATTGTATAAAACAAAAGAAATAACAAATTACACATTACCACACAAATCTTTATCTATTTTGTATCTCCAACTATGAGAGCCCAGTCTCCATGCGTAACAGTTTCCCCTGAATGCCTCTACGCCGTGTACCGTTAGACAGCCAATCACCAACATTGCTAGATCTTGGTTAGAAGCATGCTGCATGCTGCATGCTGCATGCTTATTGGCTCGTTGACACTGATTAGATTTCCCCCCTTAGGTACTGAAATTGGGTATTGAATGGTGAGGCATTTTTTGATTCTTGATACTTTAGAGGCAATTTGGTCGGTGCCTTAAAAGTAGTGAATTTGGGTACCCAACCCTAATAAAAAACTACTAATTTCAATGACCTAATGCCACCAGCGGCTTTCTCCTGTGTGACACACACACCTGTCGAGGTCCATAGCTCAGACGTGATTGTCAAACAAGTTTTTTCTCAGATGTGATTGTCCGAACATCAGGCCACTCAAATTTTACAGTGCAGAGACACAGAGGAATGCACTGAGTCCTCCTCTCAGGTGGCTCCACATCGTCCTGAGGCTGCACCAGGCTCTCGCAGGGTTATTCTCCCATGACAGCGTGGAGAGAGGGAACAACACACCTCCGCTTTGATGTCAAAGTGGTCAGGTTTAGAGGATGAGGCAATGACGCGAGAGACACAAACACCTGGAAGGAGGGGAACTAAACAGGAATGCTGCTTAGATGGTGGAGGAGCAGATGTCATATCTAAAATAGAATATAGAACATTTTACATCACTGTATACATTAATCAACAAAACTGGAATGTACCCAGATACCCTCCTAAAACCCCATTACAGATAAATAACTATGAGGAATAAGAAATGGTCTCACAGAGAAACTGGCAGAAACAATATTGAGTCTTTACGGCTGGGGACTTATAAAAGGCAGATAGAACTCGGTTGATCCAGACAGAATTATCTCAACAAATATTAGATGGATGGATGTAACATTTTGTACAAACATTTATAGTCCTAAGGGGATGTATCCAACTAAGTCCTGATCCACTGACTTTTTCTCTAGCGCCACCATGAGCTTGTGGTTTCGAGTGAAATGCCTCAAATAATTGGATCACCTCAGGATGAAATAATAATTTTAGTGTGCTCCTCTACCTTTCATCTAGCGCCATGATCAGGTTAAAATTTACATTTGACTTTGGTTTATGACCAAAAACATGAAATTCTTATGACATCCCATTAGCTTCAGCTGTACTTTGTGTTTAGTGCTCCATCAATATAAAAAGTTATGATTAATCAAAACAGAAATACGTCAAAGTCACATTATGGTGATCATTTTAAAGTGCTACTTTAAGACTCACCACCAAAAAGGCACGTCAATCCACCCTTAGACATTTGTTTTTAGTTGTCATGTTGTTCACTGGCTTCATTTCAGTTGACAGAAGTCAAACCTCTCAGCTAAATTTACCCTTTTCCATTCTTTACACAAGCTCTGATTGGCTCATATTTCAGGAGAATCTGCTAGCTTTTCTATCGTGTTACTACTTGCTTGTCAGTAAGTAAAAGAGTGATTAAGTTAGAATATAAATTTCATAAAAAATGTGACTTGAGCTTTTCCCTACAATGGTAATTTTCAAATGTCTTCGTGCCTGATATTCAGCTCTACAATTTAAATTTATGGAATTAAACTTAGTCAAATCATGTTGAGTTTAAACTGAGATTTTATGGCGTAGATCTTGGACTCAAATCTAAATCACTGTTGGATTAAATCGTTACACCCTTACTCCCAACGGAGCGGTCCAGCGTCGCGGCCCCCCCCCTGATAAAGACAGAACACAACCTCCCAACTGAATGTGGTGGATTGCTTTCCTGTGGGAACTGTCGCTTACTGGTCATCCATTCCTGACCAGCTGGGATATGCTGCTCAGCCACCCAGCCCTAATGTCATAATTGTCCTGTTCCTCTGCTCCTCTTCAACCACCGGGACACAATGGATGGCAGCTTAGGGCGGAGTGTGAATCAGGGGCCTCTGGCTAACTGGGTGGGTCCCAGATTACTCCCACACCTGCTGCTCTCTCCTTGGCACTGTGAATGACTGTCCTGAGGAGGAGGACCAGGTAACTCTTCTTTAGTTGGGAATTTTGTAATAATCTTCAAATACAAACCAAGTAAAAAAAAAAGTCTCTTAATTGGTGTCTTGCACAATCACAACCTCAGTAATGCCTAAATTATTATTCACTTCTTCATTGATTTAACATTCAACAGGGACCGTGCTGCACCACAACACATTTGAAAATCGTCCTGCAGTGGAGCTCCCCAGGTCTCAATTAGCCCTGATGACTTGCCAAGGGGAAGCTGGTGTTAAAAAAAAACAAAGGATATTATTGCTTGGGGAGGCATAATAATTGATTCTGGGGCCCCAGAACCACAAAACAATTACTGATTACTTATTTCTGTTTGTCAGCTATGACAACATGATTTCAATTAAGCAGCAGAAGGGGAAAACAAAACTGCTTGCATGGGACCAGACCCCCACACTGGAAAAAACAGGACAGGAATAAGCTTCTTTACACATTACATTAAAAGGAATACATGGAGATTGTTTTATGTATTCATTTGATAGATTTTGGTCATTGATCATAAAAGAATCATCATAAATAAAATCATGATAAAATGTAAAAGTGATTATAATCTTGTACATGATACATCACTTGTTGATAAACCCCTTGTGAATAATGTACAGCCTGGTAAAAACACAAGCCCCAAAACAAAACTGGGGACACAGGGGACCAGTGAACAGGTGTTCTGCACACACTGTGTAACTTCAGTTGAGGTAAATGAAACCACAATACCATCTGCCATAATCACATGCAGTGGGTACGGAAAGTATTCAGACCCCTTTAAATTTTTCACTCTTTGTTTCATTGCAGCCTTTTTCCAAAAATCAAAAAAGTTCATTTTATTTCTCAGTAATGTACACTCAGCAACCCATCTTGACAGAAAAAAACAGAAATTTAGAAATTTTTGCATATTTATTTAAAAACAAAAACTGAAATATCACATGGTCATAAGTATTCAGACCCTTTGTTCAGTATTTAGTAGAAGCACCCTTTTGATCTAATACAGCCATGAGTCGTTTTGGGAAAGATGCAACAAGTTTTCACATCTGGATTTGGGTATCCTCTGCCATTCCTCCTTGCAGATCCTCTCCAGTTCTGTCAGGTTGGATGGTAAACGTTGGTGGACAGTCATTTTCAGGTCTCTCCAGAGATGCTCAATTGGGTTTAAGTCAGGGCTCTGGCTGGGCCATTCAAGAACAGCCACAGAGTTGTTGTGAAGCCACTCCTTCGTTATTTTAGCGGTGTGCTTAGGGTCATTGTCTTGTTGGAAGGTAAACCTTCGGCCCAGTCTGAGGTCCAGAGCACTCTGGAAAAGGTTTTCGTCCAGGATATCCCTGTACTTGGCCGCATTCATCTTTCCCTCGATTGCAACCAGTCGTCCTGTCCCTGCAGCTGAAAAACACCCCCCACAGCATGATGCTGCCACCACCATGCTTCACTGTTGAGACTGTATTGGACAGGTGATGAGCAGTGCCTGGTTTTCTCCACACATACCGCTTAGAATTAAGGCCAAAAGTTCTATATTGGTCTCATCAGACCAGAGGATTTTATTTATCACCATCTTGGAGTCCTTCAGGTGTTTTTTAGCAAACTCCATGCGGGCTTTCATGTGTCTTGCACTGAGGAGAGGCTTCCTTCGGGCCACTCTGCCATAAAGCCCCGACTGGTGGATTGCTGCAGTGATGGTTGACTTACTACAACTTTCTCCCATCTCCCGACTGCATCTCTGGAGCTTAGCCACAGTGACCATTGGGTTCTTCTTGCCTCTCTCACCAAGGCTCTTCTCCCCCGATAGCTCAGTTTGGCCGGACGGCCAGCTCTAGGAAGGGTTCTGGTCGTCCCAAACGCGTCTTCCATTTGAGGATTATGGAGGCCACTGTGCTCTTAGGAACCTTAAGGGCAGCAGAAATTTTTTTGTAACCTTGACCAGATCTGTGCCTTGCCACAATTCTGTCTCTGAGCTCTTCAGGCAGTTCCTTTGACCTCATGATTGTCATTTGCTCTGACATGCACTGTGAGCTGTAAGGTCTTATATAGACAGGTGTGTGGCTTTCCTAATCAAGTCCAATCAGTATAATCAAACACAGCTGGACTCCAATGAAGGTGTAGAACCATCTCAAGGATGATCAGAAGAAATAGACAGCACCTGAGTTACATATGAGGGTCACGGCAAAGGGTCTGAATACTTATGACCATGTGATATTTCAGTTTTTGTTTTTTAATAAATATGCAAAAATTTCTAAATTTCTGTTTTTTTCTGTCAAGATGGGTTGCTGAGTGTACATTACTGAGAAATAAAATGAACTTTTTTGATTTTTGGAAAAAGGCTGCAATGAAACAAAGAGTGAAAAATTTAAAGGGGTCTGAATACTTTCCGTACCCACTGTATATCTTCTCTTATATTATTTAGACACACCGAGACTGAGAGAAATAACATTGCTATATAGTGTGATTTACTGTAAGTACTAAAAAAAATCTCTTTTTTAAATAATCCAGTTAGTGTTAACCCTTGTCCTTTCCAAGATCTCCTTATAAGTCACTGTAGCTCATTCGTGGCAGACGTGACAGGGCATCAGTTAGTGATGTACTTCCTGTGGGTTTGTCCCTCAGTCTGGCCCACGAAGAGATCTCATGATAAAGGTTTAAACCTGGGCCTGTTTCTCGCCAGCTGCCTCCTCTGGTCACGTTAACTTGGACCTCATTAGTCATAATCTGGTCCCCTGGGCCAGCCTTGAAAAACCTCTGCCTGGCAACTGCATAGAAATGCTCCGAGCTAAATATTTCTCTTTATGTGCCTGACCCAAAAAAAACTTAAAACGCTTATCTGATGGACGGAGTTTTGGCATTTCTCCTGTTTGAATGAGACGGAAAGCAAAGTCTCTCAGTGTGGAACTTCAGATAACACACATACCAACTTCTTAAAATCTGCATGTGTAGACAAATAAGCCCTGTGGTGGGCAGGCAGCTGAGTAAGTGCACTGTTTCTCTTTTGCTTACGATGGCTTTCCTAATTCATAACCACAAAACCAGCCCGAACCATGCATCTAAACACCAGTAGATCCACTACTAGAATATTTGTTTGTGACCACACTGCGTAGAGAGCTTTTTTAAAAAGGCAGTGAGAGAAACCATGAAGCCAGCAATGGCCTGAGGATAGTAATCTTGGGGTGAGGAATTTAGCCGAGCTTTAGCAGACATGACGAACTGGTAGTGATAACGCCAGCAGAATGACTGATCCTGCTCATACCCAAACATGTAACCTCTTCGTTGGCTGTGTAGAGGCCGGCACTTCAAACATCCATATTTCAGTGACAGAAGGCTCCGGGGCAAAACAACCCCATTTACCTGTAATCTGTTTTAAAAGCAGCCTAGGAGGAGTGAAGCAGGTCTGTAATGACGGGAAAGCTGTCGGAGGTGATCTGCCCTGGTAGACTGGCTCAAATAGAAGGAAAAAAAATAGAAAGACAAGCAGGTAGGCAAAGCTTCGGTTGACCAGAGCTTGACCCCATTAGCTATTGGGGGCTAAGTCACTTCAGGCAAACAAATGCATTTTTGTTTTGGTTTTTATGTAGGTCATTTAAAGGGAGAATTTAAAGGATTTTGACTATACAAGCCTTTAAGATGAACAGATTAACTGTTTAAAAAATAGGACGAGTGCATTTCAGATGAGAAAACAAATTAATTATGTTAAGTGTGGAACTCTATTGTCGATAATCACAATAAAAAAATCAGCCATGATAGATATCTTAAAGTATTATGGGTAAGAACAGTGAAGCCATTTATGTGTAATCCCACACTTTTTGCCTTAAAAACTAAAGTTCTATAGTTGATTTCAGAAGTAAATACTGTATTTACTGTAGGTATTTATTTAAATCTTTCCTCAGGTGACTTTCCTCAGGTCGCTCACGTTTGCGCTGCCAATTAGTTTTTATTGTCATTGTCATGCAGTTTTCTGCTCAAGGCCCTGAAGGCCATGAGGTCCCAAAATGGCTCGGGGGGGTCACCTTCTATTGTGTCCCATAAGATGTAAAAAACCTGTCTTGTTTTGTCGTCTTTCCCACTAACTGCTACCTTCTCCAGTATATACTCACTGCAGAGCCAGGAGGAATGCTGTATTAAGTCTGACCAACAATGACAACAAAAAACATCAACAAATGCCAGAGGGCCCAACCCGTCTAAGTAAAAAAAAAAAAAAAAATCCCCTGGACATACAATGCCCCTGCTCACCCTCCATTTTAACTCAACCCTTGCCCCCCTGCCAAGCCAGGAATGCTCGGGGACAGTGACCTTTTCACCCAAGAGTCCCACCTTGGTTTCTCAGGAAGATTAGGAGGTGGTAGAGGAACTGGGAGTGTCCCATGAAGCTAGCTGTTGATCCATGTTGGAGAGGATTCCAGTTCTTTTGGAGGAGGACCAGGCATTGGGTTTGGAACACTCAAGTCTTGAATTTCATGCTGTATTGCAACAACCTTTTTATGCTTCACCGGTTTGGCTATTATTCAAAAATGTGAAACCAATGCACAGCAGTTTTCTATTACTGATCCTTCCATTAGGAATAGCTGAGCACAGCCTCATTAAAAGGGGCTCCTCCTCAGTGGCAGCAGACTGTTAGCAAACATAAAAGTGTGATTGGTGATTTTATGAGCTTCGCTTTCAAACTTGGTTTCCGTTGACTTCTATGTTGTTCTTGGAGCGTTGCCCGAAACCAACGTTCCAGCCGTCTGCCAGGCTCCCGAGAGAATAGAGCCACAGGGAACGCCATCAGGTGTGTTCATCATGCTGAGGTGCTCATCGGGTGGCCTGATGCTCCACAGCAGTTGTCTGGGTGGCAACAGTGGCCCAGGAACTCCCACTGTTTACACAGGGAACATGACAGCATTACCAGAGTCTCCAGAGTCTCTGCTCTCCATGTTGTATATGAAAATTAACATGTAAAAATAACATATAATCAGCACATATATTATTATATGCATAAACTTTTCTTTTTTTTAGCGATGTGGCTTGAGAGATGGCTGTCCACCCCATTTGATTCAGACTGAAATATCTCAACAACTACATGATGGATTGCCATGGACGTTTGGAAACACATTCATGGTCACAAGAGGATGAATCCTACTGACTTTTGTGATCCCCTGACTTTTCATCTAACGGCATTATCACATCAAAATTTTGTAGAATACTCTGCTTTATGACCATAATGCTGGAAAAACTAATGGCACTACCATCTGCTTCAGCTGTACTTTGTGTTCTGTGCTAAATCGCAAATGTTATCATGCTAACATGCTACATTAAGATGGTAAAAATGGTAAACATTATACCTGCTACACATTAGCACATTAGCACTGTCAAATGAACATGTTAGCATTAGCAATTAGCTGATAGCACAGCTGTACCAAGGTACAACCTCACAGAGCTGATAGCATGGCTGTAGATTCTTGTTTTTATATATACTGTATGATGCTTCGTCATTCTAAGATATCTACTTTTATAAGTGCTTCAAATTGTTCCAAAAGGTTTTACCAAGACGTTTGTTCCTTGTGACAATAAATTACAAAAACATATTTTTTCTATTTGTCTGTGATAAAATAAACCAAAAACATATTGTAAAAATTAACAAATGTATCGTATGTCCAGAGGAGTGACTCATGCCAAAACAAAATGTGTAAGCACGAATAGCAAAAAGTGTTGAGGTGTAATGAAATCTATTGTACATCTGCACAGCACATTTAAGGATTACCTCAACCATGAAAAGTCACACCATGTTTCACAGGGGTGAAAAGACAAACAACAGCAATAGTAGCAAGAGCAAAGCTCCTGGCACACTGCCTATTACCATCGCTGCAACAGCTGGGTGTTACCCCAGCAGACCAAACCAAAAAGGAACAACTTTCCACAATTAAGGCTTTCACAAAGCACAAAGTTTGAAATTCCAATGCTAAGATGAAAGAGTAATCCACATTGCACGGCCCTGATAACACGGGTTAGCAGTCATTATTACAAAGTGTTACCAGATGCTGCCACAACATAATAATCTGTCTCCAGGTTATCTAATGGCGTTTTTCCATTACACGGTACCTGCTTGACTCGCCTTTTTTGGTTTTCCATTATGAAAAAAGGTTTCTGGTACCTACCAACAGGTACTTTGTTCATGGTGCTTACTAGTGATGGGAAAAATAATCAATTCTTAGATGCATCACAATTCTCTCTACAACGATTTGATGCTTGATTCTGAAAAGTTTAAAAATTGATTTAAAAAAATGTATTTAAAAGTCTTCAGACAAGTACAAATCAAAAAACCGAGTGACTGAAAGAGGATGGGATAATGGACAACAATTTAGAGTTTAGGCAAGAGTGCATGAAGAAAACACACAAAAATGGCCAAAAGAGAACAAAATTTAATTTTGTCTATATACACATGATCTAATAAGTCATACATAAAATAATTAGGCAAAACACATGTAGGCTGTTCATCAACTTTATCACATTACATCTGACCACCTCATGTGTCATGTTCTAAGAAGCCAATCCTCCACCTTTAAACATGACTGAGCCTCTGACATGGCAGATTACTGTGAGAGAAGGTGACTTTCACAAGCATGTTTAAGACGTAAGCATGGAAATGACTACAAAATGGTACACACACACACACACACAGAATGTAGAAGGTGTGTTGTATTGATTCTCGGCATGTGGCTACTGCCACAGCCAGAGGACAAATTCTGTTTCAAAAGAAGGTGGAGGAGGCAAAAAAAACTATTTAAAAATGGTGGGTTTGTTCAGGACATCCCTGTCTGTCGCTAGCAAGGATGATGCAATGCTTATTGACAATTCTCTCCAACCAATCAGTACTCTGCAGGTTTTCATGTCACCTTTTGGTATTGCCTCAGCTCGCTTGAAACCTTGACGGAGGTGATACTTAAAAAAGTACCAGTTGGCAGGTACCAGGGACTTTTTTTCATAATGGAAAACCAAAAATCACGAGTCGAGGCGAGTCAGGCGGGTACCATGTAATGGAAAAATGCTATGAGTATCACCTCAGTCGAGGTTCCAAGCGAGCTGAGGCAATAACAAAAGATGACGTGAAAACCGGCAAACTACTGATTGGTTGGAGAGAATTGTCACTTATCACTGTGTCATCGTTGCTAGCGACAGACAGGGGTGTCCTGAACAAACCCCCCATTTTTAAATAGTTTTTTTTTTTTTTAAATTTTTGCCACCTCCAGCTTCTTTTGAAACAAAATGTGTCTTCTGCCACACAACAGCCACATGCAGAGAATGCAAAATAACACACCTTTGACTTTCTTTGTGTCTGTCACACTAGGTCACGGCAGTTTCTTGCGGGGTCACTATGATGACCAGCATTTGACGGTACTAATTCTGCGATGGAAAAAGGAGGATGGGTACCGTGGCCGAGTCGGGTCGAGCCGAGCCAAGCAGGTACCGCCAGTAAGCGCCAAAACTGTTGCTCTTTAGGTTTCTTTAGATGCCATTTTTCTCGTGTCCTATTATATCTAATTGAAGTAGCTTGGCCTACTGAAGACAAGGCCTACCTTGTCTTAGGTTTTTCTAGAGTCAGTGTGACAAACATATACAGATCCTCTAAAATAGTATTTACATGTACATGTATGAAAAGGTAAGATGTATTAGTTAAAGGGAAACAGAACCAGGCAGTTGGGTGGTGACAGTGCCTGGGGATTAACAAAGGTGTAAAAGGGTCATAGTTAGCCTCCAGCCTCCTATCAAGAAGCCACTTTAAATACATTTAGGAAACAGGTAATTATGAACTAAGCTTGACAGCAAAAGACAGGTATTGTATATGTAACTGCAAATATTCAGAATCACTTGTTTGACACATTAAAGCCTATTGCCAATTCCCCAAGTTTTTAACCACTGAAGTAACAGATAGATCGAATGAAATTTACCAACGTTGTATATCAGCGCTGTTTACTGGTTAAACTCCACAAAACGTCTCAGATTTTCAAGTGCTATTATAATTTGTCTAATGAATCATCTGTCAAATATATGTATAAGTATCAACATCCTATGTGTTACTACACTGCAGCCAAGGATTTAGATTTCAGGACCAACAAAACAGATTAGTATCAGGTTCAGCCCAATATCATTTTTAAACAAATAATTATACTACAACTACTGGTCAAAATACTTAGCATTTCCACAGTGCAAATTCATTGCCAGTCATAATCAATATTCCCTATTAATGCCAGATCTAAGTCATCCTCATGTTAAGGCTTTTCTTTTGGAAATTGACCATGCACAGATCTGTCTTTGACTTCACTTTGACATTTCCTGAGTCATTTATTTGCTCATGACACATAACATTATAGCTGCCTAACAGGTCTGGGTAGTATAACGCATTGCTCTTCTGCATATATCTATTTTCCCTCCATGCAATGATTCATTTCTGCAGGAAGTTGCAGGTTTGTGTGCATCTAGGTGTGGCGGAAACCCAATCCATCAGGGCAGAGAGAGATGGGTGGGCCTGCGCTGTGTGACATTATCCAGACACCTTCATGGCAGCTGCCGGCTTCACCGCTGACACATGACCAGCAACATAAGCTGGCATTGAGGGAAAAGAGAGCACCAGGAAACAAGTGGCTACAAATCAGAAAATGTTGAAATGAAAGAGTTAGTGTCTTGTACCTGTAGAACAGGATTTCTAGGAAGTTAAGGACTTTTATCAACACATAAACATTGGAACATTTACAAGTAAGTTTTGTCACCCAAGGCAATTCAACATCCAATATCTCTATAGTGTTATAATAAATGCAAATCAGTACCCATATACATTTAAATTCTGATTCAAATAAATAATCCTGGTTTCCCATTCAAAAATTGAGGATTTCTTTAATAAATGTAAGTGCTATTTTCAGTTCAATAACAGATCTCTAATCATCATATCAAATGTCTACAGCAGCTCTAACAGTCTCTCAGACTAAACAGAAGCATGTACTCTCTTTGTCCAGGCCCATCTGCTAATCCATACAACCAGCTTCCTACTGCAATCAAACCTTTGTAAACTTCACAACATCAGCAAGATGCCTGCCTCTGCTGCTTTATTTCAACCTCCCTCTGACCACAAATAGGTCTAAATCGACCCAATTACTTACTGCTTCCTTAAATGCTCAAACCTGATTTACTGATACTTGCCAGCAATGGCTCTGTGATAACTATCTGTTGATAGTCGTGGGTATCCTGGGAAATGACTGTCTATTTGTGAACATCTTTGATGTGCCTTTGGGGGAATTTCAGAACAGTGTGTGACACATTACATGAACTGAAGCAAAGTGATAAAAAAAAGGAGATTCATTTCAATTACAGACAAATCCATCCTGCTGATTGTGGCTTTCGTGCCTACGTTAAAATTAATTATCTACTTTAAAACATTTCTATCTACATTTTTCCACAAAACAAATTGCCATCCTGCCAACAAGTCCTCCAAACCATACAACGATATAACCCATAGGAGCGTTTCATTAATTTACGCCCCAAGGGGTGGCCAGGAAATACGACCCACTGAAGCATTTTCCATCCTTATTTCTAAACCACATGACGTACCGGTCACAGTTTTAACATGTCATAAATGTTGTGAAATGGCAGCAATTTGTTAGGTTTAGGCACAGAAACGACATAGTTAAGTTTAGAAAAATATCGTGGTTTAGGTTAAAATCAGTACATTTGTTAGGTTACTTCCCTTCACAGTTACGCAACAGATGCAGAACGGCACGTAGTTCCGTTTGTTCTCTGAAGTCCAATTATTATAATTTTTCAGTGTGACACAAACACAGATGTCCTGGGGGGGAAGTCCTGTGTTTTATTTGACCCATATGCCACTCCCAACCCACCTTTCTATGTGGAATTTGGCAGTCTTTGTCACCTTACTTTCTGCTTTGCTCCCATTATAATAACTATGGCCACAAGAGAGCGCTGCCACGTCAAAACTTAAATATGTGTTGTAATTGCTGCTTAAACAAACGACTTATGGTGGCGTTTTTCATGGAAGGATGGTGTCCATCTTGCAGCCCAACGGCAAAACCACTGAGAGACAGTGAAGGTGACAGATGAGACTCTGCTTTCTGAGTGGGTTAGCATATGGTAGCAATCAGGGAAAGTGAGGGTATTTGGCCTAACAGTAATTAGCAGACAGCCTCATGTTCATGTTTCTTTTAATAGCTCAACACGGCGCGGTGTGGACTAAAAATAAACAGGGCAATTATGGGCGGCAAGGAAGGGCATCATTTGAGGGGTCTGACCTTTGAACCCAGGTCAGAGCCCATATAGGAGGTGTCCATGTGGACCACCTGCACCCCTCTGGGCCACTGGGGAAAGGAGCCATGTTGTGTTTATGTTAAGGGTCAGGAACAGAGGTAGGCCATTGTAAGGTAAACTAGATGTGTGAGTAAATACTGTCTATTTATATCATAAGGAGTGAAAATGCTTGCTGTGTTTTGGACCCAAGGTGCAAAACGTTGCACCATCTGTTAGCAAGAACAAACCTAGCCTAGTTGTAACACAAGTGTTTACTTAGTGGAACTTCATGCATCACTAAATTAAAACCACACAAACTAGTTTTCACACAGAGATTAATTACTGAATATTTTCACCCAGTAGCTGACAGAAGGGATTACTACGAAGTGAGATTAATATCTTAGCAAGGTATGTTGAGCCTAAAGCTAAAGTTTTCAATGTCCCAGAGATGGCTCTTTTTTAACCTGGCTAGATCGTCATGGTACCTTTTGCTGCACACCTAACCGGCATCCGGAGGAGGTTGAGTTCAGAGTTTTGGATTAAAATTGGCGATAAAAAAGCCTAGACCTAGGGGACAAAACTGTATAAGGGTTCTCTTGGGAGAGAGGGTGTTTAGAGACAGAATTGACCCGGCGATATTCTCTATAAGCAATATCGATAATAAAATGAGGTAATATGTTATGTATGCAAAAGTGTTAAGCCGTAAAGTTAGATTAGTAATGCCACCGAACAAAGCAGTGCAATTACAGTAGCGCAAACTGCATGCATTGCATTTTTTTGCATTCAGTTGGTGATGTGGAAAATCTGAGCAAGAGTTCTGCCACTATGGAAGAATACTTCCATATATCCTGCATTATGAGACAGTGTCAGACCTAAATAAAATTCTTCAGTATTACAATTAAATCTGCTAAATTAAGTTTAAAGTTTAAGAGCTGGAGAATGAGTTATCACGTAACAAAGAAATAATAGCCATTAAGAGTACATCGAGCGGTAAAATAAATATAGAAAATTACCAATTTAAACGGTTAGCAATTTTCTGCCAGCATTCCTCTCTTGCCTTATTTGCAACAGTGTTACTTTTTGCTGTAATGATTTTTTTTAAAACTTATTTCACATGTTCGTCAAAGCTGTTATAACAACTTGTTCTTCTTGACCGAAGTAGTTGGAACGCGATTGGTCCCTTTTGCGCGGTATAAATTAAAATGACACTACATGCCCCTTTTATGGGAATGCAGAGCCTGAGGAAGAAAACCTGGGTGACCAGAGAAAGTTGATAACTACCGCCGTGGTACCCATTATCTCTGATTGGGGTCTTAAGTTTCGTTAAGCCAGCTATAACGCAAAGAAAGCCCGGCTATGTTAAACTATAGCTTCGTAGTACACCCCTCAGATGTACCTCGTGCTAAATGAACCTAAACTAATGTTAGTTTGTTCATTTGTGATCCCTTTTGTAGGAAAAGCAGAAATGGTTTGACACATCTGACCTGACACTTTGTCAAATGCTGTTTAATAACAAATAAAATAAATTAATTAGAAAAGATTTTACTTTTTTTTTTAAACACACTATACCTCAATTATAAAACATCATGCTAGTAACATTAGCATTGGCCAAATAACCTCCATTAGGTTTGCGTAATCCTATATTTCCCGCTCATTTCTGTTACGGTTAATATTGCTTGTCCCAGTTACTTTAGGAAGCTATGTTACAGCATTATACACATATTATTGTTCCTGACACCTACATTACCCACAATGCAACTTGAAAGTCAACAGCGGCTTATGTAGCCTTGAGGCTACCAGGGTCTGGTGAGCTCACTTCTATCTAACTCCACATTGACACAACAAATTGCTTCTAAGAAGTTCTTTAAGCATTTTAGTTGTTCCTCGTGAAGGAAGATTGGATCATGTTTCAAACATTATGTTGCAAAAATCTTGAAGAACAGGAATGTTTAATTCCCATTCCCCCTTCCCCACCCATAAGTGTGTTTTCTGTAAATGACGTCCCCAGCTTCAGCATGAAACTGTATCTGTGCACTGGCTGGTAGGCCGGCACAGATGTTCACATCAGCGCAAGAACAACAAGAAAAGCTTTTCACACCTGGCAACTCTCAAACAGAACTTGGCACCAAAGAACCTGCAAGGTTGTCCCAGGCTGACCTTTAACCTTTTGTGATGTCAATGATCCTCTCGACCAATTACATGCTGGAAGCTGCCCTTGGACTTGCCTGGCCTGGGACGCAAAGACAAATGATTCTATCAAATTAAATGTTTTTTAATGGCAGGCAGAGAGGCCAAATGTGGGCCTTTCACTAGAAGCCATATGTGAATTTCTCTGGTTATCATACCAAATGAGGCTCATTTGTAACCAATATGTGAATGAAACGCTAGGTTCTGGCAAAGATGTGGAGGAAAATGTCTTGTTTGTTACTTCAGGGACAGCAGCGTAACAATTTATTTCTTTATGTCAATATCACTATATCAACAGTGTGTTCTCAGATTTGATTGACTATGAGAATAACTGGCAGGCTGTAACAAAGCATGAAATAATATCATGTAGCTTTGCATATGAAGTGGATTATGGGCAATATGTTCTGGCCTCAATCTGCCAAGAGAAACAGCAAGAGCAAGCCACACATCCAGAGGCCTCGCTATTTTTAAAGCCACATTTTGGCTCACCACTGGTTGCCTACCACAGCAAAGGCTGCTGGAGCCATCATTGAACCCAACACAAAGACATTGTCCCTGAGAGTAGAGCTTCAAAGCATCAACAAGGTCAAACACTGTATTTTAGTCTCTAGTTCTGTGCCACACTGCAGAGCAAGCTGGACCTCAAGTAATGGAATGTCTTTTTTCACATATGCATGCGCAGACCTATGATCACTCAGCCATCGTCCTGTTATTAAGAGAACGGGTTGTGGGGTCCTTTACCTGGCTACAGGGACAGGGTGACCTGGTCATTCCTATGGCCCCCTGTCAGTGGATTAACCCCCCACCCTCAAGAGAAGAAAGACCCCTGCACCACTTATTAAGCGTTTGTTCTTCCTGTCAGCCTTCAATTGAGGATAATTGTCTCTTTTAGATCTCGAGGGCCTGTGATCTGCCATCCATTGAGCCCAAAAGGAGGTTATGTTTCACCTCAGGTTGGCGTGCGGGGGCAAAGATAGTCCCAATTTCAACAAAGAATGCCTTGATATAGATGTAAACAGATTTAATATCAAAAGGTTAAAACTGGATTCATAAGCGGAGCAGTCATATTATGTTGTGTATTGTGCAGCACTGACACTGAGTGACAGCATCCAAGGTATCATATCCATTTTAACATGAGGTTAAGGTTATTAAGGATGATTCAGAAGAGATGATGGTAAATTAGCCTATATATATTTGTACATCCGCAGACTTCATTCATTTGTACCTCTAAATATGTATGTATATACTGTATGTATATGTTTTATTTTTTATTATATTGTTACTTTTTTGTGTTTCTTTTATTACTTACTTGGTAACATTTCCCTGTGTATATGTAGGCTATATTCTTTTTTTCTTGTATATTTATTATTTGCATAGACAGTATGTGGGGTATGGGGGGAACAAAAGAAAATTGTTTGTTGCAAACTGTTCATTGCAAATAAAAAAGATGCATAAAAAATGTATGCCAATTTTGTATGCGGTGTCTGCTATTTAATTGTGTTTCTTTAGTGGTTATGCTTTTCTTTTTGGTGGTATGTGTATGACACAAACATGCACACACACAATTCATAACCTCTGGCTCATCCTCAGCCCAAACATGCAGCAAAAAAGGCTCTGCATAGTAACAGCTTTGGTTCAAATTTGCATTGTATATCCAGTGTTGCTGACATCAGAGAGGGTTTCCTTTCCTTCCTGCCTTTACTCTCCTCCGCACGCAGCTGGTTGGGTCACATAATCAACTCCCAAATGGCAGTCCTTTAGCACAACAGCTGTGCACCAGTGAGAGCATCATGTGGGAAATTAGCATAAGTTGAGCCTCCCAACTGGTCGGTGCGTCTGAACAACATAATCATTTTCAATCTTTAAGTGCAGTTTGGATGTTGCCTCAGCTCTCAAGAGTCAGACATGCAACCTCATAACACATAGCCTCCCTCCCCCCGCCCCCCTCTATCTCTCCCTGTCTGTCACACACACACAGAATTAGAATTGTGAGTCAGTGCGTCATGTGGTGACAATGTGTGCGCTGTGCTGTGGCGGTAGAAGCAGCAGTCAGTCTGTAAAAAGAGGAAGTGGTGCAGCATAGCCCGGAGGAGTAGGGTCCCGGGGAAGAATGTTTATCCTGTCCACCCCCTTTGATCTTTTACTGTTAATCACTTCCTGCTCACTGTATATGAACTAAGCAGCTCTGCGTTGCAGTGCTGGGCCCGGCAGACATTTTGGATTTTCTAAACAGAGAAAGGCAGAAGAGTAAAATCACGCTCCCTCTGGTGCTTTTCAATTATAAGGCAGTGAATGTTCGGACCACTGTGAACAAATATACTAACGTTCAGAGAGGCCTAATTGTTTTCTGACATGGAATAGCATAGGACACATTGTGCTTGCTGTTCCTGGAAGTCCCACACAGAGAGTTACAATAAAGCTGCCATGCTTAAGACTTATGAGGCCCTAATGTGCATCTACCACACCATGTGGTTTGAGTGGCGGTGACATTTTGTGGCCATTCTAATTCAAAATCCCTGCCAGTGCTACAAAAGTCTCCAACCCTCTATGCCACTGATCATCACATGAGAAGAGATTTAGAAGTTCTCTCACGTACAGACTGCTTGTCCGGGCTTTGCTTTTCATTCCTCTGCCGCTTTCTCTCTTGCAGATGCACGCCACCCTGGGGTAAAAGACCCCATGCAACACACCTAGCCCCTGCACATTTTAACCCCCCGAGCGTCTGAGAGCATTTATACAGCTCAGGAATTCAGAGGGTCTAAACCCCACACCTGGCAACTGAAATTAAGACCCACAACCAAGGACATTGGGACTTAAATGAGACAGTGCCTGACCTCCACCCCCCTCTACTCTATAGCACTGTGCATGCAGAAAACAGACACATTCAGACTAAAGTCCATGACAGGTCTAAAAATCCCCTTGGCCTGCTGTGGCAGCTGCCACTTGATTTGCTGCTGTGTGCCAGTGGGTGAATGCGTCAATGAAAGACAAGGCATGTCTCTTTTGTCCCAGAGTGATGGGTATGAATTATAATTGCTATAGTCAATTGTGTGTGTCATGAACTGCTGTGAAAAAAGTTGTCATCACAAGATGAGGAGACAGACAGAGGAAGGATTTGTGGGGTTTTGCCTCTATTCGTTTTGGATTGTGTTTGTAGAGCAATGTGTGCGTGTGTGTTAGGAGTATTGAAATTAATCATTGCATCAAAGTATAATCATGATTAAATTGAATCGTCAGACCAGTGAAGATTCACACCCCTAGTGTGTGCGTGCATGCGTGTGAGTGTGTGTGTGTGTGTGTGTACGCATTAGGCTTGCACAATTCGGGGAAAATACGAATCAAGATTTTTTTGCTTAGAATTGATATCACGATTCTCTGCCACAATTTTTTTGACCATGACAAAACAAAACAAAACAAATTGGCAGTAACAAACCAAGATTATTATAGTTTGGCATTTTTCATTAGTTTATATTTTTATTACGTTTTGACTTTTGTTTTCAAATTAAGTTTGGTTTTAATTCGATTTTAAAGAGGGTTTGCTAGTCTAGTTTTTATTTTTTGAAAATGCTTAGTTTTAGTTTAGCTTTTATTAGTTTTAGTCTTTTTGTAATATGGGTTTTTGTCAGAGGATTTGAAAAGGTCAGAAAAAGTATTGTTTAATAATAACTTAACAAAAACATACAATTTTAGAAATATGTATTCACAATGTATTCAACAATAACACTAGTACAAACAGTGTATTTGATGACTAAAAATTAAATTGTGAACAGGGTGAATCGAGATTGTGATTTTATAGCGATTAATCGTGCAGGCCTAGTGCGTGTTCATTCAGGAGCTTTGTTTTAAAGGTCTCTCCAATCAGTCATTCAGCAATGCCCTGCAGCCTGTTCTGAAGCATGCATCCTGCTTGAATAGGCCCTCCTCGTCTCACATACACTGACAAAAACTATGCAGCAAGCTCACACACACACACTCCATTAAACAACCAAAGTAGAATCACAGAATTGTAGCACCATTTGTACTTTGCTGCTGTTTGCCTTTGTGTATTTTTAGTAGCCTTGTCAACTGACCATCGTGCCAATACCTCATAGTATAATTCTGTAATGCAAATACAGACTTCCCCATTAACGCCACAAACCTCTCACAGGTTATCGGAGCTTAAAACAACAGAGACACTTTCAAATCAAAAAAAGGGCTGCAAAGAATGCACATATTACACATAAACTACAAACACAGCCTTACACAACATGTGAATATTTGGTCCTGAGTTGCTTTTCTGACTAATTTTTTATTTTTTTTTGTCTGTCTGTGTTTTCCAGTGACTGTATGTGTATGCACCTATCTTTGACGGGGCTTGCGTGACTATTGTGGAGTGTCAGCAGACAGTGGAAAGGTTCCTTTTCCGCCTAAGGGAAATAGCAGCGTGTTGTGTGCGTCTAACCTCTTTTAATCCCACAAGGACTTTTAAAAGGCTGTGTAAAACAGCCTGAAAACAAGCAAGCCCCTCAGGTAGCTGCTCATGTATACACAGGCATTATCATAATGTTAATATGTGTGAACACTGCAGTTCCCACAAAGCTTTCAGTCACCATGTCAAATAAGCGCAAATACAGTATCCTTCTGATGTTCCTGGGATAAGAAAATCAGTTTAAATTCTGCATACTTTATTTGCATATTCAGCTTTAAATGTTTACAATTACTTTGGACTTTGCGTGCAGCTAACAGATTCAGTCTCTCTACTCATCACAACAGGTTTGAGCAGCTGTCTGCACCTTGGCTCAGTTGAGGTGAGTCAGGTGAGTCAGACCATGCTGTGCAGGGTGACTCATTCCCTGCTTGTCATCTATAGAGCAAAACATAATGTATTCTTTTAACCAGTATTTATTTAGTGAACTTCCACATATTGGCATGGTTACACACTGTTACCACAGTTATCTACTGTTGGCTGTTGCATGGGGTTGTTAACTGGAAGGGATCAGTACTTTTGTTTTGTTAAGGGAGGAAGATGTTACTTCAATGTCTCTGAATGTAACAAAATACTTTGTGTTTTTGTTACTGTGGTTAAGCAATACTGTGCTAATGATTGTAAATACAATGGAATTGATATTAGGCAGTTTTCAGATCAAAACACTCAGGATCTAACAATAACAGTCCCATCTCTGAGTCAAGTTTGATCTGCTAACATGCAAACAAAAGTAATCTGCTCGTTAACAAAGTAAACATTCAAACAGATCTATATTTTCAAGAAAGGAATGATTACATTCACAGAAGTTTCAGGGGTTCTTGCAACTGCAGAGATGTGGTAAAGAGTCTACAGCCATGCAAGTGGTCTGTAAGGCTGCACTTGCACAGTGATGCTTTGAGCTAAATTCTGACATTAGAATGCTAACATGCTGATGTTAAGCAGAAATGTTGACCATGGTCAACATCTTAGTTTAGCATGCTACATGCTAACATTTGCTAATTAACATAAACACGTGTACAGCTACGTCTGACGAGAATATCATTAGTTTTGCAAGTGTTTTCAAAATTGAAATATTGGCCAGATGATGGAACTACATAGAAAGTATGGGTTTAAATCATGTTTTATCACATTCTTAGGACAATGATACAATATTTACTTATATTACAAAGTCTGTCACGATACAATTTCAATTTATACTATTTATATATTATATATACAGTACAAAAGTTTGGACACACCTCATTTAATGCGTTTCCTTTATTTTCATGACTATTTACATTGTAGATTATCACTGAAGGCATCAAAACTATAAACGAACACATGTGGAATTATGTACTTATGTAAAAAAGTGTGAAATAACTGAAAACATGTCTTATATAGTGCTGCAAACCCTTGGTGTTTTCTCAATAAGCTTCATGAGATAGTCACCTGAAATGGTTTTCACTTTACAGGTGGGCCTTGTCAGGGTTAATTAGTGGAATTTCTTGCCTTATTAATGGGGTTGGGACCATCAGTTGTGTTGTGCAGAACTCAGGTTGATACACAACCGACAGCCCGATTGGACAACTGTCCAAGAACCAATCGGCTAAGTAAAGAGAAACGAGTGGCCATCATTACTTTAAGAAATGACAGTCAGTCGGTCCGGAAAATTGCAAAAACTTTGAATGTGTACCCAAGTGCAGTTGCAAAAACCATCAAGTGCTACAATGGAACTGGCTCACATGAGGACCGCCCCGGGAAAGGAAGACCAAGAGTCACCTCTGCTGCTGAGGATAACTTCATCTCAGTCACCAGCCTCAGAAATCCCAAGTTAACAGTAGCTCAGATTAGAGACCAGATGAATACCACAAAGAGTTCTAGCAGCAGATACATCTCTAGAACAGCTGTTAAGAGGAGTCTGTGCGAATCAGGCCTTCATGGTCAAATAGCAGCTAGGAAACCACTGCTAAGGAGAAGCAACAAGCAGAAGAGATTTGTTTGGGCCAAGAAACACAAGGAATGGACATTAGACCAGTGGAAATCGGTGCTTTGGTCTGATGAGTCCAAGTTGGAGATCTTTGGTTCCAACCGCCGTGTCTTTGCGCGACGGAGAAAAGGTGACCGGATGGATTCTACATGCCTGGTTCCCACCGTGAAGCATGGAGGAGGAGGTGTGATGGTGTGGGGGTGCTTTGCTGGTGCCACTGTTGGGGATTTATTCATAATTAAAGGCATACTGAACCAGCATGGCTACCACAGCATCCTGCAGCGACATGCCATCCCATCCGGTTTGCATTTAGTTAGACCATCATTTATTTTTCAACAGGACAATGACTCCAAACACACCTCCAGGCTGTGTAAGGATTATTTGACCCAGAAGGAGAGTGATGGAGTGCTGCACCTCCACAGTCACCGGACCTGAACCCAATCGAGATGGTTTGGGATGAGCTCACCGCAGAGTGAAGGCAAAAGGGCCAACAAGTGCTGAGTATCTCTGGGAACTCCTTCAAGACTGTTGGGAAACCATTTCACGTGACGACCTCTTGAAGATCATCAAGAGAATGCCAAGAGTGTGCAAAGGAGTAATCAGAGCAAAGGGTGGCTACTTTGAAGAAACTAGAATATAACACGTTTTCAGTTATTTCACCATTTTTAAGTACATAATTCCACATGTGTTCATTCATAGTTTTGATGCCTTCAGTGATAATCTACAATGTAAATAGTCATGAAAATAAAGGAAACGCATTGAATGAGAAGGTGTGTCCAAACATTTGACACATACTGTATATTTACAAAAAGCAACTAAAATACATTAATCATTTCATTACTGAGCTCTTTTGGACATTTATATTACAAACCAACTATTCTTTTTCATAAAAAGAATAAATATAAAGTATGAATTTCAAAATAAAGGCCCATCTTAAAGATTTATTTCCACTTTGTATCGATAATATTGGATCGTTAAGGATTGAATCGATATATCGATCCAGATCAATGTATCGTTACCCCCCCCTAATAGAAAGTGATCACCAAAGTAATTACAATTTATCCTGGGAGGGGGGGGCATGAATGTCTGCAGCCAAACCATCCAATCATTGTTTAAGTAGTCAGTCTCGATCAGAGTGGTGGACCGACCAATCATGGCATTGGCATGTGGAGCATTGTTTTGGTCAAATATTGTCAGAGGTACACGAGCCTTTGCATTGACTATTATGGCAAAAAGTCTTCAATAGTTAATCAATGCCACATTTTAGTCCCATCTTTGGTGTTAAGTGGTGTTTCTGTGCTGCGGTACTCCAGAGATCACTAGCAAATCAGAGAGTGCGGGCAGAACTGTGGTGTGTTGTTTGTGTTTCTTTTATTTGTCTCAAAAGTGGCAGATGTCGCAGCTCACGCCAACAACGCAGTTCTCCCATTTGCTTCAAACAAACCACTGTTATTGCTGCAAAAGCAGAATGTAATAGTTAATAACTAATGAGCAGACTGAACAGACACCACTTTTTACAATAAATGTTAAAGCCACTACTTGTTTACTTGTTTTTTCATATATACTGTATATACAGTATATATATATATATATATATATATATATATATATATATATATATATATATATATATACACACACACACACACACACACACACACACTGCATATACTGTATATACACACACTATAGCATTGTTTTTACCAAAAATTATTCTACTGATATGGCAGTTAATTGATAAAAAGTGGCAAAGTGACCAGCTTTTCAAATAAAAATGTCTAGTTTTTCAACATACCACAATCATGAATATCAACATTTACACAACTACTATGAAAACAACTTAAAACAGCTTAGAGCAAAGAAGCTAAAAGGGTGACAAAGAAAACAGTACAGTACAAGTAGCCCCGAGCTAATAGGATGGTATGGAAATAAGAGGTTAAAGAGGGTGGGATGGATGAGGGAGGCACCCTGCTGGTTCACAGTCCAAGTCATAGAGTGACAGGTGGAGGGGGCTGGCCGGTGTGTGTGTGTGTATGTATGTGTGTGTGTGTGTGTGTGTGTGTGTGTGTGTGTGGGGGTTGAAAGCAAAAAGGGACAGGGCCTTGGGGACGGGGGTTCACCTGTTCTACTCATGTCCTGACAGGTAGGATTCCCCTCCCACCCCACCCCACCCCTCTTTTTCTCTCTCTGCCAACGACCCCTCCCCCCAGTCCCTATGCAGCACCCAACAGTTTCTTGTATTCTATCTTAGGGTTCAATCTGGTCAGTGCAGCCCCCTTATGCTCCCGTCCGTGGGCGGATGTGTGGCAGCTTAAAGATTCCCATCTGCTGTCCTTGACTGGGAGCCAGAGGAGCTAGGAATGGCTGTCTCCAATGCAGGAAGTACAGGGAATTGTTGAGGCTTTGCTTCCTGGTTGATTTCCATGCTCAGGGTTAGAGAGCATTAGATGATGTTTGTTTTGGAAGCAGTGGGAAGTATTGATACTTACCATGGCTGTTGAAGCAACACGTTCTTTGTCTATCGTTTGAAAGTCACAGATGTTAATGAGATTGCTTGGGATCATTTCTCAGACGTGTTTGTGCTCAGTGTACCACATTTCCATTTTACAAATTGTGGTAACATTAATGCTATTTTTATCTTTCAAATTGGCTTTGAAAATGTCAGCCCACCTTTCTCAGTTTTGATTTAGATGTCTGAGGTTAGAGTTAAATTAAATTTGGTTTGGATGGTTGAGGTTATGGTGAGGTTTTGGACATGGTTTCACTTTCTTTACTGCAACTTGCCACCCTGGTTGAGCCCACACAGTCCGCTTCTTTTTTGTATATATATATATAAATATATATATATATCAGAAAAAGTGACGTTTATTTTTCATTTAAAAAATAACCTATCATGTGAGCAATTTGCTAATATGGAAAAAACTCGAGCAGCAGTTTTTCCTTAGGGTTAGGGTTACTTTGGGATCTTCATCTCGTAAACCTAATATCACAGAGACCTGAACTACTATAATTATTTCAAATACTTTTTGTATAATTTTTAAAGATAAACACACAAATGCTTAGGCCTTTTGGATGAAATGATCCATATGATAGAAATATAAAGAAAATGATCAGTTCTTTCATATTATCTTGCTGTATCCACTCAATCATGTTGTCGTGTGTGTCTGTGTGTTCCCCCTGGCAGGAGACAGGGAAGTGGTGGCCTGGTGCCAGTAAACACAGAGCTTTTGTTTGTGGGAATCGGCCTCAGGTGCAGTTGACCCCTGACCTGTGAGGCTGCAGGTTGAACAAAGGGCCATTAAGGAGAGCTGGGCATGTCTCCACTCCAGAACGACTGAGACAGAGAGGTTTACAAAAAGTGTGCAAAGGGTCAGGACTTGAGACTGATGATGATGAGGACATGTGGAACATACTTTTGAGCATTAAAAAAAAAAGAAAACACTAAACTTTCACACTCACAAAATTGCAATTGACAGTCCATCTCAAATAAATGAAACGCCTTTTTTTTAAATCATGCAAAACTATTATGGCCATACATAAAGGGTCTTTGATTTCTAACAATCAATCCACAGGCCCTTTTGAGGGACAGCCACCCAACAAACAAGCGCCGACAGCCGCCATCAACACTTGTGAATCCAGAACTGGTCACATAATCATCTTATCACTGAAACACGGTTCCCTTGGAAGTATCCCCATGTCTCCCTGTCACTGCTGTAACAAAGAAGAGATAGGGGCTTGTCCTTTGGACTATAGCTGGTGACAGGTAAGTCCCTTGGATTCAGCAGCAACACACAATGCTCTCAGTCACTCTTAGGGCCTCGAGGGAGCAGTGGGGTCGCTCAGTTAGAAAAGGTTGGGGTGTGTGGGGTGACCTGTACATTGACTGCCTTTACACCTGAAACTGACGGTGGTGATGGTTGGGGAATAACACAAACCTGCACTAAACACATTCTTTAGCCTTGCCTTCGTAACTTGCTTGTTGGTTATTGTGTGTTTTACATCTTAATCAAGATATACTGTACTGTATGTGCATAAAGCCAAAATTCAGTGCTCCTCTCATCTCTTCCCTCCTCTAGCTATCTGGCTCAACACTGCCACCCAGTGAAATAACTTACTTAGTCAGTCACCAGGCTTCAGTCCTGAGGCCTGCGGTTAACATGACCTCACTGCCAGGGAAATGCATTGGACAGGATGGCATGGGATTTTCCATTGCACTCTGAGCGACTATGACAAGACCCCGCCCCCCTCCCTCCATATACTATGAGCTAACAAAGACAAGTGCTTGACATAGGCAGAAAATTCTGCTGTGGATACTTCGAATGTCTGAAAAATGTGATTTACAGTATTGTTCTCTCTAATGAAGCTGCTCTGATTTTCTTCCCTGGTTTTCAGGAGATTCTTTTATTTTATCTTAGATAACATAAGCAAGATAGACTAGAAGGTGGAGGTAAAGAGCTCTCTTCTCACTGCATACTGTAGCTTTTAAATTCATTTATAAGTACATAGAGGGAGGGTTATGTCTCTGTGCCAACTGTGATACAAAGAAGACCATCACAAGCGCCAGCATCAGAAAGTGTCGCACCAAATTTGTATGTGTGTTTAATGTGAGAAAGACCAAGAACCCATTTCCACCTGGTATTAAATTCCAGTATGCGTGTTCCCACCTGTCAGTAGACTGTGTCTCCAAATGCATCTTGAATGACCACTTTTTTGGTCTTAATTCCCTGCTCTATACGCCATTAAGCATGTACATCATTTCGGTGCATGTGTGTGTATAAATTTCAGTTGTAACTATCAAATAAATCATACATTAGAAACATGCAATGAAAAATAAAAAAAGCGCTGCCTACAGTCTGTTTGCAGAAGGATGTAACTTTTCTCCATGCAACACCACTATGTGTACATTTTATTAACCTAAAAATAAGGATTACCAACACCCCAGAGATCTCTGCAGGAGAGAAAGACGTCTTTAGATCTCATTAAGTGGGTAACTTCTAATTGAATCTCTTTGGTTTATGGTTTAGTTTTTATAGGATTTTACATTATAGGAGTTGTGTTAAGTTCCTGCTGATGAAGACCCAACATTTCCTGATTTTGCTGCTTCATATTAACAGAAAATAACAGGGGAAATTTATTGTGAAGAATTCATAGGAAGTGAAACCATCCCACCACTTTACAGCTGAACTTTTTACCGCTCACCGGCTCATAAATAGCGACAGCAAAAGTTGCGGCGTAACAACAGTAATGTCTGTCATAATACATGCTTGCTCTTGGGAGAATTACTGGAATTGTTGAGTCTATAAATTATAGAGTGGGGTCTAGACCTACTCTATCTGTAAAGTGTCTTTAGATAACTCTTGTTACGATTTGATACTATAAATAAAATGGAATTGTAGTAATATCTTACATATATTTGTCAATTATGGGACATATTATAAAACTAAAAATAAGGTTATTGTATACCGACGGCTGTCTTTTCCAGGCATCCCCGGGGCACAGATCTCCAGACAGCAAAGAGCAAGCAGAATTGGAACAGTGACACATCACCGTACAACAATAACATCCAAAACACACAATTCTCTTTCTGTGGTTTCTGTTTCATGAGTAATACTTTGAATGAGTATGTAGTTGCGTGGTTTATTAGGCACACATTCGCGTGCACACAGCTAAAAGAATGCGATCATACGTGGCCTAGACCGACTCTGAATGTGGTCCCACCTGTACTTGCTGTCTAGCTTGTCTACTTATGGTTGGATCAGGACAGTTTTAACAACCAGGTGGAATGGGGTCACTGTGTTCCAGCCAGCATAAAACCTCAGATGAAGGTGTAAATGACTGTGTTCCCATTAAAGTAGTCAATCATTAAATCACATTGGCACTACTTAACTATGCATCAACTTAAGGTGTCATTTCAGAAAAATTAATAGGTCAGACAGGTAAACCAAGTTAGATAAGAGTCATTTGTCATCCATAGGGCGGTTGTGTGTGCATTCATTTGTGTTGTTTTTGTCACAAAGTAGGTCGTTAATTACAAATAAGCATTGATTAAGACAGGGTTCCCACACATTTTCATGGACAGAAGTCTAAAACTATTCCATGACTATTTAAGGACCCATCATAAAATGTCCATGATCGTTCACATTGTATAACCCAAAGAGAACTGTATAGTATACTTTACTCCAAATATTAATTATTGTATACAAATAAACAGTAACCTTTATTAATTTCAAATATTTGACTATGTTCATATTTGTATTGCATTAAATTATAAACTCTGGGTGTAAGTCTGAAAAAACAATGCTGCAACAATGTAGCCTACATACTACATCATATTTCATAATCTCTAATGATCAGAGAATTAAACTAATTAGAGAGCCATCAGGCAATCGCGTCCTCAATGTGTCACTTGACATACATTTTAACACCAGGTGAAAATTAAAGTGTCAAACGTCAATAATAACAAAGATGATAATGCAAATAACTATGTTCCATCAAAGTAGTCAATTATTAAATCACAGTGAATAAAGGTGCACCATCTTAAGGTGTCAAACACAAACATAACTTAGGTTACACAACATGGTTAGACCCCAACCGGTCATCAGACACCGCCTACCAAGAGCCTGGGTCTGTCCGAGGTTTCTTCCCAAAGGGGAGTTTTTCCTCGCCACTGTTGCACTGTTGCTTGCTCTGGAGGAAACTACTAGAACTGTTGGGTCCTTGTAAATTCTGGAGTATGGTCTAGACCTACTATATCTGTAAAGTGTCTTGAGATAACTCTTGTTATAAATTGATACTATAAATAAAATTGAATTGAATTGAATTAGACACTGACAAAGTGTTTCTGTCTCCAAAGTCTTTTAGCTCATCGTCTTCTGCTATCATTCTAATAGAGAGCGCTTCATTAGTGGTTCTCCTGAGAAGATGGGCAGCCCTCAAAATGTAGATGTAATTAGTGATGGGGAGGAAGCAGGAGCTGAGGGGGCTCTACACACCTCCTTGAGATCGGAGACACTGTAAGTAAAGGTGATTGAATAATTCATTGGACAACAGTGAAGCAGCAGCTTTTCCCACTGTTACTGAGAATGGGGTCTAAAATTCAATCATATGTTCATGTACACAGACAGACACACAGACACACACACACACTTATGAAACAGCCTTATGCGATAACAACTCCACTGAACTACACACATCCACACGTGTGGGAAGAAACCTCCAAAAACACCCTTGGGTCTCAGCAGCGTGATCCTCCACTGTTCTACACCTTGTAGGGATTACAGGTGTTGGTTTTCTTTCCACTGTGCAAGAAGAACCAGGGTCCTGCGCTCCATGTGCCAGAGCAATTTGTATGTATACAAGAGCACGGGAAACCTGATCACAGTTAATAATTCACAACGACTCTGAAACCCCTTCCCTCACCTCAAATCACAAACACATCTGTACAAGGAAGCCAGCTGATAAATAATGCACAGAGTACACCTCACTGTGTGACTAATCCAAACCTCTTGACACGAGATGGGCCAGGCTTAGCCACGACATTAGCCTTGACACTTCCCATGCTGCGGCACCTCTTTGCCTTTGAGATACATGCTGTGTGTGGGTGTATGTTTGTGTGCATTTGCGTGTGATAGATAATAATATGCAAATTAGGCATTTCTACATTCCTATGACTACAGCGTAAACCCTAAGTTGTTTTGCATATAAAATGTGAAAACCAGTCAGCACTATAACATGCTGGCGGCACATAATGTTGGAACATGGCCAAAAGCATATTTACTTTCATAAACTAGTTAGGGTTCATCTGAAGTGAATATTTGATCATAATATGTCAATGTGATCAAGCACGCCGCCCTGTTCTGAGAGGTGACAACTGTGTTGAAAAAACAAGATTGTAACTCATCTCCTCTATCAAAATATATAATTTAAAATGATAACAATAAATGTTTTATTCATGCACAAGACAGGTTTAAATTGAGCTCCATTCATTTGTAGTGGCATAATCTAATGAGCCGCTAAATGCATGGTTACTGTCATAACACTCAGAGGATCCGTGCTCGATCTACCACCTGCTTGAAGGCAGGTTTCCCTTGATAATTGGGGCAATTAGAGATTTGATTCCCCTGCTTCACTATCTCCTGGACGTGGAGGAACCCTGTTATTACTATTACACAACTCGACCATGTACTCACCTCAGGGTCTAGCCAGCTTATCTTAATTAGCATATCAGTTCACCTCAGTTAGGCTTTGGCCGCAGCAAAAATGCAAGTACTGCAAATGCTAATGTAAATTAATGACAAGAGAAAGTGGGCCAATTATAGATTAATGGCTCCTACAATGAGGCAATTGACTGTAACCATATGCTAACTGAACATACTGTATATCTCACACACACACACACACACACACACACACACACACACACACACACACACACACAAGTGTGTGCACTTTGTGTGTGTAAACCTACACATGCAAATATGTGCACATGCCCACACATGCACGGGCACCATGTGATATACAAAGAAAATGTGCAAGTGCTTCTCTGTTGTTGCCTTGGCTCCCAAAAGGCATCATTGGCAACTAAGATCAAACAGAAACCATCTTTACGTGTGGGGGTAATACAAATGCAACGTTAGGAGTTATTCTCTCCATCTGTTGTGAGTAACAATTTCATCTTGTGCCTCATGACAGCTGATGACAATCATTTGCTTTTGCTTGTCATGCAATGCCAGTCATCACATAAAGACCCCCCGTATACTCACACGTGAGGCCTTTCTTTTGTCTGCAAACTGACAGAGAGAGATTAATGCCCCCCTCACACACCTTTTCCTAACATTTAGGGGCCACCTTGTTGCTGCTTGGGGTTGGGAACCACTTCAGAGAAATAGTCTGGAAGATGACATGGGAGAGGAAAAAACACAAGAGGAAAATTGTGAGTGATACAGTATTGTTTCAACATGACCAAAACCAAAAACAAACACAAGATATGTAACAAAAAGCTCAGGCCTGGGTAGCTGCCAAGGGGTACCCCTCAGATCCAGTGTCTCCACCAAAGCTCTTGTTTTCCAGTACACAGTGACGGAGACAGCAGACACAGTAGGTAAGTGTTTGTGTCGGGCCAGGCCTAAGCCTTTAGACTCCGTTAGTCCCCTAACGTCTACTCAGGTTCCTCAGGTTCTCAGGGTTGGACCTGTGTTCTGTTCCCTGAGCGCTACCATGACACTGGCCCTCAGTGGCCACAAACACAAACAGTAATTGTGATAGACTCACACAAATGTAAGCGCGTGTGCACACACACACACACGCACACACGCACACACACACTTAGTGTAACACCCCTCCCTTTGCATAAAGAGCATCCCAATGGAATGTAGTGGTGTGTGTGTCTGACGCCATGCTAAGCCACCTCAGTCCTGCTGAGGAGTCTACTTTTGCAAGCCCTGTCGTCTGCATCTGGCCATAACAATCATGAGAAAATCACTAGGTGCCTGCAGGGCACATCTCCCAGGTTACAGGTATGCCTGTTGACACATGCCAAATCCCACTCTTTCTCCCAGGTTGGTGGTGAACATGCTGGAACGCCCTGTCTAAACCCCAGACATCACATAGGCCGCTGAGCAGGGCAGGACATGTTGGGTCACATGATGGAACTGCTGGCTGCGTCGATGCTTCGTAAACATGCGTGAGTGCAAACCAACGTGTTGATCTGTACTCGCACACCAAACACACACACACGCATGCACGTCAACACAAGCTTCTCTAGCCGATACAACAGGTAACATGCTGCTGCCCTGGGTGCTTTTTGGGGCCTACCGAGCCACAGTTATGCCTGTTCTAGTCAAGCTGCTGATGGATGGAAGTGCTTGCACATTCCTCTGACAGGTGATGGGAGCAGCTCCTATTTGATCTGCCACCGAGTGCCGAGAGAAGAGGAAGAAACAGGAAATAAAACACGTTTCCGGTGACAAACCTGTGAGGTAGTGTAGAACCACAGTAGCTGCTGATGAAGATGATATGAGTTGGTTGTGAAATATCTCTACCTAATGTTAGCAATCAGCAGTAAAAAAAACTTTTACATTTACTCAAGTACTGTATTGAAAAGTACAATTTAAAGCCCATGTTGCAAGTTAACCACCACTGTTGATTATTGGGTACAAAAAACACTCAAGATATGTATATCATTTTTAAAAATGTCTCCAAATAGTGGTAAAAGTTAGTTTTTGGTCATTTTTGGTGTTTGCGGGTTTATGAAGAGAATTCGGCGATGACGTCATCGTGGGGAGTTAAGTCTGAGCCTAGCACTAGAACTACGGAGACTGACTGGGATGTGGAAGAGGAGGAAAGGCCAGCAGCCGAATAATTACGAACCTACCAGACGTGAGAGGGCAAATGAGGAATTGTCAAGATTGTGGGGAAGTCTTCTTCATTTATCTCCTTCATTTATCTCCTTTATTTTAGCAACGCAGCAGTGCATACAATGACTTTACTTTTTACTGTCAGTGAATAGCACCAAGTGAACGTCAACGTTTTCTTTCGATCTAGTGACAGGGATCCTGTCGTTAGTTCAGATAAGTACTGGTACACTTATCTAGATATAGGAATAGAAGGCATCCCCGAGTGTTATTTCTAAGTGCTTACCTCCTCCTCCGGTGAAAACGTGTCGCTGTTTGGCCGGTGCTTGTGTGTGTGGCGGCGAAGCTGCGGTGGAGAGCGGGTGCTGTAGGCGAGCCTGCCGCCGGTCGGGGAGCGAGCCGGTCGGGGAGTGAGTCTCCGGTCGGGGAGTGAGCCGGTCGGGGAGCGAGCGAGCGAGCGAGTCTCCGGTCGGGGAGCGAGCACCTCCGGTCGGGGAGCTCGCCCCGCGATCAGCTGATCTGAAGATGCCTAAATCCGTCTGTGACATTTCAGACAGGATCATGGTCCTCCCCAACCAGCACGCACCAGTATTGTAATTGTTTATATTTCAAACATCACTGCAGGTTGATTGTGGGCGACAACGCGGTCGTGTTAGCTTACCAAAACTCTACTGCCGAAGTTGCTGGCTGGCTACGCGACGTTAGCTATATCCGCTAGCATCCGTACAGGCTAACTATAGCCAGTTAGCTTTGTGTGTAACGTAACAACCCCCCCCCCCCCCCATCTTGTAGGAGCGAAGCTTACTATTTTGTTCAATACAATTATGGTACAACAGGTGCACTAATGCCACATGTATGATGTTGACAACATGGACGCATATATAGGCAACACCAAAGGCAGTCGTAATATTTACCTAGCAGGCTAGGCTAACGCTGTTGTGCTAACGTCCGCGGCGTAGCGTTAGCTAGCGTTAGCTAGCAGTCTAAACTTGTGAAAAGCCGAACAACACCCTCGTCTAAGCTGTGTTTCACTTTCCCTCCAATATTATTATAAATATAATAAAGTCACATGGACTTGATCGAGACCATAGACTGTTAATATTAAAAGACTAGAAGCCACATTAGGCCAGACCAGTGGTAAATACAACGCAGGCTGCTCTGTTATCTCCCCAGCGTGACGTCATGCAATGCATTGTGGGGGGAAAATGAAACACTGTAAAATTGTGCCCATTTTTCTATAAATATTCAGTTTTGCGATATCCAACACCATCAAAAACAATGGATAACAGTTCAAATATTTACTACCAACAAGCAAATTGCACAAATTCGTTGTAAAATTAAACCTGCAACATGGACTTTAATGTAATTGTACTTTTATGACATTTATCCATTTTACACTGCTCTTTATACTTCTACTCCACAATATTTTAGAGAAACAAAATATGTACATGTATTTGCTATAGATACTTTGCAGATTATGATCTGAAAATACAAAACATAAGACTACCTTATAAAACATGATGCATTGCTATGGATTAAACTAGGCTTGTGGCGATTGATGAAAAGTGAAAGCCGCTCTGCTTGTGTATAATATATGTAAAGTAATGATTGTATGATTTGAAAATGTTAAAGATCACCCAAGTCTAGATTAAACCACCCCACAATAAATAAATGACAACTACCTTTTGTTTTTATGAAGTTAGGAAAGAATATTTAAGTTAAACCTGATGTTGCCTTACACACAAAAGAATAATCCCAGTCACTTCCACAATACAGCGTATAAATTAAATACTGGTATCGGATCAGATAATACCCAAAGCCCAGGTGTCGATATCAGGACTAAAAAAGTCGAATCAGTGCATCCCTAGTTGCTCATTTTACTTTTTAAAATGTTGTATGCAGAACTTTTACTTATAATGGAGTAGGCTATTTTATATAATAGGCTTGTGATTATAATAGGTATGCTATATTTAAAATGCAAGTGAGAATGCCATAAATAATGTTCATCTGTATTGTACTTTAAATAATTTATTGTAATGGATAGTTAGACAATGACATTGACACAAAGTACTTGTAAGGGAGAAAACTGATCCAACAATCATATTTCACGTGCGGGTATGGTTACAGTCAGCTCATATTACAGTAAGTCATTCACAGGCTCAGCAAGTGGCATCTCAACATTTCACCATGCCTGTGACATCACCAAATTCTCCCATTTATTCTCAGTTATGCTTGAAACCACACTGTATACATCACAATGCACCTTAAGACTACAACCACAAATGCAAACAAACCCACAATACCTTCTATGCACCTTAATGCACTGTTGTCTCCACTCACAAACCATGATATCCTTTAATGTGGGTAGAAAATGCGGGTTTTGTGATTGAAATGCTACATGTGATGCAAGTATTTGTTTTGCCGCCATGGTGACTAAATCCAGGCGTAGGAGGAAACAAGAGCAAGCTTGGAAACAAGAACAAGGGAATTCAGATGATCAGGCTGCCATTATTAAAAAAATATATAAAAAAACAGGATGAAAGTGCTGTCATCATGGAGCTGACATATACAGTGCCCGCTGTGCCAGAATATGAAATGTATGTCAGTACATTTAGAATATTGTAGGCATATCAATCAGCACCAGCTCTGCTTGTTTGTTTTTACATTTGCGGGTATCTGTCATTCTAGCGCATAGACACAACAAGCTCATCGCCTGTTGCTGAGAGCATTCACACCCCTGGAGATGTATTACATTTCAAAGCCAGACTTGACATATAAACAGGCATGAGCAAGTCTGAAACAACATAAAGTTCAGTAGTGAGAAAAAAAAGAAAGAAAATAAAAGTCTCTATCTTCATCAAGAGAACTACCGATTTGCACACTGTCAGAGGGATGTTTTATTAATTCTCCTCTCTTGTGGCAACAGTCTTTCTAGTGTGTGTAGCTGCTGCATCACGTGCTCTTTTTGTAAACAAGGCCGTCTTGTATTTCCTGTGCCTGCTTTGCACGCCATCTTCCTCAGCCCACTGTACTGAGAAGCTTGAGAGAACAAAAAAGGAGATGAAGCCTGTGCGTTTTAAATGTGCTTATATTTGCTCATACAGTATGTGCTTCTGTTGAAATGTGTGTTCACATGTGCGCTTGGGGAGTGGGGTGGATGTTGGCTTGCGGAGGGAAGGTGGTGCAGCCACCGCCCTGACTGACTTCCAGGATCCCCGGCAGAAACCTCAAACCCCTCCCACCCCCCACCCTCCTTCTCACCCCTGCAGAGGCCGACGCCAGATTCAACACAGCATCCACGAAACAATCACAAACTCCCACTGTCCTCCACTACGTGGCTCACAGCGGTTGTGCAAGACGTTTGGTAGAAAATCCTTGTTTATATCGCAACCATAATACAGTAGATCTACAAAGAGAGGCTCCGGCCCACGCCAGAACCACTCAAAACATTACTGACCACCTTCTAAACACTGAAATTGAGCCTCATTGCAATATAAAGGTTTGGGGCTACCAAGGTTTGGCTCAGCCTGGAAAAGTTCGGTTCATACCTTTAAAAGCATAAAATACATTTTTACAATTTTCCTTATGACTGTGCAGTTTGTTTGTCTTATGTGCCAGCCAAACTGTACAAGTATTTAAATATGATATATTAATAATGTTTCTGTATGGATGTGTGGTATTCGAGTCCATACGTCAGATTGTAAGAGGCTCAGGAGGGCTGGTCCCCTTATGTCCCCCTCCATAAACCTCTAGCACGCCTCCCAGTCTAAGCACTGCCACTCTGTAATTGTGGAGAAACCACAGCACACAGCCCCATGTATAAATACCCTATTCTCCCAGCCTTGTCAAAATAAAGGTTGTGTGGGGAGAAAGAAATAGGGCTTTTTTGGTGGCCCTCTCCCCCACTTTGGGGCTATTTTTGAGCAACCTACCTCTTTACCTTTGGGTGAAGCTGCAGATATTTGAGTATGATACATGAAGACAAATGTGAGGAGGTTCCATCCTTTAAAGCACAGCTAAATATCAAGAGAGCTAAAAATAAGGACCTCGGTTTTAGAGTTATGAAACTTCCACAGTTGAATGAGAAAAGTTACTACATGTCAATACTGTATGTTGACACTGACACTGTGGCATAGTTGACACCCTTTATTATAACGCACAGGTGAGCAGACATAGCTGGGTTAAGAAACCCTTTGAGAAAGAGATACAGAGATCTGTGAAGAATTGCCCGAGCTATGTACACATGGAAGCCTGTTGACATGCAAAATGCTTTCATCTGTGTTTTCAGTGTGCAAACTTTGTCGTCGTCTCGTCTCCTCTGAACACACACACACACACACACACACACACACACACACACACACACACACACACACACACACTTTTTAAAAATGTTTAGAGGCACCTGCTAAGAGTAGCCTCTGATCAGGCATAGGGCTAAACCTCATCTAACTGCCCCTGAGAATGCACAGACCTGTATGAATAGAATGAATGAATTTTCATATAGGGAAGTGCACACAGTGGGTAATTCCCCCAAATGAACTACGTGCTTGATTATCAATGTATCAGGAAGTTTTCTTAAGAAGCAACGTATCAGGCAGTTGTTATTATAAAGTTTCCTGAAAAGAACAATGTGGTGTATGTATAGTATCCACCTGCAAGAACTTTAATTAGTGCAAACTAGGTCAGGTGAGTGTGCAAACATGAAAAATGGGTCAATAGGTAAGCTTACAATTTGACATACATTACATCAAGAATAAAGTATTCAAAGTAATTAAGAAGTATTAAATCAGGGACATTGCTATTTTTCCTATAAGTAGTACCAGTTCACATGGGAAACTTCATTTATGAAGAAATTGTTATAAATTACAAGACCTTAAGATTAAGTGTTTTTTGGGAATAAAATTCAAAACGCTACTATCATTTTGCCCCACAAGGTTAAGCAGCTAGGTTGTAAATAGAATGTCTCATCTTAACTCAGCTTAAAAACATGATAACCGAACCGTACGAAGCTAAGACTCAAGGCATAAGGGAGCTTCTCTGTTTGTTCATTAGGTAAAGTTGAGGTTTCAGAGGTGTTCAATACTTTTTATACACTGTGTAATGGTTGAAAATTAATTATTTTACCCAACTTTTCTAGTTTCTGCCTTCTGGACAGAGTTGTTCCTTAATTGGAAAATATTAGCCCCGCTCTGCTTTAAACAAGTGTACAAGATAATGGACTGGTTATGCATGTCAAAATCATTTAAGCGCTTTTTTATACAAGTGTGCCAAAGACATTTGTCTATTCAGTGAGAGCAATATCACCAAGAACTTAGCTGTCCCTCCCGCTCTCAGCTCAGATATCATGACTCGTTGGGATGGTTGATGCTGCCTTGTCTTTGAGCTCGGACGCACTATCCTTACAGCCCAGATGTAAAATATGATGTGTACATGTTCTTGCGAACGTGCACACACATTGCATCTTTCACACATTTCCTTTCCCTGCTCTCTGCCTCACACACACATACGGGCAGGCAGCCATGGGAGGAGGGAATGCGAGGAATGCTCCAAACCCCGGGCTGGTGTTCTGACTCGTCCCAGACTTCATGCCGTCACCGCCGGGGTCTGTGGCCAGACCTCCCTGTGCCAGACCCACTGGCTCCAACACCCGCCCAGGCCAGCCGAGCTGCAGCTCGCGACCCATAATTAACCAGCAAGCCACACTACAGCGCACATCCCCTCCCCCTCCGCACACCACTGCAGGGGCCCCTTGGAAACTCAGGGGAAGAATATACAACTTTGTACTGCAGCTTGTAGATAAGGATGCCCTGGAAGACTGTGAAGGGGGAGGTATCGATTATGTATATATGTGTATTAACAGTATTATGTGTCAACACTCTGAATTATTTTAATTTCAAGTGTCATGAATTCCTTATTTGCAATTTAGCATGGGATGAATATCACATAATTATAGCCAGTTAGGCACTCTTGGCAAAGATCAAAGTCTCAAAACTGAATGGTTTTCTAAAGTGATTACTAACTTGAAGCATAACAAAACAAGTGTATAGTACCTTTTGATAAAAAAGAAGTATGTGTGTGTGTGTGTGTGTGTGTGTGTGTGTGTGTGTCTGTCTTAGAAGTAATGCCAGGGTACCTGCAATTCTCCCAGACTGGCATAATTATGGCTGAGACGTCTGGAGGTACTTGAGGAGTAAAGCAGTGATCATCTTCATTCTTCTAAAAAGGCTGCTCTCTTGTTCAGGCAGGAAAGACCTTTATTCAGGCTGAGGGTTCTTTAGATCAGCCAGAGGGTCTTATTCAGGAATCTTATACCAACCTAGTTTGGTGTGCACGAGCATTAGCACTAAACAGTGACAGAAGTGCCCAAGGTGAATGCTTTATTGTGTTAGCTTCTTTTGAATGTCGAGCCAAACGCAAACAACTTCTGATTACCTGCTCAAAACGCACAGACACACAAGATTCTGAAAAGCAGCGACATATCTCCATCAAGTGCAAGACAAAGTCATAAAGCTCCATCCACTGCTTCTTCCTTGTCACAGGAGCCTCCTTCCCGCTGATGTGGGGTCATGGCTTGTAAATTTAACAGGGCTTCCTCAAGGAATACCTCATCCTTTGAAAGAGAAACAGGAAAATTACATGGTGGACAACCCACTTGGTGTTTCACCCCCTTTCTTGCACTGTAATTTGCTTCTGGAGCAGGTCAGCCTAAAATAACCTTAAGCTAATATTCACAACATAGAGAGACTTTGAGAAATGCTGGAGGTCTCCCCTTGGGTGGCGGTAGGCTGTCCTCAGCCTGTAGGCGTTTAAGAGATTGTTTACTTGCTTACCTCTCCAACGCATTCTCATTAAAGATAGATATCAATGAAAATGTATGCCCACCAAAAACGTATGATATCCTACAAAATTAGGAGACCACCAGCTGGTCATGTGACGTCAGGTGGTCACATGAAGGCGTTTGCTACGGGCTCCACAACGCCAAGCGGCAGTTGCTGGTTGTTTAAGCCGCTACAGAGCTTTGTGACGCCGGCTACAGACCTTTGTTGTATCAGCAGTAGTTGGTGGTTCAGTTACCCAAAAATAGGTGACTTTGAGCCGGGTACAAAGCACCGCTAGCTGCCGGTTGTTTCGGCAAACATTATGGTTACATTTAGTCTACAAAAAATGAGCGTTTTGCCACGACGGAAGTTAAGATTAGGCACCAAAACAACTAGTAAGATTAGAAAAAAGATCATGGTTTGGATTAAAACACTTTGAAGGAACACGCATGTCCTGGGTAAAAGGCTTTAGTTTTCCCCGGGAAGCGAACTCCACTCTCTGGCTTGAAAGTCCTGTATGTTAACGCCACCCATCCACCCTAACCGCCATCCCAGCAGCCGTCAATGTAGTGAATGCAGCAAAAGAAACATGGACTCTTTGCAAATTACAGTTCTTACTTTTTTGTAGCATTTTGAAAGAATGGTTCGTGAGAACAGACTGACCTCTCTTAGGCATATCAAGAGCATGTTGACGAGGTTTTTATTTGAGCTCCTGTACATGAAACGTACCCTACCATAGCTTGTTATGTGGCTATAAACATTCATCTAGTCAACCGGTGTTCCCAATTCTATATACATTAAGTCATGTTTATATTCAGTAGGCGTGATGTAGTTCATCAATAAAACACTGCAGAGTTACAACAGATCCTCAGCATCTTGGCAAATGGATCCGCAGCCCTGTTTCAGCATTATTCCACACGTCTACAGGGCTCAACCAGAAAACCACTAAACCCAATTGATGGGCATCAAGAGAAAAATGCCCATGATCTCACTTGAACCAAAGTTTCCTACAGGCAGGTTTCTCATTAATCTGAGGCTTCTCTCTTCTCCTCGTCGTATAGATACAGGCAAGGTAAGAAAAGGATCTCCACTCTGTGCACTCTATTTACAATATCCATAAATCTGACAGTAGGGCTTTGGTGATAACAGCCACATTCAAGTTTTTTTCATGAGGCAAGGCCCTTCTTCTTTTACACTTCAATACATGTGTATTAAATATTTAATAAATTCTAAATGTAAACAAAAAGGAAAGTGTAATTTATCCCTCTGCTTTGGAAATTAAGCTGAATTTGAGTGAATTCTGCCAGCGGTGGGTGAATTTCATAAACCTACTAGCCAAGATGGCTGGTAAACAAAGGGGGTTCGAGAGCAGCAGGTAGGAGAAGTTGGGCTCCGGTTTGTTTGTTTTTCTCGTCCCGGTGATCTGCACACTGGGTGATGCGGTCGAAGGTGCTTTAGCATGTTGGATGTGTTTCCATTCATGTACCCAACAACAGTGGAGCACAACTCTCTATCCGTTGCTGTTGTAGCTGACCAGGAAGCCCTAGCGTTACATGCTCTTGCCATTATCTCTTATGTGACTGACTTGCCAACTCCCATGATGTGCTAATCTCACCCGCAGTTGCTAACGGCAGACAGCTAAAAGTTCCCAGCCAGAACTCCAGTTTGTGAAATTTGGGTCCTACATTACGTGCATCAACCAACATACTTTATATACATATGTGCTAAAACCGCATATCACACAGTTTAATTATCCTAAATCACCACAGGGAAAAATCCTTTACCGTGACAGCCCTATCTTATGTTCTTATTGAGCAGTATAATGTGAATGAGATGCGTTTATCTATGGCATCTGGCAAGTGAGTCAATGCATATTAAGGTTTATTGTTTTTAAGTTAAATATTGTATTAGCTGCGGATAATAATCATAGTGGATAGTTTCTAATAATAGGATATAATGTTTTGTTAATAAAGCACTAAATACACAGGCATTTGTACACCAGCATTTCCTCATTAAAGCACTTTTACATACACACATACACACACACACACACACACACAAAGTTACCACCAACCCCCCTTCAATCCCCAACACTCACACACACACTGGTTCTCATATGGAATATCGTGGGTGGCGCTGGACCGGTAGAGGGCTCTGTAAATAACTCTGGAGCAACCCCTCCATTTGAGCGACCCAAATTTCCTTTTCTGAGGTCGGCTGCCTGGGCTGGAAGTGCTGTGCAGCAAGCCTCCAGTCGCCACGGGAGACCACAATGGCCACGCTGACAGCACTTCACAGGGACCACGGCATGGCAAGGGTGACCAGATGGCCTTCCACACATCACGTTGGCACACCGAGCCCTCACACACACACACACCTTGTGCGTGCATATACCGCATGCACCAGTGCATTTAGTCATGCTTTCATGCACCTACATACATGTGAGTGTGTAGATATTGTATGTTTGCATGCATTGAAACACACTCCTAATGTGTTCTTATGCTTAGAAGGAGACATAGGCAGATCATACAACATTGAAATTATATTCTGTCACAGACACTGTCAAGGAGAGAGACAGTGGGTGGGAGGATGTGTGTGGTGCATGTTTGTGTGTTTGGTTTGTATCTGTGTGTGTAGGAGGCGACTAGTTTGCTTTGCTGTTTGACTTTGAGTATTTGTGATTTTGAGTATTTGTTTGTATTATATGTGTGTTTGTCGGGAGGGTAAAACTCCACGGACGAGAGATGGAAAAACATTGAAATGGAAGAGGCCCTTACCGCCGCCACCACATATAAGCTCAATTTCACGGCGAGGCATTTACCTGCAGGAATACTGTACATTGGTTAGGTTACAACTCAGTCATTTGCAGTGTTGGAACTGCTACTTAGTGCAGTTCACAACCATTTCAATACAATTAAAGTACTGAGAAATACATTTGTTCACTTACTTGCTGAGATATAAAAAAGGAGAAGATCAATCACACTCTCATGTTTAGATATGATGGTAGAGCCAACAGCTAGTTAGCTTAGCATTAAGAATGGAGACAGGGGTAAACAGCTAGCCTGGCTCTGTCCAAAGGAAATAAAACCCATCTACCAGCATCTCATGTTTGATTAATTTGTACAATAAAACAAATGTAACTTCACTTGAAGTATTGCAGTAGTGAGTTACTAGTTGGCAGCCAAGAATAATCACTCCCTTAACAAATTATCAGGTTGATTTAAAAACTTTAGTTTGTGTAAATAAAGAAGATATGGGTTAATTATAGTGTTGTCAAACGATTAAAATATTTAAATCGTGATTCGTGTCATAGTGAACTCGTAATTAATTGCAAATTTGTATCTATTCTAAATGTCCCTTGATTTCTTTTTTCTCATTTTAATGCTCTTATCAACAAGGAAAAGTGGATTGGCTTGCTTGTGCAAATGTTTTTTTTTATTTGAGAAAAACATTGACATATAGCCTACTGTAGTGTTCAATTTCACATGTGGCATTCTCACTTGGAGCAATCATTCACACTTGGAGCAAATAATCTCTCACACAATGTAACACTGTCCATCGATAAACAGGTGAAAAAATACTTTGATGAGCTTGTGTGCTTGGCCATTAAGTGGTATTTCAGACTGGACGTGATGCGATCAGCTCAGTTCACAACGACAAAACCCACAGATTACTTTGGTCTTGTCAATGGAACCATTTGACAACTTTTACTTTTTAAAAGTTGCCATTTGGAATCTTATTGGCATCCATTTTGGCGTCTCACGCTCGCCATCCACTCAACACGTAATGTTAGTACTCTTTGGCTGGCTCGCAAGCCCAAACAGCCCTCGGTTTGCAGGGTCAGGCTGTACCAAACCTGTGTGCTTGTGACTTACAAAGATACAGCTACAAGTGTATGCACAATACAGGATTTACCCTATCATACTTTATTGACAGGAGTTGATAGGTCAAACAGCCACCCACAAATAGTCTATAAACAAAGCATCAGGCTGTCTTTGAGATTTCACATGAACAACGGTTAAAAGTTAGAATACCATAATTCGTCCGTTCAATTAGGCCTAAGTGATGCACTCCAAGCTTCTATCCTTAACAAACAGCCAGGTATATTGGCTCTTAAAGTCTCGTCACTGCTGCTGACTGCTGGCAAATTGAATATTATTTCTACAGCTTCTTCTTGCGTTGTCACCATGGCTAACACAGCTTGCAGCAGGGGAATCGATCATGCTGTTAATGTCATCACTACACAATTTCTTAGTAAAACCAAAAGGTATTAAACTGCCTTTTAGGGCTGCACTATTAATCACAATTCCATCGAAATCGGAGTCGGAATATGGACTAGCGCAATATCCAAACTGCACAAGGCCGCAATATTTGTTAAAGGCAAAATATGTGTCAAATCATTCTTAATTAAGTAATGTGGTGCTGCAGAGATGTCCCAACCTAGAAACTGTATTCAACAGACAAAAAAAAAAGTCACCAAAATGATCATTCCCTCCAATATCGTGCATCATATCGCAATCGCATTATCAATCAAAATAAGCGCAATTAAATATTTTCCTCACATTTGGCAGAATGGATTTCAAGGATTTTATGCACTGATTATTGGCCTCCAACTTTAGAATTTTTCTAAGAATCTTTGAGTTACCATGTACTAAACATGAGTTGAATTTGCACCGCAGTGCCGCCACACCTTTATGCTGATGACAAGAATAGCATGTATAGTTACCCTTATTGAAGTGAATTAGGTTTAAATCGCCATCATGCATGAATGAATGATATTTTTGCATTACACAAAACTGATATTGCACCTCAAAATGACACAATGTAAATATTTTCATTCAGCTGAGCATGACTTTTCCAGTAATGCCTAGGAAAACCACATGCTAACTAAACCTTTAGCAACGAGCAGCTCTACTGTTGGAGTTACAGGTTTGGACGTCTTGCTCATCAAAAGCTCATCAAAAGCACATCAGCAACAATAAGTGTATCTCTTTTTCCCAAGATTTTCCCTGCTGCTTTGTGGATTCAAACCAGGGAAGTTCCAACCCCACTTGACAGATATCAAATGAAACTGTGGTAGTTTAAATAGTAGGTAACTAGAGTCTTTGGTTGAGAAAGTTATACAAACACATTTATTTACTGTGTACAAGACGTGCAGAATTTAAGTAATATGCTGTATATGCAGTGATAGCACTTACAACCTTTATATTAGATGGTGTTTCCAGGTAATTTGAAACCAAAACTATGCTGTGTCAGTGCCAATAAAAAGTTAAAGTGCCAAGGCTATTACACCATACCATGCACTAAATCTCTGCCAGAAAACATAAAGCACTTAATAGAAACTCCAATGAACTAGTATGAGGAACATAACAAGGGTTATGGCAGCAAAGGTAACAAAAACAACAGCGTCTACGCTATGTTTCTCCTTCAAAGGGCTTTTGTTTGTAGTGGAGAGACTGAATGTTGCCATTCACATCATCCATTTTTACCCAAGACAATATTTTATGGGCCCTTCAGAGAGGACCTTTTGCTTCCTTTTCCTGTGGTTTGGCCTGGGCTGAGCTGTCGGGAGAGGGGAACAGCCAAACCCAAATGTAGATGCTCAACTTGGCAGGCTCTCCACGGAGTGTCCTGACCAGACAAAAGCTGGGAGAGAAATACAGCCATTTATTTATATTCGCTGTGGTTTTGCGTGTTGCGTCCTAGACTTCCAGACCCCGGGTGGATATTCCGTCTGAGGACGAAGACAGATGGATGGCTTTCCATTGACATACTTAAAAGGAACCTTCAGGATTAATGTTAGATCCATATGTGTTAATTGAGTGTGAGGTTTTGATGTGTGGTCGACCCGTCCCCCAACTTTTTTCACCTCTAAAACAAAATGCTGAAGGTCTATCTTTCAGAACAGGTTATGGCTGAAGACCCACTATCCTCCTGTAAATACTTGACATTTTGTATATGATGGTCTGTAATGACAGCAGCAGGGAAAGTATGGAATTTAAACATTGTCAGAACCACCAGCTTAGACTCGGTTTCTATGGGGGATGACCTCACAGCTGTCAGCCAAGGTATGGAACCAATTTAGAGGAGCTCCCCTGAATTGCTTGTGAGTTCAGATTTGTCAAACTCCAGTACATCTGGGCAGTCCTCCGCTTCAGTTTCATGTAGACTGCACTAATGGGGGGACTGTGAGTATATGAGAGGGCTAAGGATTGGGGTTTATAACAAACATTCTTCCAAAAGAAACTGTATTTGAGCCTCTCTGACTCACACCTAGGTACGGTTTCTATGTGGGAGAGCCCATAAATGAGTCAACCAAAGCTATTTCTATATAGGCTTAGAAGTTAGGAGGGGGGAGGGCTATATATGTTCACACACAAGCACACACATACACACACAGAGTGGCTGTGGCTAGCTAGACCTCTCTGGTCAGGAGCCGGTGCCAAGAGCAAGCCAAACAGTGGAACATTGGGAGTCTTGTGCATGGTTTTGGAGCCTCTGGCTTTCTCCCGACCTTGCTTCAAAATACACTGCGGCTTCGAGGAACAGCACTCTCAGCAGTAGGGAGGCCAGGCAGGCATGGAAAATTTAGACGCAACAAGAAAGACGGAAGGGGAAAAAGCGGCAGGCAAAATTTATGTGCTCATCCACATTTGCGGCTGTGAGCGTTTTCTTAATGCTTTTAACACACTTACTGTAAAAAGGGAAGAGTTCTTCTCTGCGAAAATGTTTAAATCTGAAAGTGAAAGAAAAAAAACTGCACTGTAACATTAGTTTGTGACTCTATCCAAACTAAACAGGGATTATATTTTGCAATGTGATGACATGAAACGTGTCATGTTGTTTCAAATTCCATGTACTGTATGTAGAATATTTTACTTTAAGATCAAGAACTTGTTTGACAAAGTCTCGGATTATCAAAATACAAAGCAGAGAATCACGGGAAAAGATTTAAACCATTGCCTCTTAGTTAATGTGTTTGTATTACTCACTTGCTACTGTGTAAGCATGCTGATCCAGCAATTATAAGCATGACACAGACTAGTTGCTCTGACCTGATCTCACCTGACACCAGAGGCATAATAACACCTTGTCTTGCTAATAGTGTGTGTTATTGCTGCTGTACCCTGTAATCTCTTCCCTTTCTGACGCTGGTAATGACTTGAAATATCAAACTGGCCTGCAGTGCTACAACCCCTGCAAACACATGCAGACACAAATACTATGTCATAGGGTCGTGACACAAACACACGCACACGTGCACAAACACACATACTGCAGACACAGCTTTTAGTGAGCTCACCTAAGTCAAAAGAGGCAACTGACTCTTTTGTTTTCATTTTCAGGCAATTTGCCTGCGACTGATCTTGTGTTGTCTTTGTTGATCTGAAAGTAGCCGAATAAGATTGAACCAACCAACACACTAATTCAGGATAACATAAAAATTGGCTTTGGGTAGAGCACAATATATCTTCTGTCTCTACTTTGAAAAATGCCCCCCCTAAAAAGTCCCTGTCTCTGTTTTAGAGGGTGCTTTACAGCGTGTGACTTATGTGAGCTTGCTTTGAAAGTACACAGGTGAGCAGGCAGCCACATAAAATAAAGCAGGTATGGTTGAAGTACCATCAGAGGCCAATATCAAAGACAGTGGAAACCTTTTTTATATCCCCGGTGGAGACTTCTATTTTTCTTTTATCATTTTACTTGCTTGTCTGGGAGGAATCACAGTATTTTCTCTGTGAGCCAAACAGAGCGGAGACTATGTCCCATACATTCAACAGAGCATATCGGACAGGGTGTTTGATCAATTCTGTGTGGGCCCCATCCTGTCTCCCTCAGTGCTAATACCTCTGCTCTGATACACAAATTAGTACACAAACCCAGCATTCCTCCAGTGGAAATATAAACAGTTTAAAAAGGAAATTTCAACATTGTTTTATTGAACAAATTAAACATTGAATTGAATGTAAAAGGCAGCACTAAAAAAAATGACAGTTACATGTTAAAGTGCAGTTTTCTACTGATTTTTTATTTCAACTAACAAAGAGTTTTGTTTCGGGATAATTCACAGCGTTTCGCTATAGTTATTGCGCTTGTTGATTTCACGATGACAATAAAAAAAAAACACAAATTGTTATATATGAAGTATATGTATACACAGTGTTTATGTAGAACTACATTTTTTGGAAAAGTACTGCTGCTTTCCTTTCTCAGATGAGATGAGGTATGCCTGAGGATCTGAAATCAAACATGTTTTGTCTGTTACTCACTCACAGTTTACACCTTGACACACCTCAGCACACTTCAACACCGAGAGAGTTATGATGCACGGGCACGCCTGTGGGTGAGGGCGGCAGACAACAAAAACTGGGCCCAAATACTGAGCGGAGGGCTGGAAGGTGGGATGGGGAAGAAGAAAAAGGAGGTGGTGGAGCGGGGAAGACATGAGGAGTGAGTGACTGAGTGAGTGAAGAGCTGAAGGAGGGTATGAGAGGATGAAGGGAGGAAGGAGGAGGAGGATTGGGGGGTGGGTTGCTTCCTGTCGCCATTCCTGCCTGCCCACATAGACAGCCCGAGAAAGAAAGAGAGAAAGAGAATATCTGGGCGGACTGCAGGCCACATGACATTCTCTTTGGGTCCCTTGCTTTTCCTCCGCGCCGAGTGATGTGCTCCCTCTTTCCCTCCCTCCCTTCCCGTTCCCTCCCCCTCTCCCTCCCTTCTCCAGCCCTTCAAAGCTTCAACATGTCATCTCCCACCACAAAAACAGAGGTGGGAAGACTCGCTGGCGCTACCGCTGCCTCAGGGTGTCTGGCACTAAAGCTGCCTGCAAATACAGCAGGGAGAGGAGAAGGAGGAGGAGTGAAGAGACAGAGAGAGAGAGAGACACAAGGAGGGAGAGAGGGTGGGAGGGAGGGAGGGAGGGAGGGAGGGAGAATGAACTAGACAGAAAACTCAAAAGAGAGAAACAGGGAGAAGCAGCGAGCAGGAAGGTGTGCATTAAACAGGACTCGTAAAGCCCCTGGCATCAAAGTGTGTGTTTGTGTGTGTGTGTGTGTGTGTGTGTGTGTGTGTGTGTGTGTGTGTGTGTGTGTGGAGAGGAGCTGTTATTAAGGTGGAGATGAGTCCAGTCTATTTATTTAAGCGAAACTGCTGCAACCGCACTGTCTGCCTCTAATGTCACACACACACACACACACACACACACACACACACACACACACACACACACACACACACCAGCTGACTGTAGTTTATGGAGAGGGATTGAGGGAAAAATTCTCAACCTATGGGGGTGAAGAGTTTCAGATGCAGAGCTGGGACACAGTTCTAGCTGTGTGGCCAGTCCAACCATCAGAACCACATAAACACAATGATACCCTAAAAGGTTGAAAAAAAAAGGGGTGAATTGGACCAAGCTTAATGTAAATTGTATGTAAACCACAAGCCTATCTTTGTACATATCTTCTCTCATTCAAATTATATTTTCTCTAGCATAATGTAGTATTTTCTGTGACTGTATATACCATGGACAGCCATTCCTCGTGAATAAACGATTCCAGGCCAACTGTTTGCAGCTCGGATACCACGGAATTTGGAGATTGATTTAAGGAGCAATTATGCACTTGGCTTTTGAACCTCTGAGGCTTTGGGAATGAATTGGCGGATGGCTCCCCGACAAAGTAAGCACATCTGACCAAACGAGGCCTGGCCATAACCTGAGTGTCGAAGAAGCCACAAGAGCCCAGCAAACAAGAACATCACTAACAGGGTCAATAATGGGCCTCCGGGGACCTGTGGGCTCTGACCTAAGAAACAACAGATGAGCACTGTAATGAGGCTCAGAAAACACAACAAATGATCATACTGCGACAGAGGGATTCAACATATTGATGATGAAGGACTAAAACTGTTGGACATCTTGGAAGATACTTATAGATTTGCTTTGTTGCCCAGATTTAGATGAGAAGATTGATATCACTCATATTTGTACGCAAAATGTGAAGCTACAACCCACAGCCGGGAAATTTAGCTTAGCACTAAGACTGGAAACAGGGAGGAACAGTTCTCTATTTACTGTAACTCTCCGCCTGAGAGCAAAAAAAGGGTATTCCCAAAATGCCACACTATTCCTTTAAGCAAAAATGTTACTGCCATTAATAATGTAATCTCATTTGAATACAGGCTAAATGTTTTGTGTTTCTCTTGCCGGACTGCTTCCTTAATGGTTTCAGCGCAATTTAATTTTTGTCTCAATTTGTAGGCATCTCTCCTTGATCCGCTAGCTGCCTGGCCCCTGAATACACCGTGAAATAGCCTGGTCTCGAGAAACAACACAGGGGTCGTAAATGTCAAACACTGTAGGGACACAGGCTGTGCACCAAAATACAACAAACCACGTTCCAACCAATCACCTACAAGTGTTGCACTAACCTCCACCCCCTTCCCCAACCATCTTTTAGGGGATTGGGAGGAACGTGGTTTGCTTTTTCACAGTGTATTCAGGACGCAGGCAGCTTGTGGATCAAGGAGAAAGGCCTACGATTTGAGACAAAAATGAAATCCCACTGAAACTATGCAGGAACTCATATTGCACCTTTACTGAGAAACACATGTTTGTAGAGAAGAAGGGTAAAAATAATACTTAACCCTTGTGTTGTCTTCCCGTCGATCATGTAACATTGTTTTTGTGGGTCCAAATTGAAACTTTTTTTTAACATTTTGATGTTCTTTCAACACTTGTCACTTTTCCTGACGTTTTTGTAGATTTGTTAACCCCTCATTTTTAGTCACTTTCTGATCGATTTTTTTCCTGCATTTAAAAAAAAAAAATCCGACAATTTTGTCACTTTATTCAACCTTTTATATATTATTTTCTTCAAATTATGTTTCTTCTCAAATGTTATCAAATTGAATGAAATGCCCAAATTAAATGAAAGTGAAGAGCGTTGTACGGAACCATCCTTGTTATTCTATTGAAAATGGGTCAAATTTGACCCGAGGACAACAGGAGGGTTTAACGTGCTCTTTGGTGGATTATGTGATTTACAGGAGATGCTTGGACAGATTCAGAAAAGGGAGTGAATCAAACGTTATCAGTACATTTGGTTAAACATGAATAAAGTAGTAAATAACTAAAGGTCTCTTAACGCAATACTTTGACATAAGTTTCTAAAAATATATACCAATATGCAAATATCAAACTAGAAAAAGGCCACGATGACACTATGACAAGCAATGAAAAAATTCTTATTGAGAATTTGCCAGAACAATGTCCACCAACACGGAGGACATTATGGTGTTTTACTGAGCATCTCCTCACAGGTAACACTGAAACACCTCACAGAGATTTGGAATAACTTCAAAGCCAAGAACCAGCTGCTTTTAACACAGGCCTCTCAAGGAAAATATTTGTGTTTGAGGAAGCTCCAGTGAACCTCTGTCACCTGACATCACCTCCAAAAAAGCATGACCACTGCGATAAGACATCCAAACAACCTGCCAACTTCTGAGTGTGCAAGCAAGCGGGGGTGGGTGCCTTTATTATCTAACAACCACTTTTTACAGTGTGCTTACACTGGAGCCTGCTCAGTGTGCCATCAAGCATGGCCAAGCACATCAAGTGGATGATGGGAAAAGCTGCTAAATTCAGGAAGACACCACGGTAACTGTAGAAAGCACTGTGTTTTGCCGAAGTTGTGTTTGTAAAGAGAATGTTGCCAGACTGCTTTTCTTTTCTGTCCATTTCACAATAATAAGAAACATGATTGTGTGTGGAGAGAAGAGGGGTGAATGCCTGGATAGAATAAAATAATAGGCCACATTAACGTGTGCTCTTTGGTGGATTATGTGTTTGTCAAATTACAAGAGATGCAGATTCAGAAAAGGTCTATCTCTCTGAATCTAACTTTATCAGTATACATTTGGTTGATAATTGGCGCTGGATTCTCATTTTCCTTGTTATTTCCTTTTTTTTTTTTTTTTAAACAGAGTTCAGGTTCAGGTTGCTTTATTGTTATGGTTTTTGAAACCATTGTCACTCCCCGATGTGAGTTGAGTATACACCCCCCTATGTTAAAATACAGGGGGCATAAGCAGTCCCCTTTGCCCTATCTCGCAATGTTAACAAAATAAAGAGATAATTTCTGTGTCTGCCCCTGATTTGGATCAAATCCTAACGTGTAATAGATTCTTCCTTGGCCCATGCTACACCTATAGAGTTTCTATGAAAACCGGGCCAGTAGTTTCAAAATCAACATACCAACAGCTAAACTAGGAAACAATAAACGGAAACAAAAGCTCTTTTGCAGAGTTAGGTCTAAGGTTCAGCTTTGAAGTCAGTTTCTATAGTAAGTAATCATTTCTCAAGTAATTGCTTAATAACTGCCTAGTAGCAACTGACACTAGTGTGAGAAGCTAACATAACCTGTAATGCAACTTGGTACCAATATGCAAATATCAAAAATAGAAAATGCCATGATGAAACTAAGACAAGCAATGACATTTCCTATTATAAATTTGCCAGAACAGTAACAGGCAAGGGGTGATTCCTTCATTTTTATTATCCAATAATGATGCATCCTCTCTTTACAGCGTGTTTTCACTGGAGCCTGTGTGCCATCGAGCATGTCCAAGCACTGCATTTCTGATATAGCGTTAGTGTGGTGTTTGGTGGCCAGATGCAAACACATAAACACGCAAAATACACTTCCATACTGCTTTTGGTTCATGACTGGTGTGCCAATCCCATGAAACCAGCCTGTCTCACACTGTTAGACACATAGAGACAGAATCCCCACAGTACCAGCCTGAAGTCCCCAGTCTGAGCATGCAAAGGCAGACAGTAATATTTCATTTTTAAAGAGCCTTGAAAAGCCAAAATGTATGCTTCTCTGGAGAAACCACACTAAAGTGCAACGGGGCACCAAACGGGATAAACAACTTAAGGAACAAGAGAGTTAGGATGCATTCAGGCAACAGTGAAAACTCCTATTATAATTTACAGTTGCATGTATACTCGGTTGTACCGCCTACCATTGAAAGGATGGAGTCTTTGTCATACAATGTCTGATCTATTCCAGTGTTTTACCCTTCAACATGAAAACATGATAATACACTGTTGAGATACATCTTAAAACAAATGTGTATTTTTTTGTGGTTTATAGATTTACCTTTGATTGTTTAGAAATTGTGCTGTGGATCTAAAATAATTAGCAGAGTAGAATCACTTCTTCGTGATAGTGCTGGGATGCCAATTTTGAATGTTTTTTTCCCCGACACTGAAAGTGTTTTATGGTTATTTACATCTGGTCTAAGCAGATGACATCACACAAAGTCCCAACTTATTCTTGATTTATGCAAAACTAGCTTTTTACAGCAAACAAGGGTTTTATCGAGTATTCATTAAACACAGTAAGAATGCCACCAGTTCACTGTGTGAAACAACAAATATCCAGATTTCTTTGTGGTGGTTATAACACTGAATGCTGACACTTGAATGTTTCAAATTTAAAACGGATGAACCATAAAAATCAAAGAGACATCATAATATGTGTCACATTGCCCCTGACCAAGGCAGTACTTGCACATTCTCTCTCTTTTTTTATGTCAGCCAAGTATAAAGACAACAAATTCATCATGAAGACTTTAAAGTCCCCTTAAGATATATCCAGTGAAACCAAGGGGCAACATTTTGGTGGCACTGCAGGTTTTGGTGCTTTGATTTTATCTGTTAGACAACACTGCCACCTGCAGGATGAGATGTATCTTATTACAAACTTTCAAGGCTAGAGTAGGTACAATCATACCTGATACCAAAAAACTGAAACTCATTGGGGGAAAGAATGAATAAATGCACGGATGAAAGGTGGTTCAGGACGTTTACAAAAGACAATTTCTGATTGAACAAAGCATCTTACGGTTAGTTTTATCTATAAAATGTATGATATAAGTCGAGTATTTTTATGCGCCTTAAAACGTGTGAGTTAAACTCCTTAATTCAAGATTTAAGATTCAAAATCCATCAAATTGACACTGTTGCAGCAGTAAAGGACAGGGAGGAAAATACAAGACACAGATAAACAAACAAAAAAATAAATATAAGTAAAGAGAATGAATAGTAAACTGTATATTTACATAGAACAGTAGCTACCCATTGTCACCTTTCTTTACTTGACTGACCAGCTCCAGTAGAGACCACTTAATCATTACATTATTATTTTATTCATTACATTTACATGTCATACTGTATATCCACAGCGACATACAATTGCTTTGGAGCAACGAGGGGTTATTGGCTAATGTACTACAGTGGGAATCAAACCCAGATCTCCCACAACAAAGGCATGTGTCATATCCACTGCACCACCAGCAAGATACATAGATGTAGATATAGCAGGTTTAACAGCCAGCCTTGAAGCCGTTCTGTCAGACTAAAAGCTGACGATATCAAGCCTCTAGTCTTAACTCACCGCCATGCAGCATCTGTGTGGCTGGACTCATCTGATAACACAGTGTCTGTCAACAGGAGATTATGATCCTCAACTCTACCAATGAGTCATCCTCGACTGCCATGTTGTGTCATTTATCTGTATTTACCTGTATCTTCTCTTAGGTGAGGAATACATAAGAAAATATTTGTAACAGTTCTATAAGAAAAGGAGTGATTCTCGTGAATTGACAATATGGTGGAATTTACTAACCGCCATATGTAGGCAGGACTGACATGAAGAGAAAATTGATGGTTTTTTATTACTTCAGACAGAAAAGAAATGATGCGCAGATACTGTGTAGGCCTATTGTATCTGTCATGTACAATTACCATGCCTGGTGATGATCATTGTACTTGCATTTCAACAGAAGTGGACCGAGTAGATGAATATTGTACTCAAGTTAAAGTACTGCTACTTCAAAGGAATTTTACTAAAGTAAAAATTAAATGACTTGTGTATAGTGGAGGTCTGTTAAAATGTGCTCTGAGTAAACAAAGGGATATATGACACTACTGTTAAATGAACAAAAATATTTAGGCTACAAAATAAAATGCATTAAATGTCAAAGTATACACAAGTGGAACAACATCAGCAACAATTCGATTTATATAGACACAACTTTGCAGCCTGTGCATACAACTGATTACCAATTATAAATACAACAAAAATTGCCTTCCTCTGTATAATTAACCAGAAAAGGTCATCACGAGAAAAGAGTTGTGGACACCACGGTGGGTACAAGCAATACTAAGCCACATCAATTGGTCTATACTAGAATCAACAGCAGAAAAAAACAACAACATGGACATGTATTTAACAATATAAACTCCACAGCACTTACAGCCCATAAACACAACAAAGGAGAGACCCAGCTAACAATTTTTGGTTCCCAAAACGTTGTGGGAACGTTTGTTTTTGGTTGCGGGAACGTTCCCTGAAGGTTAGGTTTGGTTAGGTTTTGGTTGCATAAGAGAGTTGGTTTATTTTTTTATTTATCCTTTATTTAACCAGGTAATACCCATTGAGATTAAAAATCTCATTTGCAAGGGAGACCTGGCCAAGGCATCACAATTACATCACATCATTACATACATACAAATACACACACATGAAAACCAAATATGCACTTACAATGAAATCTCAATTAAAACATTGACATGTGCGGGAGTCCAACTCAAAGCTTCTCATTTTCAGCTTAAACATACTCAAAGGAACCAATTTACTAAATTTCAAGTTCTTCTTTAACGTTTAACGTTCTGGAAACGTTAGTTTTTGGTTTTCAGAACGTTCCCTAACGTTCCCTACGTTGCAACCTTTAGAGAACATCCCCTAATGTCCCCCTAGCACGCACACACAAATACACACACACACACACACACACACACACATTTTCAAACATTTGGAGCTGAATGAGCTCTGCAGTCACACAGCCGGAAGGCCTTAGGCCTCACCGAAGGTCAAAGTTCCTCAATGAATCAGAAGTCAACCCTGGAGGGTCCTTCCATGGAACATTTCAGCATTTAGCATTTAGCTAAACCAAAATGCACCTGTTGGCGATGCAACGTGTGGGTGTGTTGGGTCACTTAGCGTGCTAGTTGGGTGTTGCATTAAATCAGTTATTAGTGTATGTATGCACCTTTTTAAACAGGTACAGTAATGCTAACCATTTACCATGGACGTACTCCTGGATTTGGCTGCATTGTTGTTCATTGACACTGTTCTCTAAGTTCTAACCCCGACCTGGGTGAGACCCATAGACTGTATATTACTCCGCACCGCTCTCCAGTAGAGGCCGCCAGTGAACCATGGGTTTATCATACGCCATGAATGTACCGTAGGCACAGACTGTAAATTATATATTATTATCAGTCTATGACCGTGGGCCTACACTCGGAGCTTTGTTTGTATCTCTTCCGGAGCGTCAGCCGAGTGGCTGCAGACACAGCCGCAGCTTCTGCTCTATGCAGAGCACCTGCTGCTTAATCTTCATTCTTTTGTTCCATTCTCACACAGTTGATCATTTTTCAAATGACTAATGTTTTTACCCTGTATATATAATTACCAATTATTAAAAAATATTCAAAATAACATTGTTAAAGTATTGTGAGTAACTGTAATTTCTTACTTTGACCCCATGCGTTTTAGTGGCAATAACAGAGACAATAGTCACAGCTGTATTAGAGCGTCAAGCCTCTAGACTTAAAAGTCTCTAAGTCCATGAAAGATGTTTGGACACTATTGATTGATAGATAAGATAAATCAGGGGATTTCCCCGGAAATCTGGAATTCACCATTTGAAACCTGCATCAAAGGGATACTTTGGCCATTGAGTAGTCTATAGCACTTTATCAAACATAAAGATAGAGGACTCACAAGAGACAGACTTTTAAAAATGATCAAAAAGGAGAGGCCAAGATATCCGGACTTGTATGGGTGGTGTTCCAGCATTACGCTTCCTACACTTTAACTCAAGAGAGTATTTCTTTAGTACATCTCTATCTCCTAAATGCCCAATACTTTTAAACTCCACACCCTAAGTTACATACACACCCTAACAACATCCCTGGTTTGTGTCCGCCTGGGGACCATTGCTGTGTGTCAGTCCCCAAATCTCCCCTCATTTCCTGTTATCTCTCTACTATCAGGTATCCAATAAAGGCATAAAAGTCCCCATGAAATAATTAAAAACATTTTTAGCAGTCCTCCTCATAATGAGTAAACTGAACTTTGTGTCTAAAATCTGTGCAGTGCACCTTTAAAACCGGAGTTGATGATGTTAACGTTGTCTAAGTCAACATTTCAAAACCATGCCCAGACAGAGATTGCCTGTTATTGTTTTAATTAAGAATTGTATGGCAGCAGGGGATATGAGAGTTCCTCAATAAAAAAACATAAACAATACGTTACAGTGACGCATGATGTCGTCTCTCCCAGTGAAAATGAAGCACAGTTGATCTCTTCAAACAGGCATGCTCCAAAGATGTTGGAAAAGAAATTATACTTGATCTTTGTCACATCAGTCACAGAAACCAGGTTGGCCGTGACGCAACTGTAAGAAGGTGATCCACAGCAATCAAGGTGACATGTTTTTTGTCTCATCTGAATCAAAGTTCTCTAAAGAGGACCCAAGCCCATGATTATACTTGTGCATTACTTGATGCTCTATGAGATTTAAAAACAAACTAAAAACCCTTGAAAAGTGACGCATTTGAAGGTGAAATGTATCATAGTTTAACACCAGACTCAACACAGGACACTGAGTTACCAGCAGTGAGCAGTGCAAACCCTGAAATGGCGTACACAACTGCTGCCCTGTTGCGTTTCATGGAAATACGGTGTTCTGTCATTACGGGGGCTCTTTGTGACTAAACCATTTCATATGCAAATGTTGTGCCTCTGATTTCTTTTGATTCACCATTCACGTTAGCTGTGGGTTAGAGTAGACTGTGTGCAAACAAGGGGCTGTTCAGGTGTAATTGCCTTTCAGGCCTAATTGTCCTGGGCTTTTCTTGCTATAAGAAGCACCTGCGCATGGATCAAAGCATTTGATATGTGTCATCTTCGTTTCAAGTGGGTGTCCTTACAGCACACAGATTGTCAAGTAATTGCCTCTCCAGAAATGTCTATGGCCAGAGTGTTGAAAAAAGAACTCACCTTTCATAACAATAGGACCTTTAAATGGCTAAATTAATAGGGGTGTGCAAAAAGAAACGATTCAAATTCGTATCGAGATTTAAGCTCTACAGATTCAAAATCGATTCATAGAATTCCAAAAATCCATAAAATTCTTTATTTTGTTTTGTAATGGCATGTACAGTATACTGTACCATCACATGGAAAAGCAACTACATTTACATCCTGTGAATAGTTTTTTTTAAATTGGGAATCGTTTTTGAATCAAAAATCGATACTGAATCCAATCGTGACATTTTCTGAATCGTGCACCCTTAAGTTAGTAAAGATCATAAAAAGGTTTAATAACAATATAATCAGGAGATGAAAAATAAATGACATGCTAACAAAACACATGATCAAAAAGTTGCACAAGTTGACACATGTCCATCTATTGCAGGTTATGATATTAGTTCACATATTTCCCACTTTTTCCATTGCATCTGAAATGTCAACTGTCAATTTGCTGCCATTTATAAATAAGGACCACTCTTTTTTGTTTTTTCATCTGCTTGCTTTTTGACCATCAGTCTTACTTACAACCTTCAGCATTTTAGTCTTTTAAATTGATACTCATCTGAGGTCAGAGGTCACATGTATGTTGTCCTCTTGCTTAATAAACCCAGAAACAAGCTGCCAAGTCAATAGGCTAACCAATAAAGCACCCCCTTCAGAGCAGATGGTTGTATTTGCGAAGCAGCGGGCAAAGACCTGACGCGCCTGCATGTCCTGCCCTCCTCCTCCTCATCGGTGATATCAAAGAAGCATGTGCACATCACAAGGATATTTTTAAACCAATAGTAATCCAGATGTCTAATAAAAATGGAAATGAAAGGTGACTATCTCAAATGTAAATAATAAAGCTTTAACAGCATTGAACATGTGAGGTTTTTCTTAGAACTGAACACTGCTTGTATAACGTTAGATGGCATATATAGTCTCACCCATAGTTCCAACTGTAGAACAACTGAAAGAAATATATGTTCAATTCAAAATAAGCTTTGATCAATCAGATATTTAATGTGAAACGGCTGCAAAATACTTAATACTTGAGGTGAAAAGAGACCTTATTATTTTTCTATTTTGCATATAGCAAATCTGGAAGTTTCCAAATGCAATGCATAATTATGTTTTGGAGGGGAGGGTTCTGGCAGCATGGGGTGTAGAGGTATAAATGGAGCCTGGATACAGTTGGGGCAGACAGAATAACACACAATCACATCTGTGCAATATAGTTTTTTAGTTTCTTTTGAGATTTTTTTCTCTCTTTTGATTAAAGACATACGGAAGCAAAGTATTTCCTGCCAGACCAAGAAATGGATAACTGGAAGATCCAGCTCATTGTTGTAACTTTTTGTGCTTTGGTGCAAACCTATCAGGCGCTGTCTTCTAGTGTGGAAGAGGAGAGAGGGTTATCTAAAGACTGGCAGGTGAGCATTCTTGATTTAATGTTCGTATCAGAAATTAGGGAGAATACAACAAGGACTTAAAGTATTTTACATGATTTAATGGCAATGTTGGGAATATTTATGAATCAAACATTTATATTCAAATCCTCATTTTCTTATCAAAAATATCAAAGTGTGGATTTTTGTGGCAGGAAGAGTCACTGGAGGCAGGTCTGACCCCCCCGATGGACAGTCTGATGAAAAGATCTAAAGCCCTCCGCTTCTATGGACTCATGGGGAAACGCTCAGGTAGTGTCTCACCTCATCTCTGCATTAAAAAACTCATTTTTAAAAATTGATTCTTTCTAGGGCTCATTATACTTTATATGTCTGTGGTAATGAATGTGAAAAGACTGGCACATGACTTTAAATACATTGGTAACTTTAGTTTCTTTGTATCCCTCACAGGTATAAGGAAGCCTTTTAAAGTAGACAGACGTAAGTAGCTTGATGTCATTTCACACTGCAAAATGTTATGTTTAAAAACTAGCAATCCTCTCTTAACTGCAAATATGTATTTGAAAAAGCATAACTAGCACAGACAGCTGATACAATTTTCTATTTAAATAATCAAATCTCACATTTGTAGGAAACAAAGGAGAGACGTTTGTGGGTCTGATGGGTAGAAGCATTTCCAGTGGCAGTAAGCACCAACACCAACACACATCATCTAACTCATTTCAAAATATCAAAGCAGCTTTATTGATATTAAAAAATAATTTAACTGCTAATACACATTTGACAACCATGATTAAAAGTACAAGGCAAAGACAGTCCCATTAAAACATCGAGCTAAAATGCTTTCTGTTTATTACAGAATTGTTAACCAGAATATTTCCATCTGCAACAACCACTGCGATCGATGTTTCGGAGAAACCACACAAGCAAGGTACGATTGGATCAGTAAAAAAACCTGAGGTTGTTTTATTTCTATGTGCATTCTTACAGTGGCATTGTTGTCTGCATTCTTTTTTATTTTTATATTTATTATTCCATTATTTGGCAGGTTCATCAGAGGAATGGTTCCAAATCCTGTATTGATGGAGCTAGAAAAAGTACACATTTTTATGAGCTATACAATTTTACACCAACCAAAGAAGACGTTACCATACATCATACTCCTCAAAATACACTCTTGTTACGGTTTAAATCCATGCTAACAATTATTGTATTAAGCCCAAACATTAACAACTACCATCTTCATAATGCACTTTTCTTAAATGAAATAAAAAATAATGCTGCTAGATGTAGGCATGTATTTTTTTTTTTTTGCATAAGCAAAGCAAAACAATCCTGTTTTCCACCACAGTGGACCGTAAATCATTTAACATTCAAAGCTTAGTACATGTAGGCAACTTTGTTAACAAATAGGACAAAGAGATGCTCTACTATTTATTGTTTGACAATGTTTAAGTCAAGAATCAGTGGACTTGGAAAGCATGGTGCTTAAAATCTAAATGAAAGTAAAATGTAAAAGTAAAAAAAAAAAAAAAAAAGTTTAGTGAGAGAAATAAAAAGGGGGTAAAATCCTGAAGGAAAGAATCAACACTGGTCTTTATTGACAGTTGGCAGGTCTAGGCTACGTGTGGCTGGTGAGACTGAGTCGAGTTGATTCAGTAGCCTGAGGATCTTAGTGCTTATGTCCCTTTGGGAGGAGTCCATTTTAGTGAGCTCGGGTCGATGGTTTTGTTGCTATTGCCTCGCTTGATCTCCTTCGCTCTCCACTCATCAATCAGGTCCTAGGAGAGGGAGAACAGTTACAAATACAGTCATTCCATCTAAGTGAAGCCGCATTACTGTCATCTTTCAACAGGTAAAAAAAAACACATTAGGACTGGGCTATATGAATTAAAAAAACAAATCGATAATCATTGCATCATCATCTTGAAGTTTGAGGTCCAGTATTTACCAAAGTTTTACAAAACAACATGAGAAAAAGTGAATCTCATGTCTATCCTTAAATGCCTTGTTTGACTGGAGGAAAATGTTAAAGTATTTAAGATTTAACTTTTCAGTTAGATATGGGAATTCTGTCAACATGATCTCTTAGGTATTGTCAAAATAATATTATTTAGAGAGATAATAAACTTCAACAGGAAGAAAAGAAACACAGACACTACAGAGGCCAAAGGGGCCGACGTCTTACCTGTCGCTTTAACACCAAGTGCTTTCCCTTCCAATACTTCAGCATCTGGAGAGACTGCAGGGTGCTCACTATGTCCACCGGATTGACAGCCGTTTCCTGACTGATCTCTGTGCATCAACAAATATTACATCAGTGAATATGATTGGTGTATGCATGTATGTGTACTTCCTGTTAAAACAATCTTCAAAGTCATGTTTTAATAAACCTTTCTCAACCAAGCCAAACGTTGCATGTTGTAAACACATTTTGGATTTTATCTGAACAGTGGGAAAGAAAGGCAAGTGGGCAAAGGGGGGGGGGGGAATTGATATAGCATAGTATCGCAATATTTTCAGTGGCAATACTGTATTGATACACAGGCTCTAAGTATTGACCTTTTATTATATATATATTTTGGTAAATTTGTCTGCTTGACAATCCAATTTTGCAGCAATAAAATTGAAGTGAGATGATCAAACTGAGAAATGTATCTTTTTAAATAAAACAGATGTTGACAAAGTTTCCTTTTGGGGACATCATTTGAAATTGGTAAAAAATTAGAAGTTGGAAAAAAGGGTTTAAATTGCAATATATCGCAGAATATTGCAATTTGTTTAAAATCGCAATAACATCGTATTGTGGGATAAGTATTGTGATGATATCGGATGGGGAGGCGTCTGGTGATTCCTAACCGTAGTGGGCAACCTGCTTGGCTTCTCACTCACCTTTGATGGAAATCTCCTTGCCCTGGAAATTGTACATGTATCTGAGTAACACTTCCTTCCAGTAGCTACGGTAACTGATGAGGCCCAGGTCAGACAGAGGCCTCTCGGGGGGAGCCCACCTTCTCCTCCACTTTGGACAGCAGGTAGCCTAGACAAAGCACACAGGGCAGTCACGCTGATCAGTTTGAAAGAAGAAAAAAAAACTATTACATTAAAAATACATATTTCAGTCTATTCAAATAATATTGATTTCATCCCAAAATACATCAAATTAAAACGTGATTTCCGAATAAATCTGAGGTAAATAATGTAGTACCTCATAAATCTACATACAAACTGCATAATGTGCTTCAGCTAATGCTAGTAATGCAATCTATTGAAACAGTTCCTGGATAATAGTACTCAATTGAAGCTTATATTAGACATCAACTAGGCAAGAACTGAATCGAGAGTAAACTATTTTTTTCTTCATATGGCTCAATCTTTAATTTTGAGGTTTTAGTGTTCACATATTTTACCATGATCTTTTTTTCTAGCATGGAAAGAACACATTTGGAGTACTCCTACTGACTAGGACAGTCAAGACTCATTTGAATCATTTTGGCAAAGTAGACAATTGATAAAATGAGAGTTAATCAGTGAATATATAGAGTACATACTGAAGTCAATGAGCATCTTGCCAAAGCCCTGCCTCATATACTGTGGCATTGTCAGGATACAGGATACGTTGTAGTTGAGGAAGGAATTCTTCTCCTGAAAGAGATAAATAAAAAAAGATAAACATTCCCCGTTACTTCTGTATACAGGAATTTAGTTTATACAATATTTAATTCTAATATACTGTACACAGACAGCATAAAGATAAACTTGTTCTTCCTTTTACCTTGGAAAAGTATCCCACTAAATGGCAGCCGGTGTTGTCGGCCTCAGTCATGACGTAGAAGAGAAACGGCTCTACGTCGTAGTACAGCGTTTTGTGGTCCAAGAAGAGCTTGGCGAGTAAACAAAGGTTCTGGCAGTAGATCTGGGGAGAAAATGCCACTTATTATTAGTAAGATCAAACCACTGTCTGCGACGCTTGCTTTATATATGTCTGTGTAACCAATTTCAAAATATTGACAAAACCAGAAGGAGTTTAAAGTGTGTTCCTACCTTGTTCTTCTTGCCATCTACTTCAAACACAGATATACCCCCCTTTCTGTACACCTCGTCTCCTGGAGGATGCTTCCACACACACTTGGCCTGAATAGACACATAATAAAAACACACAACAATGTAATTACCTAAGAACTCAGGGAATACAAACACATACATTAAATACATATATTTGAATAATGCAGTGTTGATAGGCATGATATGAAATATAAATACAATGCCATATGCAAATGTCCGGGGAAGAGAATTGTTTTCTAATCCACTTAAATTCATATTTTCTCTTATGGAGGACCCAGTCTATTTTAACATCCCAGACTTTTTTAACTTAGCTTTTATGAACTATCAGTGAGTTGGTCAGATATCAGACTTTTTCAAGCAGTAGATATCTCAGGAAGAAAAATAAAAATAAAAATCAAATAAACAATTTAAAAATATGGCATAACAATAATGGTGCTTCAAAGAATTGGAAGACTTCAGTCATTGACTCTCACCATGTGTCGCCTGAGAATGGTCTGGCTCTTCATATACTTGAGGCAGAATTCGCAGACGTAGAGGCGCCCCAGGCGTGCGTACTCCTCGGGATAGGGCGAGTGGTACCAGGTGTCCAGCTCGTAGCGGCCAAACAGGATGGTCTTTATCATGTTACTGCCCTCAGTGATCTGACCCTGGATACGCAGCTTCTCCTGCAGGTGGGAAGTACATAGTGTTACTGCTGGTCTTAGCATCAACCGGTGTAATAAGGTAATTATAGTATACTAAAATATTAGTAAGTAAGTAAAGTTTATTTGTATAGCACCTTTCACAGATAAAAATCACAAAGTGCTTCACAATAAAATCTGATACAATACAACAAATTTAAATACAAAATAGACACAACAAACCAACATAAAAACCGCTAAAAGCCTGCTATTAATGCAAGAGTAGTCGCACACTGCCAGACTGGAATGCTGTGTGGACTAGCCAGACCCTCCTGGTTGTTTTAGTCAACTCAGATTGGACAGGTAGTCTGCTACCCTGCAGAGATCTGAGGAGCAGTCAACCATAGTCCTCATAAATCTACCAGAATTTAGAATTCCACCACAAAGAAAGCGAAAGGTAACAGACATCCAGATGAAAAGATGGACATGCGGTGGAATTTCCGGCGGCACCAGAGCAATCCCAGCAGTGGAAGGTCGTGGATATAGACTAATGCAAGAGCGACACAGATGGAGATATAAAACAAGCATTACCAGATCTTCAGATGCACGGGCCTGGGCTTTTCTGAAGAGCTCCAGGTCATATTCACTGGTGATGTTCTCCAGCAGAGGCTCTCTGGTGTTGCTGTGCGTCTGCCGATGCTCCTGTGGACCAGACAGAGAAATGCAAATGAGACAATGTACCATCCAATATACATGCATGCCACTTGAGTGGCAGTTGTAATAATGACACATGGAGTGAGTGCACAGCAGCAAGTAAACAACTGCCAGTGATGTACCATGTGCTTTTCTTTCTGCTCCTTCTGAAGGCCAGAGCTTCGCCCCTTCCTCATCTCAGACACCTGCTCTTTGTATCTGCTCTGTTTCGATGTTGGGGTCTGAAAATCAGATAGAAACACATTAACTTTCATGGTACTATCAAACCTACCAGTGTTTCCCCAACCATTGTTTTCAAAACGACCCCACCCACCCTAAAGGAATGACAAAATTATATAATTATACTATATATATATATATATATATATATATATATTCCACACACAAAAAGGATGCAGAAGATAAATCTGTTTTTACACATTTAGGCAATTCAATTTAACTTAACGGGCTGGCTACATTGTGTGCGTACGCAAGGTGTCCATTTTACACAGAAATAGATCATGAAGTCTCATTATATCTTTTAAATTAAACTACCGATATATAATGGAAACTACTTAACGACTCTGAATGAGCGTACTGGCAGTTTCATTTTGAGAGTTTCTGTTTTTATTTCTTGTTTCCCTCACCTGCATCCTCTGATAACAGCTGACAGTGAATTGACATTTTCACAGCACTGTGCCAGCTCCAAAAAACAACAACAACAATGCCAGAGAAAAAGTTCTCCGTCTTGCCTGTGACCCACACAATCCTACGCCGTATGTGCGCAGCTGGTGTAGACAGTTAAAACACACATTCGCTCCGCTAACGGTCCCCATATTACTCAACAACTTTTTGGGGGAGAGTCACCACGCCCCCGGAAAAAGATTCTAGGGGAAACACTGCTATAACAACTACATTTGTAATTTGATCATATATTTTCAGTTAAATTGACTATGTGGCGGACTACCTGCAGACTATCAATTGTGCGGTCCTACATAACATCAATATGCCACCTGTTAAAAAAAATTAATGTGATTCCAGCCATTGAAAAAAGAGAGTACCTGGTGACGAGTTGCATGGCGTGAGTTGTTTTCTTCCTGCCCCTTCACCTCCTCCTCTTGTTTCTCACGGCTGATGGCTTTCACCTGTAACAATGATGCAGCTCAAACTGTCACGTTTTCTCATGTGTTGCTAGGCCTTATTGTACGATACTGCTCCTCTAATTGTTTCTGTAATTTGTCTGTAACCATAAGACTACCTACTATAAAACAGTTAAATATAAAAAACAGTTCTTGACTGTGTCTGAACCTGATATTAAATACCCATTAATTAAACTGATTTATGTAACTCAATGTTGACACTCCATAAGGCACTATCTAAAATATATGTACATATATCATACATATTAGAAGAACATGATCATGAAGAGAAAAATAAATCATGGAAGGTGAAGAACAGGCGTGTTGAGTAGCCAAGGACAACAAAGCTAACAAAAACACAACTAACACTATCATATAATATCACTACAGACAAGCAAGACACTCACTTTGCACTCATCAGCAGAGAGATTGTGGTAAAGAGGGCAACCTGATACAGCAAAATGACGTTCATGTTTTCCTGTAAGGTGACCTGGGAAGATTGAGAGAAGGAGGACATTAATATAAGTATAATTACATTTTATATAGTACAAAATGTCCCTAGAAATTCAGTATATTAAAATAAATCAGGGCTTCCACTGATGAACATTTGTGTACAATTTTCCCAAGGGCAGGGTTTTTACCGAGGGAATTGCATCCCGGCGTAGGGCATTTCATGTTGAAGTTGTAGGTCTCGTGACAGCGGCGGCGCTTGGGTCGATGGGAGAGGTCCTTATCGGAGTCTCTGCTGGCTTGATCTTTAGCCTGGCTCTCATCATGGGAGGCATTGGGGCTGGAGATGTCCAGCTCAGATTCAGAAGAGGGAGCATTTCCTGTGGGCGTCAATGGTGGAGATTCATCATGGTCCGCAGTTCGCTTCAAATCCGGAGTGTCTAAGGCAAAAGAAGTCAAACCACCACATTGACTAAACAGCTGAGATTAAGTACACTGTAAGAACTTTATATTTTATATAGGATGTTGACCTACCCTGAGAGCTTTGGCTAAGGCGAGTAGAGGCTCTGGTGAGGCGCTGTCTTTTGGGCATGTTACCATCACTTTCTGAACTATTGGTCTGTTCTCTTTCAGCAGAGGAGTCTGAGTCTTCAGTTCCATCTGAACCACTCCCAACCATATGTCTCTAACAGGGGAAAAAAATAAAATGAGAGGCATCCTATACAAATTCCATAATCTTGGTACAAAATGTAGAAGCTGATGTGTCATGGCAAGTGTCAGTAATGTAAATTAGACATGCCAATAAAGGCCTGTCATACAAAGCACAGTTAATGAGAATATATTGCTAATAACTGTTGATTTTTAATGATTAAAAACAGCATTCCAAATCTGGTCGACGGGATGCTTGTTTAACAAAGCGGGTTTGCCCGCTGTTTTATCCAGCTACTCTGTAATGATTATTTGAGAGAGAAAGGCCACCGACAGCTGTTGTTAGCTGGGCTTGTACGTTAGTTAGTTAAACAGCTATGACTAACGTTTGCGGATAATAAACTAGTCAAATAATGTAACAGTTGCTAGCCATATTAGTGGCTACAATAAGAAGTATTTAGTCTGGTTAGCGCTTCAGCAACCTAATATTATGGTTAGCTTCAGAGGCATCCTATACAAATTCCATAATCTTGGTTCAAAATGTAGAAGCTGATGTACCATGGCAAGTGTCAGTAATGTAAATTAGCATTCCAAAATCTGGGACAACTGGATGCTTGTTTAGTAAGGCGGGTTTGCCCGCTGTTTTATCCAGCTACTCTGTAATGATTATTTGAGAGAGAAAGGCCACCGACAGCTGATGTTAGCTGGGCTTGTACGTTAGTTAGTTAAACAGCTATGACTAACGTTTGCGGGTAATAAACTAATGTTATTTAAATAATGTAACAGTTGCTAGCCATATTAGTGGCTACAATACGAAGCATTTAGTCTGGTTAGCACTTCAGCAACCTAATAGTATGGTTATCTTCATGTTAGCTAGCTACAACCGTTCTCTCAGACCTAGACTGTGGAACCAAACTGCATTAACAAACCTCGCATCTTAAGATGTATCTCTTAACATTGCTTTACTTTCTAAGCATATTTACATATTATTGACAAAGTACAAGATATTGTGGTCTTATGGTAAGTTCGGCATACATACTACCTACAAAGCACCGTTTTATTTCAATAATACCCAAGGTAAAGTTTAAGATTTGGTTTAGCTGCTCGTTACCGCCCACCGAGGTGTAACGTTACGTTAATGTTAATTGTCTTACTTTAACATTAAACAAAACATGTTGACAAAAGCAATATATGACAACTAACTAATACAGTAGAATCAATGCTTAAATGCTGTTTGGACTGAACGTGTGCATAACAAATTCTATGTTTTGGCAACTGTCGAATTATTGAATGGAATATGGTCGAGCGTTCTCCCCATCCGGAAAGTGGAGCTAACTTGGCTAGCTAACGTTACCCTCTTGTGCGACCTACATTTGTTCTTACCTGTCGTCTACGAGGCATTGTCACCTTGATGAGCGGTATTTCTTGCAGGTTTGAAGTCACAAATGGCAAAATTCCTCAAACGTTAGATTAAAAAAGACGAAAAAAAAACTATGTATTGATTTTTAAGGCTAAAGTGTATATGTACACAGCGTTGCCTGGGTCTCTCGCGCCACATTCCCCGCACAGACAGAACAGAGAATTGCATTTCCGGTGAGAAATCTATGAGTGTGATCCGCCACACCAGCAGGTGGCGCCTCTGTGTCGCACATGCATGGTAGCTTCACTGGAACTGTAACTAACTACACAGCCACTAGATTCTAGATTATTTATTTATTTTTGCCTTTTTTTGTAGTTATTATTATTTTTTATTAACGTTCAGTATGTTTGTGCATATCCCAATTCAAATTCCACATAAGTGTTTTGTGGCAATAAAACCTTTTCTGATTCTGATTCTGATAAATTTAGCAGCACCTTTATAACAGATTCAGACATTCTAACTGCATTTAAATTTGCATAATGCTTTCCTATTTAATGCAACAAAATATGGCATGTGAAGCTTTCAACCTTATCTAACAATCTTCCTAGGTGGATGGAGTTTAAATGCTTAGATTAATACGTTTTGTTGTTGCTGTTTGGTCAAACTAAGGTCACCCTTAATTACATGGGTGTAGTGGTGTCAAGAGACACAGTCTTAATTGCCATTGTTGTACAACTCTTACCCACCAACCTTTTTTACATATAGGCTACAACAAAAATGTAAAAATGTGTTTTTAAATTTTTGAGGATGAATCCAAACCGATGCATTAGTTCCCTTACTTTTCTTGATAAAAATATAGAAATTAAATGTAGGTCAGCTTCCTAAATACATTGGTGAGTTAGGTTTCTAATCACTTGTATTTACAAAGACAAAAAAAGAACTAAATCTGAAAAGAACAGCACAAATACTACAGTACAGTACAATTAACATCAGTTAAAAATTCAGTTTCTACATTTTTAGATGCCCCTGCTATACTTCTCTGTTTTGTGTCTCCCTACCCCCACATTGACCCTATCAGCACCCAGTCGGGGGTGGCTGAAGTATTGGAGAACCCAGAAAATGCATCTGTTTTCTCGAGAGTTCCACTGACAGACTATTAAGGGCAGGGGAAGGGGCTGTGGCACGAGAGTCTCCCAGCAGCTGCTGATACCAGCTGCTCTATATATAGCCATCAGGGCCTGGCCACTACATCAGAGCACATAGCCCCAATGAACAAGCCACATGCTTTTAACTTTCTGGCTAACAAAGAAATAAGTAAGTAGTTTCTGTTGTACTACTGCGCAACAATTAGAATGAACAAGCCCAAAATTGTAAGACCCGAGGAAAGGTAAGTGCTGCCAGTCTTTCTATTAGTAGGCCTACTAATAATGACCAACATGCTTTTTTACTATGATCATTTATTTGATTTATAAGTTTAACAGTTTTTCTGTTTCTGTCTTAACAGCCAGCCGGCACATGCTCTGTGGTTTGACAGAAAGAAATATGTTACAATCAACTTTATGGTTCATAAACCTAAAGACGTCCAGGTTGATATCCAGCCAAACAAAATGATTTTATGGTGAGTTTTAAATGAAGGTGCCATTTTGTTTCTCTGTTTGTGAATTGTCTTTCTTGCTCTCTATCTTGGTCTTGTGTAACACTTAATAAAATGTTGACAACCCTGCCCTGTCATTACAACAGCTGCAAAAACGATTCAGATGATGTGATCTACAATGAGCTGCACTTCTATGAAACAGTTCAGATCAATGTAAGTATCCGACTTCTGTCATGATGAAAAAAATGGAATATAACTTATTACAAAATGTTTATGCTGAGATACACCATCAGTGTAATGTTAAATAAAATATATGTATATGTTTTTATCCTCTCAACACTGTTTTAGGACTCCAGAGAAAAAGTCTATGACCGCACCATCAATATCTTGCTAAGGAAGTTGAAGCCTGATTATGCATGGCCTCAGCTCCAGAAGGATTCAGCCAAGGTGCGTGTGTCTATATTATTTATATATTTGAAAAGCATGGATGCTATAGAAATGCAAATCAAGTGAAACCACGTGAGGTACTGATGCCTCGGTTGAAAAACACTGTGGCTGCCTCAAAATGAACACATACTAAATAAAAGACATGGGCTTGACTCCTGATATTTGCAAGTTTACATGACAATTCATCTAAAAGTACTACTAAGTTGCTTGTAGACAATACTATTAACCCCTTTGAATATAAAGCAAAGGTGTTGCTGCATCCCCTCTCAACTTTACTTTGGCATCTAACATTTTAAAATTTTAAAGTGTGCTGTTTCTCCTTCTTTTTGCAGCCCAGCTGGATTTCTGTAGACTTTGATAACTGGAGGGACTGGGAGCATGAAGAAGATGATGGAAAAGAAGAGTACGACAGATACATGGATGTGAGCAAATGCAATGAAAATGATTAAGAGCAGGAAACCGTGCATGTACTTTTAAATATTCACATAATTTCTCTGATTTGGATTTAAGTGTGTGTGTGTGTTTTGTGTGTTAAGACTTGGGTTTTCTTTTTCAGATGATTCAAGAAATGGCTTCCAGTAATAAAGGACAAGCGCCAGATATGGGAGATCTTAGTGATGTAAGTGCAGAGAGTCCTGGTAGTTTGGGGGTTATGTTTAAAATGCAATATGACCTATTTCCATTTGATCATTTGAATGTTGACGTGCACTTTCTTCTTTCTCTCCTTGTAGTCTGACTGAGACTCCCAGTGCCCTCTCTTCTGTGTTGGAGGTTACTATAACTTTATATGACACTCAAGAAGACAATGCTATATGTTTGCTGAAGCTTGTAATATTTGCAGATAATTTTATATGTTATTGTCCAAAATACTGTTCTTATATGTGCAATATTTTCTATGGGATTATTTATTACCATATCATTTACCACTGTATGCTGACATATCATTGTCAATTTGAATAAATGTAAGTGTATCAAAATTACGTATATCTCTTCTTGCTGAATGTTGTTGTGGAAGTTTCACGTACAGATGGGAGGGAGGAATTTGTGTTGTAGAAGAGACCTTGTTGAAACAAAATAAAGACAGGCTGCAAACTGAATTAAAGTTTTAGGTATTGGGTGGAAGGGTTTAATTGTTTTCTGCAGAGAACAATCAAATGACGAGAACAGCTTTCACAATGAACAGAGTTACAAAGTGGCTGCAGTTCTGGTGAATACAATCAGTAGTACACTTCCTTATATCCAGTTTGCCCCAGCAGAAACAAGCCCATATTTGGAAAACATTCTAATCTTAAACTAAATATCTCTTGAGGCGCCTGTTTTTCTGTTCATTCGCCCTTCAGGAAAATATGCAGAGTCATAATATTTTTAGCTGTCTCCAACCCTGGAGGACTCACATATTTTAGGAGACACCTATTTTAGAGGCATCTTTGAAGGTTTTACTTATAATGAAAAATCCCTTAATAAATGAACAATTATTGAAAGAAAATCATTGTCTATGTCATTTTCCCATTACAATGTAAACCCCTGGAATTACCGCTTATTGCCATGAATGTCGCCAAAGAAAAAAAAGGGAGATCTTGGATAATGTAACTTTAATATAAATTATAGCACCTTTATCATCAATGTCCATCTAAGAACTGCACTAAATGGCCACACAGTGCACTAGTCGGCCCTGTTGTTGCCTTTTGACATGTATCCAAAATGATGGTTTGCAAAGCACACTTGAATCTACAGTGTCAATGTAAATGGGTCAAATAATAGCTTGTGTGTAATAACTGTTATTAAAACTAACATCATTGATAGTATGCAAAGAAACTGCTGCACTCTTGCTCAGGAGTCAACAGAGACTGGTGCAGCCTGAAAATAACCTGCCAAATCATAAAATATTCATAGTTAAATGTTTAAAAAAGTATTAGTGATCTCCTAAATCAGATGGTCACTGTATAGTCTTTATCAAAAAACATGAGGAAATAGTTATATGTTGGGAACTATTTTCAGCGGCGGATTAATCCACATTTGTGCTCTAGTATGCATTTATTATTATCTTATGTACATGGCCAAGTTTGTTTGCTCCTGCAAAACAAAATTCTACCTGGGGAAAAAAAGTTAAGATGAAAGACTGATGGAATATTTGCACAGATTTGGAGACATTCTCTGATGAATGTATTATATTATAGAATCTAAGAAAACAATATTTAAAACAAACGGTAGGGGGCAGCAACACGCTATTGCAGCGTTTTGTCTGCCAAACCAGAAGAAGAAAAGTCGAACTGTCTATGATAATCTCGCATTTAAGAAGTTTGGACTACGCTGCTAGCCGTACTGAATTAACAGCCGTACCAAAGTCAGTTTTACTTGCAAGTATATGCAATAGTAGATTTTTCAATACAAAAACACTATAGAATGGCTTTTCAATGTCAACGAGACTGCTATATGAAAGAGGTATGAAGCCGTTTTCAAATCAAGTTCAGGCTACGTTACGTTACATTCTCCGCTGAAGTGAGTGAGTTACGTTAGCTACGTTTCGCGCTGTAGCTACTCCAACTTTATTTTAGGGCATTGTACCTGTTCTCTTAATAAAATGCACTGTACACATTGTGTTTTTTTAATGTTGTGATAACGCAACATCAGATCTGTGGCCTAATGTGTATTTCTAGCTAGCCCCTCACATTCGTGTTGTCAACCAAAACCCACTGTCAAACTAGGATTTTCACATTTCTAGAGTCATTTTTAAACCTTATACTTTAAACAGTATAGACAGAAGTCTTTTACTTTTTATACAACACTGAAACAGCACTTGCATGCCACACCTGCATGCCAGTCTAACGTGTCTCCAAACACTTGACGCTTTTCTCATGCTTCTCCTTTAGTTTGTTACCTCTGTAGTATCCTGCTGCCCAGCTGAGCTCAAACATGAAGTCAGTGGAAAGAAAGAAACTCTCAAGGGATTCAATGTCAAACTCCAAGACACCATCTTGTTTCCTGAGGGAGGTGGCCAAGTAAGCTGCTTTTAAAAAAATCATTCTACTTCAATTTGTACATCAGTGATCATTGCAAATGTGTTCACATTCATGCTGCTCTATTGAACACTGTATCAGAAGAAATACTAAGTCACCAAAACATTTGCACGTTTTGTGTTGTCCTCCCTCTGTCAGCCAGATGACCATGGGCTGATTGGTGATGTCCCAGTGTTGAGGGTGACCAGACAGGGGCCTGAAGCCATCCACTTTGTGGGCTCACCTCTGGAGGTGGGTCAGGAGGTGCGGGTGCAGGTGGACTGGGAGCGGAGGTTTGACCACATGCAGCAACACTCAGGTGATGAACACTAAACGAATAAGGTCAGGGACCCTTGTGTCATACATTGTTGTTACACACTTGTTCTAAGTTACAACTGTTTTCTTCCTGTTTCTTAGGTCAGCATTTGATCACAGCTTTGGCAGATACACTTTTTGGATACAAGACCACATCCTGGTACATCACCATTGCACAGATTCCTTTACCTGTAACCACAAAAAACTTGTCTTTAACATCTATTCCGTCGTCGTCGTTGTTTTCTCCAGGGAACTGGGGCGTCAGAGAAGCACCATTGAACTGGACACTCCCTCGGTGAAGCCTGCCCAGCTTCAGGCCCTGGAGGAAGCCATAAACGAGAAGATCAGAGTCCATGTCCCTGTCACTATTCAGCTTCTCTCTATAGATGATCCTGCTGTGGAAAAGGTGCATACACTGAGATAACGGGTGCTGAAATACAGTCCTCTTACTGTGCGATCAATTCAAACTTTATAGTGTATATACATATCTTCTGTTGAATGTACTGTATCTATTTAAAAAGAAAAGATTTTACACGATACGTGTGTGCGTGCATGCGTGCGTGTGTGTGTGCCAGGTGAGGAGTCGAGGGCTGCCAGACGACCACGCAGGGCCAATTCGGATCGTTGATATAGAGGGCGTCGATGCCAACATGTGCTGTGGAACCCATGTGTCTAACCTCAGTCACTTACAGGTTCAACTATACACACACACACACATACTTAAATATGCCTCATATGACTTATGTGCATTACTTAACACATTCATATATAATTTGTAATATGTCTCTCTATCTGAATGGTAGGTAATAAAGCTCCTGGGAACTGAGAAAGGAAAGAAAAACAAAACCAACCTGATCTTCCTGGCAGGAAACAGGGTTCTGATGTATGCTGAGAAAAGCTACAGCACAGAGCGATCACTGGTGGCTCTACTGAAGTAAGTCTGAATCCTCAAAACATCACCACTGAGAGTTAAACTCATTCACAAAGTTTGCAGTGAAAAGAAAAATCCGTCGTTGTTCAACAGAACCGGGCCTGACGACCACGTCAACGCTGTTGACAAGTTGCAGAAGTCTGTTAAGTTACTACAGAAAGTAAGAGCATTTCATCAATGATTTCTTTTCTAGATGCACACTCACATTTACAACACAGCCCCATTTAGATGAGAATCTTGAGATGTTTGCTGCAACATAACACATTGCACATAGGCTGCTTACTGTCATTAAAATGTCTTGGTCAGACTAATCTGAGCCTGCTTCGAGACATGGCCGTCCTCATCACTCAAAACTTCAAGAACGACCCCCAGAGAGGAAACTTTTTCAGCTTGCACAAGTAAGAGGCTCTTCTTTAAGTTGAAGGCCTTGTTTGTAGGTGCAGCATTATATATTGTCCTAATGTTGAAAAACCCACAGAAATGTCCTAGACGTCACAAGGGGGTCAAGTTCAAGCATTAATAGAAGTGTTTTTTTTTCCAACAGAAAAGAGGGTGACAATGAGTTCATGAATATCATTGCCAATGAAATAAATACCGAGGTAAGATATTGGTAGTAGCGGTTACATTTTGTTTTATTTGGTTTTTGTTAAGCCTTGTTTTATCTGCTCTTAGGAAACTTTGGTTTTCCTGACTGTTGGAGAGGAGAAAGGACCGGGTTTGTTTCTACTCGCTGGACCCAGTGGACCAGTGGCTGACATGGGACCGCGGTAAGAGACACCACTCATATTACTTTCTAGTCTCGGCTTTCAAAAGACAATGGTTAATGTAGTTTGGTACTCTATGAATTGTCTGTGCTCTCCAGGGTGTTAGAGATGCTCCAAGGGAAGGGGGCAGGAAAAAACGGACGTTTCCAAGGCAAAGCCAACAGCCTCGCGCGGAGAGGGGAGGTGGAGGCTCTCCTGCAGCAGCACTGCAAACATCACACCTCAGAGGAAGAATGAACCCAGCAATGGTTCAATACAAATACAACTTCTTTTTTTTTTTTTTTTAATAACTGCATATTTAGAAGCCAATAGGGATAGCTTACCTGACTGCTATTCATATGTTGTACACATACCAAGAAATTGATCATTTCTGTGAAAATGTATATAATTTGAACTTTTGTACAACATATGCTGTACATTTTTTCATTCATTTTTATGAGATTTGCATTCAAGTTTTTTTTTCTCAGTAACCACTGATAATGGATACCAACACCGGTTGTATAATGTTTTAATTTTTAATTCATTTAAAAGATCTGTTACCATGTAATATACAAAAGACAGAAACACTTGATATGACCATTGGTAAAGTTGTTTGGCAGGATTACTTTGAGTGACCACAAAAATAGAAACACTTGTACATTGTAATGCAATCAATTACAGCAGTCCTAATAAACTCCCTTGATGACACTTTATAGTAATAATATGTATATTTACTAACAAACAATGATAAGGGTTGATTACAGGACAGTTATATTGGATTGAACTGGACTGTACAGGGGGTTCTAGTTTCTCATCCCTCAGGCAGTGTGAAAAAAGCAGTGGTTTGGAAACAAATTACAAACGTATTGCTTACAGTTTATAGGTGCAGTGTGTTTATTAAGTGTTCATTAGACCGATGTTGTCATACTCAGATTCTAGTCAGAATATGAGTCTGATACTGCTCCATTGGGCTGTGATTATGGGGAGCTTTTAAAGAAACCAGGAAATAAAATGCCTCTGCACTCAATTGGATAGACCTATAACCAATCAGAGCAACGCAGTATGTAACATATGTTGAACTTTTGCCAAATCCCCTAGGAAGGACGGCTAAAACATCTTTCTGATCAACAAATGCCTTGATCACGGTTCTCTGTTCCTCTTTTAAAATGAATGCGCTGTTGATATTTTCTATAACAGACGCGACGGTGGAATCTACACAGCTCAAATCTCCAGCGGCAGTCGTCTTTGTTGTAAACAAATTCAAAGGAAGCGCTCTTTGGTGACGTAGTTGATTGCGTTACTGTTGATCATCAGTCCATCATCTATAAAGCCCAGCCTGCCCTGACAATTTGACTGGTCCGAACAGCTCTGGTTCGAGCATAGTTGCTCCACATTGGATCTAGTCCAGCCCAAACTTCCCAACCTCAAATGTTGTGGGCGGGGCTAAATTCGGCTGGAGTGTTCATGTAAAATATGATAGTATAGTGCAATTGTGCAAGCACCCCTAAACCCATTTAGACCTTTATAAGTTAATATATAGGCCGTAAAAAAATAAAAGTAAAGATTGAGATGGCTTGGCCGTAGTATGATCATCCTGTAGAAAATTGTCTTTTCCAGCTCTGCTGCTCCTCCGTTGTCAGATTATTGTAGTGGTTTCACTATCTTCATTGAGATGTAGTTCTGGAAAAGGCAAAAAAGCGATCAAATCACTGCTTCTCTCTATTCTGGACTGAGTACATAAAACACAGCTTCATAATTTTATATCAGCTGCCCCATAACATTAAACATTTGTGTCTATTTGGAAACACTGCATGCACTTAAGGTTATACCAGCTGGACCAAATGATGTCAAAATATAATATGACCAATACTCTCAGATCTTTCTCGTCTGTCCTTACCGGTAAAGAGTACAACAGGATGGCAAGGAATAGCACCACTATGACAAGGATGATGAGTCCAATGAAGAGGCACCTGAACCTTTTCCACACAATGAACTTCATGGTCTTACATGGGTTGGTAAACCAAAAGAAGGACGTGTCTGGGCGTCTGATGGTTATGGAAAATAAAAATTAAACAGTGTATTTGTTGGTGCTACCAGCAATACTACACTTCAATATTCTAAATAGCAGTTTAGAAATTGAAAATGAATGGCATATGCATGTATAGATATGTGTGGAATGTAAACTAGGGTATGTTTGACAGGTTGACTTATTACTTGGGAGGGTCTAGGTGTGGGTTCATGTTGGGGTCGTCCCTTCCTTTTCCTGCAGGTTTCGCATCTGCATCTGCTTCACCTATGATCTCCAGTGTCATCTCCACTTTGCCCTGTAAACAAACCAAGAAAAAGACAAAAACCGGCAGATATAATGAGCAAGATACAACATAACAATAGGTTATATATAGGAATCTATTCATCAGGCTTCTGCAGGTAACTTAAAAACTGTTTATTAGCTATTAAGCAGTAATGAATATGAAATGCAGCATTTGGTCCTAATACCCTTGATGTCATACCTACATTCCTGCTAAGAGTCTACTGCAAACTAACTCATGCTCAACTTTCGTTACATTCAACCCTATTAGTGTTCAACGCCATGTATCTCTGGGTGTACTTTCTATTCATACTTACGCCCAGGACCTTCTTTCCACCCTGTTCAATGGAACAGGGCCACCAGCCTCTGACTGACTGCTGAGCAAACAGAGACTTGGCCTGCTCCATCTTGTGTGGAGCTCCAATTTCCAGATCATCCATCATCTTCAGAGCGCACTTCTCTGGGGTCTTGGCAGGAGCAACCAGGTTACGCAGATCCAGCTCCACTGTGCCTGTGGATGTTTTAGAGTTCAAACGTCCACAATCAAGTTTGGTAATGGTGGTCTCTGGGTAAATCAGACACTTGAAACAACTTTTGGTTTAACTTTAAATGGGAGTGTCTTACCGAGGTAATCATCCAATGAGAATTTGTCATTATCCCATATTTGAACAACCAGCTTGGGGGGGATCCTAAACTCTGTTTTGTCAAGACTCCAAAAGTGCTCCTTTTAGAAAAAAATGTTCAATTAGCAAATGGCCTTATTTTTCAATTTGTGCAATATTATAGTGGTCCGTATTTTATTTCAAGCCAATATAGTTCAGACAAGCCTCACCTTCTTGGACACGAGGCAGAGTTGTTCCGCAGGCAGGTACTCAAATCCAAAGACAAACCTCCAGTTAAAGTTGCCATCTCCGTCCAGAGACCTATAGTGGACATCGGTCTTCTGCTTGTCCTCCTCCATGCCTGGCATCCAGCTGGCAAAGAGAACAACAGGTGTGAGCATTCATTGTCCTGTCCCAACAAGTTCCACAGTAACCTACTACACAGAATTTATAGTGAATTTGACTTATTTGTCAGACAAACCCTTTGACATAGATGTCACTCATGCGTTCTCCTGTGATGCTGGTCTCATCTAAAGTCACGTCTGTGGTGTTCCAGATGACAGCGCGCAGGAAATACCTGAACATGCAAAAGCACAGTGAGCATTAACTCAATGGCATGATATGTGACCAGATATGAAGCACTGAACAGCACTTACTTCTTAGGCTTGCGTGGTGTGATGTCAAAGGGAGGTCCAGGGAGGCCAATGCTTTTGGGGAAAATATCCACCCACATTTGTAGCCTTCCCTAAATTAACACAATATATTGTTGTTGTTTTTTGGTTTGTTTACAAAATAGCTGTGTCAGTGCATCATACAATATGTGTAAGTTGTGACAATTTACCTGAGAGATATTGGGCTGGAAGCTGCTGTAAAGGGTCCTGGTCTCCACATGTTCGGGGACAAGTCCCTGTTTTCTGAGCACGTGCAGGCAGAGGCGTTCTAGGGCCGGACCCAAGTGCTCATGAATTTCCTTGTTGTTCTCTGGATTTGGAAACAAGTTACCACTTCATTAAGGTTATGTTACACATGATGCTAACCTGCTACACTGGGTGGTTAACACAGTAAATATTAAACCTGCTAACTGCATCATGTTAGCATCATCATTGCTTGCTTATATTATATTAGCGTGCAAGGACTTTTTTTATGGAACTCAATATATAGTGATGGTGGTTGAACAACTGAGTGGGCCATGGCTTTCAGATAAAGCTGCCTATCCAGCCTGTTGGTCCAACCATTACAGCATAGCCTGAGCATATACAATGTTTGAGGTTAGAGTAGTCTATAGCCTTGATGTTACACTTCCGGGGATGCTTTGGTGCCGCAAGAAATTCCGCCGGATGCATGTATTTTACGTTTCCTTCTGTTTTTTTAGTGTTTATTTTAGTTTATTTTAAATTTGGTGGATTAATGAGGGCTATGGTTAACTTCTCCTCAGATCTCTGCAGGGTAAATTGAGACAACTAGATGGACTATCTGTCCAATCAGAGCTTTCTCTAGCATGACTATTTTACAAGCGCCGCCCATGACAATTCTGATTGGTTTAAAGAAATGCCATTAAACCAAAACTCATTTTTCCTCCCATCCCAGAATGCTATGTGGAGTAGCCACGGCAAAGCAAGACTAGGGTTAGAGTATCTGCTCTTTACTTGGGTGAGGGTAGGAATCAAAAGGCCTCTGAAAGGTACATTAGGTCAAGGCTATAGAATGGTGTTGCCTGTAAGGGGATTTAGCAGATTAATAATGGGCAGGGCAGGGCCATAGCACACAATTCTGAACCCTGTACACAGGCATTCTTGATGGGCTCCTCCGTGCATCCACGGCTATTAATTCTAGTATCATCGTAAGCTCACCTCATATGAGGGCCCTGAATACTCAGTCCTCCTTAACCGCAAGCTACTATACCTTGTGCCAAGGGTAGGGTGAATCACACCAGTGGTGGAATGTAACCAAGTACATTTACTCAAGTACTGTACTTGAGTACTTCTACTTGTGACAGAGTATTTTTACAGTGGGGTATTAGTATTTTTACTTAAGTAAAGGAATACATGAATACATCTTCCACTACTGATTCCCACTCATTTACATCATTATATTTGAAACCATTGACATTACCAAACTCAGCCAGGGTGTATTGTTTGCCATTGAAGGTGAGTGATGTGCCGTTGTCTTCTGTCCTGGGCTTGGACAGGCCTTTTAGACGAGCCACGTTATCCAGGATCTCAGAAGGCTTCAGCTGGTCCCGCCACTTGTTAATACCAGAACTGAGACACAAAACAGAAATGAAAGTAAAGATCATTCATGACTGCAGGTTTTTAGGAATATTTCCTGAATGTTCCCCCTAAGATTGCCCATGCCCAGCTTTTTCCCTTACATGCAGTAGGTTTGTGGCAGGCCACAATAGGAGTTATATCTGGACAGGAAGCGGTTCTCCAGGTCAATCACGGTCTCGCCGACCTTCTCATCACGGGTCAGGAGATCATAGTCATAGATGGAGATTTTCAGGTCTTTGTCCTGGGGCAGGAAACACGTCATCTCAAACATCCTAAACAAAACAAAATGTGTGTTTGAGGAAGTGCAATGATTCACCAAGGTGCATATTATATTCTCCATTGCTTATATTTGTCCATTTACCTTCCAAAAAGAGGGCTGGTGGTGTTGGGTAAGTAATGGTCTCTGTCATCAACTGTGTGCCTTCCCAGTGAAATCTTTATGTATGGATCACACTGAGCAGGAAAGGGAGTATAAGTTCAAGCAGAACTCCTGACTGGGCTGCATGTGTCGAAATATGCTGCTTTTATTCTTTGAAATACAGATTCATTCTTACGTTGCCATTATTGTCTTTGGGCTGTAGGTCTATGGCCCGGACCACATAAATCCTGACCAGACACTCCTGAGGTCCGCTCTCTGGCAGCTCTCTAAACTGACGGGGAGGAGGAACAACACCTGGGTCGTCCGACAGAGGGTACACCTTAAACGAACCCTGCAGGTACAAGAACACGTACACAAATCAGATATTACTTACTGGGCCGTGAGCTGAGGAGATTCAGCTCCAGCTTTACATATGCTTGATCCTGATTGAGTGTTTAGTGTTGTGAAAGCTGTAAAACTACCTTGAACTCTCCTACTACAGAGGGGTCATCATCACCACTTTCATTCCTGCCCCGCAGCAGTTTGAAGGTGCTGCAGAAATCAGTCAGCCCTTTGAACTCTGGGACATCCTCCAGTTCGCAGTCAAACACCTGCGGATACACAGTCACATTCAAGTCATTAACAACAGCCATGACATACAACACATGTGAATTAACACTATAAAGTGGGTCCTGTGGGAAAAATAAAGCAGACTTACTTTGAGGGTATCGTATCCTTTTTTTGAGGTAGGGGCCGCATTTTTGCTGGTCTCCAGTTGAAGCGTAGAATTTGCTCCACCAATCAACTGTCTCTTTTTCCTGAAGATTGAATTGCACAATGTGAATCTTCATATATGGTTCTCGTCATTTGGTTTAAGAATCTGAAGTCATATTCAATTGTTTACTCTCACCTTCTCTTCAATCTTTTGGAGAAAGATGATGCGATGTGACATAAAACAGAGCAGAGGTCACAAGTACATAGACATACAGCAGTAATTTACAAAAACCCATGTACACAGTACATACAACAGGCTACAAATATTGGAAAGAAAGGGAAAAAGCAGGAAAGATTGATATGGAGATTTGCAATTTCAAGACAAATCTGAAAACAAGGGCGTTAACAAAGGGCAGTGTAAGACCTGGCTTTGAGTTATGTGCTGTAAATAATAATAGTAATGTTATAAGCTCATTTGCTTTCTTGATAGGACTTTGATGTGAAGAATGATACCCGTTGCATGTCTGTATGCTAAATATAAAGTCACTGCCAGCAGCTAGTTAGCTTAGTTTAGCATAAAGACTGGAAACAGGAGGAAACAGCAAGCTTGTCTTTGTCCAAAGGTAACACAATGTTCCTACCCGCACCTCTGAAGCTCACTAGTTAACACGTTACATCTTGTGTGTTTAATTTGTGTAAAAACAACAAGTCAAGGGGCGTTACGTATGTGCTAGAACATTTCTTGGCCTAACGCAGTAACTTCCTGGAGCCTTTTCATCTATTCACTAACAGAGACTTCAGGAAATGACTGAGCTTAACATGTTTTTTACACTTTGTTTTTTTCCAAGGATTAATTCCAGCCTAAGCTATACTGGAATTAATCAGCTGACTGTAGCTTTATATTAAGCGTGCACACATGAGTGGTATCACTTTTCTTATTTTATTCTTGGCTGGAAATGAAATAAGCACATTATCCAAAATGTCCAAGTTTCCTTTAAGTAGAATATTGGAAACTGTACTTCCAGCCACGTCATGGCAGTTAAATAGCAAACTCAGTTTCCATGTGAGTTAACTGCCTGGCGGCCTGTAAATAAATATTTACATGTTAACGCCCTTGCTGTGGAAAATAATTAAATGTGCTCATTAAATTAGTGACAAATTAAGAACAATCACAGTTATTGTGACAATTCCCACGTAGATAGACCTTTTTTCACGGCAGACATGTTGACATGTCATAGTAGGAAAAGTATAGGTGTATTCAAAACCATTAATGATGGCTGCATTCCACTTAGGAGAGGCCTGGTGTTGTGCATGCTGACTCGCTGAAATAGTTTACTGGGGTACTTGAAGGAATTGAGCCATCATTAAGGTTTTCAATTTCAGCTGTGCTCTTCCTACTATGACAAGTCAAAATGCCTGCTGTGAAAAGGTTCATTAATGGCATTATTATGAGGCCTTTGTCGAGCTTGCCCGCTGTGGATTAAGTGATCTCAGACTTCCTGTGTCATTGGTGCACAGCCTTGTGAATTAGAAAGCTATAATAAGTAATCATACATACAAAGTAGGAGGTAGTAGGGGAAGCCATTTTGTTGACAGCAGCTGATATACTGTACATGAACTGTAAGCCAGAGCAATCAAGTTTGTCAAATTTGACTAGGGAAGTCAAATTCTGCACTTCTTAGTGACAAGAGGAAAGAAGAATAAACAGTAACTAGTTAGAAACAACATGAGGAATACGTTAGTGTTTACCTGAGTTTCTAAGAGTGGTCTCTTCTCTTCCATGTTAATAGAGAGATGTTTGGAAGGAGAAGCCATCAGAGCCACTGCGGGAGGACAACATTAGGCCAAGGCTTTATGTCTCTCCATCATTGTATCAGAATGTTCTGAGTCATTTTGTACTATTTTTTGTATGCTTCCTTACTTTTGGAAGACATGGATCCTTCTGCGGTGATGATGTAAGGGTCACATCTGAACTGCTCCAGAGAAGTGATGGTGCACTGACCCACCACAGGCTTCCTGCCAAACGGACGGTGGTCAATCACCTTCAGCACAATGGGAGGTGTGTACATCTCCTCCTTTGGAAGGAGCTGGATGGAGGGTGTACAGAAGGTATAGAAAAAATAGTAAAACCATTTTAAGGCTTAAAGGTATATTAAGTGATGTTAATCAAATACACTTTTTGTCAAATTCAGCAAATATCTCATCATGGTCACCTAGCTCTTTATTTTCTGTGTGCGCTGAAAAGAAATATGGTGTTAAATGTAAAACAAACAGAAAGGAATGCACGAGCCACAGAACACTATTTCAGCCAATCTGCAACAGTCTATAAACGTTTTGAGTGTTTTTATTTATTTAGTATTATATACTCTAGCTTTCCAATGTTTTAGACACAGATATGGTAATAACAATGGTCCAATATGATGTGGAATAGCATTTTCTTGAGGGCCGAGCCTTGAACCTCCCTCCAAATAAGTCTTCTACAAACATAGGGAAAACTGGTATTATGATTGTACAGTATTGTTTAAAAGCTCTAAGACTTTAAAAGTATTTCATGTTGAGGTTGTTTTTGTAGAATTCTAGTGCAGAAGTTTGTAATAATATTTTTACAGATTTTGGCAAATATTTCCTTTCCTCAATAGCTTTAAAGTTTTTGCCTCCCACAGGCTTTTAGTTACACGCATGCACGCAGGCACGCACGCACACACACACAAACACACACCAGCGTGTGTAACCCTGCCATTACCACTTTAATGAAGAGAACAGAGCTGGGGAAGTTGGGACTCTTCTTCATGTTCTTGATGATGGCTGACTCCACCCTCTGCCCCCCGCACTCCAGCACCAGGCTAGGGGAAGACACTGAAGCCAGCTGGTACGGCTTCATGTTCCTCAGGCCCCATGCGAGAATCTGAACACACAGAGACACACACACAAGTGATGTTCGATACATTATGTAAATCAGTTCAGAGGGACGGTGTCTAAAGGTTGTGTGTTACCTCCACAGCAGTGAGCTGCACCACAGGCCGGATTCCCTGAGGAACCATGTAGAGGTTCTCTGCTCTCTTTGGTGGAACCAGGGGAAGATTTGACTCACCTGACTACGAATACAAAGACAGGAGAGTATGGATAATGCTGACCTTTTCCCAGTAACTTACTGTGATACACACTATACAATTTCAAACAACTACAGGCCTAGTGAACATAGCGGTGTTTTAATGAATATAAAGCCATTTCTCCACTACTTTTAGGACAAACCTCATCTTTAAGAATGAGTTCTGCAGACACCAGTGCCTCCCCCGCCTTTTGTCCTTTATGGATGATGGGCTGCCACAGCAGTTTGGGTGTCTGATCCATGCCTGGAGTCAACCTTACCAGTGGTGAAAAAACACTGCGGCCCATCAGCTCATCCTTCCCCTGGGCAGAAGATAACATGACACGGTTATATTTTCACGCCTTTAGCTGATGGCTCTCTAAACAGGAATTACATTTTCAGTGTAGAAAAAAGGTGGACATTACTATAAAGAAAGAACAACAACAACAACAAAAGACAAGACAAGTTTTTTTTTTAATTATTCTTAATTATTATTTCTTAATATAATTCTATAAAAGTCAAACTTAAATCTCATACCAGTAAAAGCTTCTGCTTGAGAGATTATTACTCAAATAATTATTTATTTATTATTATTAATTAAATATTAAGTTTCTAAGTGAAAACATTTGTTTTTCCCTATAGCAATTATCTGCAATAATCCACAGTTAGATGTAATTTAGGGTACATAATTAAGTAATGAAAATCACACATATTTAGTTGTACAAATGCTTTCTCTATGTATATCTGCTACCACCTACCACTTGGTCTTTGTCGTAGAACTCCAGGACAACATCAGGGGGGGCGCTGAGCAATGTTCTGGGGTTCTCCATAAATCTCCACATTACTGAAGATCAGAGTTTGGTCCCAGGTGGGGTTCAGTGTTGCTTGCATGCTTTCTGTTGTCTTACTAAGATGCAGGAAGGAGACGTGTGCATAGGGATCTGCAAGGGAAAAAAACAAAAATGTTGTTAAATGGTCATCTTTTCACATCCATCATGAACAGCTAATTTTGCATTATTAAGACAGAGTAGAATCTTACCAGAAAAACTATCTTTGTCCATAGATGCCAAGTTCTGTGCCTGATAGACGTAGACACGAAGATGATACATATGTGACCCTGTGGAGAAGGAAAACATTCAGCAGCATATATTTGAGCATTGATCAATAATTATGTGTCACTATATGCATCACCCACTGCCAAAGGAGCAGGATACAGTGGGCGTGTTGGCACCAAACAGTTTGGTGGCGTCGGCCTTTGAGTCTTTTTTCCTCAGTATCAACACCCTACAGCGTAAAAAAAGGACACATGTCAGAGCATTTACCTGTTCATGCATCATACACTACAAAATAATAATAATAATAATAATAATAATACATTTTATTTGTAATGCACTTTACATTTAAGACAAACCTCAAAATGCTGCAGTAAGGTCATAAAAGCAAGATAAAAACATCAGTTTAAAATACATATAAATAGTGCAACAACATTATTGTGCAAGGTTAAAACTCATAGGTTCTGCTAAAAAGAAATGTTTTTAGTCCTTTTTTAAAGGTCTCAATAGTTTGTGGTTCCCTCAGATGGTCAGGGAGAGGGCATTCCAAGTCCGAGGAGGATCACCCATGGTACTAAGCTTAGTGCTGTGTTGTAAGAGGCGGTTGGAGTTTTTTGAGCGTAGGGATCGGGTTGTAGTGAGAGGGGTGAGTAGATCTTTTAAGTGAGGGGGCATTTCCATAGATGCACTGGTGGGTGAGAATTGAGACCTTGTATTCAATCCTAGCAGAAACGGGAAGCCAGGGAAGTGAGTGGAAAATGGGTGTGATGTGGTCGTACTTTCGCACTCCCATCAAGATCCTTGCAGCACCATTCTGAACATACTGTAGTTTCTGAAGACTCTTGTTAGGGATCCCAGTGAGAAGTGCGTTACAGTAATCAAGCCTGGAGGAGACAAAGGCGTGGACCAGTTTTTCAACATCAGCTAAGGGGAGTGTAGAACGGAGCTTTGCAATATTTGAGATGATAGAAGGAGATCATGCAGAGGTTTTTGATATGGGCTTCAAAGGTGAGTTGTGGATCAAATCTTACACCAAGATTGGTGACTGTTGTGGAACCGGTTATGGAGGATGACTGGACTTGATGAGAGGTGCCAACAAGAATTGCCTCGGTTTTGGAGCTGTTCAACTGGAGAAATGGGCCTGCAATTTGTAAGTGTATCTGGATCAAGGGTGGATTTTTCAGAAGTGGTCTGATTATGGCAGTTTTAAGGGCAGATGGAACAATGTCAGACTGGAGGGAGTGGTTTATTACAGTGGTAATCAGAGGGCTTAGGGCAGGGGTGTTTGCTTTGACTAGAGCTGTAGGAAAGGGGTCGCGGGCACAGGTGGTGGGTTTCATCCTTTTGATGATCTTCTCAACCTCTTGCTGGGAGATTTCTGGAAAGCAGTGTAGGGTCTGGGGGATTGCAAGCTGTGAGTGGACATTTGGGGTGGGTAAAGTTGAGGATCCAAGAAAGGAAGAGTGGATTGAGTCAATTTTTGTTTTGAAAAAGGCCATTAAATCATTACAGTGCTCTTCTGTAGTTTCTGTGAGTGAGGGGGTTTGTGGTTTGAGAAGATGATTTATGGTGGAGAACAACTGCTTGGAGTTTCCGGGACTGTTTCTGATGACGTTTGAGTAGAACTGTGACCGTGCCTCTGTAAGTGACTTTGATTAGTCCTTTTGGTGTTCCCGAAAAGCTTGTTTGTGCACAGTGAGACCTGTGGCTTTGTATCTCCGCTCAATGGCATGCCCAGATAACTTAATTTTCCGTAGCTCAGGAGAAAGTGACTGTTTTGGTTTTGACTGGGACGTGGAGATCCAAGATACTCTTTAGGGTGTTGTTGTAGTAATCCACAGTGTCCATGGCCTCCAACATCTCCAGAAAGGAGATGTTGGAGGTCGGACACCATAGTCTCTTGGTTGATGTTTTTAGATTTCTGAAGCAGATTGTTGTTTGGGCTTGATGAGGGTGGATGGTGAAGACATCTTCATGGAAATGGCCTTGTGGTCGGAAACACCCAGATCATAGACCAGAAGATGAACATGAATATTCATATCTCCAAGTACTATGATGTTGGCAGACATTGTACCAAATGTTGAGAGAAGGTTAAACATCTCTGGGATGAAAGATGAGTTTGGCTTGGGTATTGTTGTAGAGAGAGGGGGCTTACATTTAAATGCAAGGTATTCAAAAGAAGACAGCTCAGAGAGGGCAACAGGGGACAAACCCAGATCACTTCTGTGGATGACAGCCAGACCGCCTCCGCGCCCTGTGCTGCAGGCTTTCTGTAGGTAGCAGTAGCCAGGAGGACAGGTCTCATTTAATACAGAAAAAACATCTGGTTGGTGCCAGGTTTCTGTAAGGCACATCAAATCCAAACACCCATCCAGAATATGGTCATGTATGACGCAAGGTTTGTTTGTGATGGATTGTGCATTAAACAGTCTTGATGGTAGATGGAGCAGTGTGTCTCTGTATTGGCCGGAGTAGACCGAAATCCACTTCACATTTTCATTCCATTTAATATAAAAACACACCATGGCACTGTAGATGTGTTTAATACATAAGTAATTATTTGGTGACTCAGTGAACTCAGAACCGGTCCATGCTTTAATGCTAGCCCTTCTCTGCTACTTATATGTCAACTACCTTTATGAAAGCACATCCTGACCCAAATAAGCGGTTTGAATCAGAATTACGCATTTGTTTTCCTTTTACTCACCAATGCCCCCTCCAGTTGGAAGATGGCAGAAGATCCGTGCCGATTCTCTGGCGCCATCTTCCGCCTCCAGCGCCGTCGACGAAACGTATCCGATGAACGCTCCTTCTTGTGGAACTTCCAGCCAATCAGAGAAGAGAATTCCCAGCCCTCAGGATCCCCTTGGTCTCGCTTCTGTGAGCAAAAATGTTTAATAAACAAGTAGCTCAAACATGATTTTATTAATAAACTGAGTGATTATATACTGTGTAATAAAGATAATCTGGATATCAGTCTCCATTAATCCTGATCAAATATCCATAATTTGCAATATTAGCTTCCTATATTAAACAATGCCACATTATATACAGTAGCACTGCCCTATTGGCCTTTGCTGACCTCCACAAGGGCTCCTGCAGGCAGTGTGGCTCTTTTTCGCGCTCGAACCAGCCGTCTCCTGCGGTGAACGTGGTACACCTTCTCCGCAGAGGCCCAGGATCGGGGCTTGTCTTCTGGGGGAATAGTGATTCCATACTCCCAGCCTGTGGAGTGCATACACAGAAACATTTACAGAAACAATTTGACAATTTGACTTTGACTGGGAACATATAGTTGAAGTTTAACCATTTGAGTTTAATGTGTTATTATTATGACTTAGCAAAGAGTTACAAGTGAGTCAGAGCCCTGGCATACCAAGAGAGAGAGGAACGAAATAACTAACTAAGAAACATTAGCTTGAAGAACTGTATAGATTTTAGCTGGTGAGGTAACTGTCTGCACCTTGATCATCCACGGCTCTGTTGTCATCCACAGTCCACTTGTCCTCCCACATCCAACCTGGAGGACACTCAAACTCTCCAGGGTTACGGCTCTTCTCTCCATTCTGGGCAACACAAAACCTGGGTTAGCGGCCCAATTAAATTTTTTTCATTCGTTGATTTTCTTCATGTCGTTTGTCCTACTTTTATATTAGAACAGGTTAAAGAAGGAAAAGCACGAAAACCTGAGGGGAAATATTGGAACTTCCTCCAAAGTCAATGAGTAATTAAGAGAAAGAGTCTGGCTGGTATTCATGCATGATTTTTGTGTTGTGTGTGTCATAGAGAAGAGGGAAATATTAACTGTGTTTGTGTGATATTTAAAGCCAGGGCACATTTATTTGCATGTCAGCGCGTTGCTCTCACCACATCGGTGAAGGGCTCAGGGGCAGCCTTCCACTCTCCACCGGGGAAGCGGGTCTCATTTTGGTACACCTCGTCCATGAATTCAGTGTGTCCAGCATCTGCCTCCATTAAGAGACTGAAACGCAAAGTCAAACATATGTACCATCTGTGTGTAACATTAAAACACTTTTATGTAAAAAGGCTCTGTGTGTGTGTGTGTCTGGTTGTCTTTTGAATAGCTCAAAAATCATTAATCCGATCGACAGAGTTCAAAATGAATAAACTGTGAATTAAACTAAGCGGCCGGCCAATAAAATGTGTTCCAGACTTCACCACCGCCCAGGCAACATACCTATTACTACATTGATGTATGACGGCTAAAGGGAAATAAAAATAGGCGACGCACCAAATCTTTAGATAAGTCACAGCTAATCAGCTCATGATTGAACCGCTTACAGAAAATTACATCCCTTTATTTTAATGCAGCCTTTAAAACCAGGAAAAGACAATTATTAAAACATATATAAGAAGATATCTAGTCTCATATCATATCACAATTTTGATATAATATCAATATATTGCCTAGCCCTACTGGATAGTTTAATGAATATTAATGCATCATATTTTGTGATATTTTGTGAGCAGAATCTGAATCTGCTACGTGACCAGTAACATTTCTCTGTTCGGTAGATGTAGTTGCTCACAGAAATGTACTGATAACATTGGCATGGAAAACCAAACAATTACACATGTACATTTGAGTCAAGATTGAACTCAAGAGAGTGGTTGTACTTGCGTTGACAGGGGTAGATAAAAAAAAAAGTGTAAATAAAGTCCAGCTCACTGGTACAGTCTGGGAGGAATGTAAACAGTAGAGAGCAGATGTAGCCCACTTCCTCTACTTAAGTCCAAAGAATGTGTGTGTTAAGTGGAAAGAGGTAAGCCAAAAGACTTCAAAAGGGTTCTTTTTTCTCATAAATGTAACTAATCTGAATCATGAAAAAACCAAGGTCTTCACAAGGTCTTCCTCTTGAGGAGTAAATATGTCAAATCGCTATCTAAAAGTGTACTCACGCTTTCTCTGGGTCAATGACCCAGTCAGATTCCCACTCCCATCCTCTCGGGGGCAGGAAGTGTTCTTGTTTCAGCTTCAGTTTGCCAGTTACATCGGAAAATTTGTGGCGCCCCACTAGTCCTGTGGTTCCCCACTTCCCAAAAACCTGGGCCTGGTTCTCATACTGTAATGCAAAAAAGAAGAACATGATTTTAGATGCTGACTGCTGGGTCTAAAATGGGCAATGACCATTTATATTTTAGAGTGATATACCAGCTCAGCAAACACGCTGAAGGTTCCCTCAGAGTACGAGTTGAACTTCTTCTCATGTGCAGACAGACCCAGCCACATGTTGACTCTAATCTGAACTGGCACCTTCAGGTCCTTGTTCTTATCCATGGGGTACTAAGGGGAACAACAACAACTGAATAATTATAGTGCAGTACCTTTTAGTCTAACAGCAAAGGACCAAATTCAATTCAATTTTATTTATAGTATCAAATCATAACATAAGAGTTATCTCAAGACACTTTACAAAAACAGTCTAGACCACACTATAATTTACAAAGACCCAACAATTCCAGTAGTTCCCCCAAGAGCAAACATTTAGTGTGACAGTGGCGAGAAAAAAACTCTCTTTTAAGAAGAAACATCGGTGGTGAGAAAGACTTCCTTTTAGGGAGAAACCTCGGACACACCCAGACTCTTGTTGGCGGTGTCTGACGATGCCGGTTGGGGGTGTGATGAACAGTGGCAATAATAGTCACAATAAAGATAATGGAACAATGATAGTAGTTGTAGTAGTTCATGGCAAAGCAGAGTACTGCAGGGCGTTACAGGACGTAGCAGGGCAGAGCAAAGCATAGCAGGGCGTAGCAGGGCACTGCACAGCGTAGCATGGTGCAGCAGGACATAGCAGGGTGTGGAGCAGGACCACCGTGACAGCTGCAACAATGATTTAGGTGTCCAAGGAAACATGCTGGGTGAAAAAAAAACATAAGGACTCTGGGGAATAAGCTACCTAGAACTAAGTTAGTAACAAGCATTTCTGGGGCATGGATACACACAGATGGAAAAACAGAGGAGACAGAAGCTCAGTGTGTTAAAGGAAGTCTCTCTGCAGTCTAAAAACTAAAACAGCCTAATAAAGAGAGACAGGATAAGGAGAGAAACCTGGTTGGGCTAGAACTCGCCCCTGTTACCCCTTTTAAAATTAATTTAGAAATTAAGACAAAATCTAATAGTTTACTGCATCAAATGTTCTTCTTTTTCGTTGACTGCAGATGTGTACCTTTAAATAGACAGTTTGTATCTTGCCACAGTGCTGACCGCAGGCCTGCTCACTGTATGTTGAGTAGAGTAATTGGTGAGCGGGAATGCGACTGTAGGCCACCCTCTTCTCCCCACGTATCATCCAGATGATCACATCAGGCATGCTGTTCTGGGGCTGAACAAAAGACGTGCACAAATGCAGAATTATGGATCGGCAAAACAAACAATATATTGCTTGGCAACATTATTTTACTGCAGGTCACCATCCTTTGTCTGAAGTGGAATTTCAAATGCTCAAATGCTTGCTGTCTTTGTACTACGTACTTCCTCCGCAAGCAGTTTAAGTTTGTCCAGCCAGGTCTCTAAGTCAGGCAGAGTGTCACGGATCTCTCTGGCCTCCTCTCTCATGCGTCTGGCTCCGTCCTTGATGCTGGCCAAAGCGCTGTCTCTCAGCTTCTTGATTTGGATGTCCAGAGATGTCAGGTTGGAGCGACCCTCGAGCTCAGGTGTTGGGAAACTGGGAGGAGAGCAGAGACACAAATTACAAATGAATAATTCCGGTCGATACAACACACAAACTGAGTTATACTAAATAATTAACCAGTAAACTCTTATGACCATTCTTGTTTTAATAGTATTTTGTCGAAACTGAACCAATTCTCCTTCCTATTTCTCGGACTCTCTTGGGTTCATATTATATTAAAAAAGGAGCGCAACATAAATAATCTTGCTGTCTTTATCGGCAACACCCCATTCTCTGTTTACCTTTCTAGGTCTTCAATCAGCTGGTTGAGCAACTTCAGCCACACCTCTACAAGTTGACTTTCTGAGACTTTAGCCAAGATGGCCGTTTTAAATGCCTCCAGGTTGGATTGCTGCAACAACAAGATAATAGGAATGAGGATTACACGCCTATCTTAAACCTCTATGACTGGCTCTCACACTGACACATGTCATTTAATGGCTGCAAACATATCAATAAATCAAAAAGGTTTTGTGGTTTACAAGGTGTATTGCATTATTACCAGGCGGTGAGTGATGTAGAGAATGATGTTGACAGAGTCTAGGCGGTGGCTAATGTCCTCCCAGTACGAGAGAACCACAACCACTGGCTTAGTGTTCACCCAGGGCAGGTAATAGTAGTGGTTACCTAGAGAAAATACACACCAATTAAAAATCCTCCTGACAAGAAAGTAGGTTTTAAATGTGTCTTTAGTGCATTAACAAATCACATCACATAGTAGCTTCCTCACTCACCATCAAATACAGCACGGCTATACTGAGTGGTGGAGGCCAGCGGTTTGCAGGTGGTGTCCAATTTGTTGCCGTAGTTGCCGATGCTGACCTCAAACTGGATTGGCTCTCCTGGTTCCTGTATCATGGATGCGCTGTAGAAGACTGCACACAAACTGAACTTCCTCCTCCTCTGGTACTTCTAAATGTAAACAAGAAAACAGCAAAAGAAAAGAGAAGTTGAAAATATTTTAACCAACTCATTGTTTTGTATCACGCAGGGACAAGTGAAACCACGCTGCTGTCAAACTGAACCACACATAAATAGTCACATTACCTGCACCACCAGGATGTCATCACTGTGGATACTGTCTACTGCTTTGTCTGCTTTTTTCTCTAGCACAGTGGACAGCTCGACCAGGATCCTGCCCCTGTACGCCACTCCTTCTCCCTGCAAAGACATTGATATAAACTGTTAAACCAATAAATGGGATGTAGTACAGGGGTAAAAGGGAAAAAAGATTACAATTGTAGATCAAATTTTACAAAACAAATCAAGTCTTCACTACATTGCCATAATTGAGATCATCATAGGGGTCTGGCAGGCCGGTGAACTCTCTGGGGCTGCCGTACAGGTTGACATAGCAGGGCCCAAAAGCGGGCAAGAAACCCACTTCAGACTGCCCTGTGGTAGCTGTGGAGACATGGAGAGAGACTTAACCTCTTTATGATTAGATAAAAGCTAAGCTTGTTAGTAAATGCAGTATTTGAGGTGGTGGTGATGGACAGATTGAGATGGAAACAGTGGATGTTGAGTAAGCAGGTGGCAGGCACTACTACAACTAAACAGCTTAAATCCTGATACTGACGTCAAAACAGAGCACAGCGTAATTTTTTTTGGCAAAGGTGCAAGCAAAGATTTAGACTAATTCAGCAAATTAGCATGCACAACATGCTTATTGTATTACATCTCATGCAACACAGAGCAAAAAAGAACACAGTGGAACCTTCATAGGATGGTATTTCCCCACTCCCTGCACGTTCCTCTATTCCAGGAGAAAAAGGACAATTCAAGTACCACTAAGAACTTAATACACACAGGCACATAACCATAACAATGGATACATTTTTCCACACAGGTTTTCACAAAAGATCCAGACCTATTAGGCAGTTTATTTCCAGCTGTGATGTAATAATTTTCCTTACGTACTACTTTTAAAAATGTCCAAAAAGAATACCTTCTATCTCTCCACCAGAGGAGGCTATCTTGGCAAGGTTCAGGTATGTGGTGCCAACAGCATCATTTCTTGTCAAACGATCCCTGTAATCACACACACGACACCTTTAGACTCACACTGCACACACACATAGCACTGGATTTGTAATTAACTGTAAACATGCACATTTTAAAATGTAGGGGTTATTTTAATGTTCTGCTTTTTCACTATCTCTAAAGGAAGTACATTTTATAAAAAATAAAAAAAATGTCTCCTTGTTGTTAATGTATTAATTGGCTCTGAGATTCGAGAGGGTTTTCAACACGTTCTGAGGCACACAAAGTTTTGCTAACCATTCCTCTTGCACTCATTTCCTCTTCAGCCTTCCTGGACCCAAGTTATCGGAGTGATCACTCAGAAATGCACAATAATGAAAATTAGCTGAGAGATGGTGCCCTACAGGATCCCAGAGCATACTGAGGGGAAGGGAGGGGCCTGCACATAGTCATGGGCTGCTATACAGTATTATTCTCATGTGGTTGGTGCACAGCTGACCACACTGACTAGAAGTTATGTGGTACACGTTTTTAACCCCATGAAAAAAAATTACACTGACTTTTCTTGAACACAAAGTGAAACAGGCTACATCTCTTAAATATAAGTTGTAATCTTGTTTAACTTACCAATCAAACACTGTCAGTTTGACACGCTCACACATAGAGGGGAACTACAGAAAACAAAAGAAGCAGGTTATAAAAGTCTGAAATTCATTCATGAAGCCTATTTCTTTAATGCTAGGGCTTTTATTGCCTTTATTTATAGGACAGATTAAGCAATCTAAGCGGGAGAGAGAGAGGGACAACATGCAGCAAAGGGCCGCAGGTCAGATCCGAACCCACGGCCACTGTGACAAGGACTAGTCCTCGTTACATGGAGCGCACGCTCAACCAGGTGAACTAACCAGGCGCCCCAGAACACAGCTTTTCATCCTCTCACCTTTACTTGGAGGTTCAGCACTTGGTTCCACTCTGGGTTTGCATTCTTCTCAATGATCTGAGTGCACAGCTGGAGAGAAAAACAAACCATCAGCTTTTCTTCTGTTACACAACGATTGTTATGTCCAACACTGCAGCTAAAAAGAGCTGATGATCAGGAACCTTCTTGCCAGCGAAGCAAGCCTCCAAGAAGGGATCCACCAGGTTCTTCTTGTTTTCTTCCCCTCCAAACATTTCTTTCATGCTCTGAACAAATGCATCATCCACTGAAATGAGAAAACATTGGAAGAAATGTTAATTCAATTTAACCATACTTTATTTATTAGTAAGTAAGTCTCCACATGCTTAACTTAAAGTTAATTTGTGTATGACCAAGTATTTGTTATGTCCTGTGTGGTTTCAAAGACCATATCATTTGACAATTATAAAATTATTGCTACATCGTGTCTTACTCTGGGGAATGTCCTCAGCTCTGAACACCTTCAGTGACAGGGTGGCCCATCGCAGAGTCATGCCAGCTGGCAGCAGCAGATTGCTCTCTATGTCATCCTGATCGTCATTTAACTCCCTCTTCTCCACCTGCAGTGTGTGAGATAGAAAGAACAAAAAAAGAGTCTATGAGAGAGCGTAGGGGGCATGGCCATAACAACCAGCGGCAGTGCAAGTCATCTGAGAGTCTGTCCAACGTACCGGAGGCTCATCTCCGGCCCCAACTACGAAGAGGCTGACTTTGAGGTAGCCTTTAGCCCCAGAGCTGGACTCATCGGATTCATTCAGCAGGAGCCATTTCCTCATTACACAGTGGGCTGCAATAACACACACACACACATACATAAATCCACCACATGAAGGACACAGACAGCACCCTCAGGTAGAATGATCCACACATTGAGCTTATGCACACTATTCCCTCTCAAAGACATTATCATAAAGTGAAATTAAAACCAAGTTTAAAAAAAAATTATGTTAAAAAGTTAAACCCAGAAATCATGAAAAAGTACATGTTTTTTTAGTTCTTTGGCAACTTTGCTAAGCTATTTGTATATATATAGTCGATAAAAATATATATTCTTTAAGAAATTAGTTTTTGTCCAACTTTACGTCAATTGATTTTTCCATAGAGCCGGAGGGAACTGCAGAGTCGAGTGATAATGATCTCATCACTATGAGCAATTCAAAATAAGACTATATATACTGTATAGCTCACATTCTGACAGCCAAACAACAGCATCCTTTAAGCAAATGTAAATGACACACAGATCTGTGGTTTGTGAAGAGCTTACCTGGTTCATCATACACATAACCAACGTCCAGCTGTGTGGGAGAACAAAAACAGGTCAGCCAGTCTCATATTAAAAAAAGGCATTAACCACATTCTTTTACTTATTTACAAGCATGTGAGGATGAAATAAGACCAAGTACCTTAAATTCTCCCATGATACTGTCAGCCCTCAGTGAATAGGAATTATACACCTGCAGAGAGAATTTTACGTACATTATTTGTACATACAAATACATACTTGTATTGTAACTGAATGAGTATAGCACCTCAAAATTGCTGTATGTGTACCTGTGCTGTAATGTAACAAAGTATAAATACTTCACTACTGTACTTCAGTAGAATTTTCAGGTATCTGTACTATATTTCTATATTACCGGGAAACTTTTACTCCACTACATTTCCTAATTAAAATTGATACTTTTACGCCACTACATTTTCCCTAAGCATACTAGTTACTCGTTACTACTAAATAAAATAAGAATAAATTTGTAACACTGGAAAAAAGAAGGTTTGGCGAATTATTGCTCCTAAATTGCCAAGATAATGCGCGCTCCATTCCAGTTGGTGACTGCCTGTTTGTTGCCAAGCGGCAAAAAAAATGAACCATAGGCCAAAACTAAAGAAAAAGAGGAGGAAGCATAATGACTGATAGTGTCATGGCAGCACCTTGTGCAGGTTCTGCCACCATGGTAACAAACAATGACCACCCGGACCACAGTGAAGTGAAGGTAACGTTACACACCTAAGGCCATAAAGTTTATAATCAAGTATCAATTTGGATACTTAAGTACAATAAATATAAAATACTTTAAGAAGTAATTTTCTACATAATAACTAACTATAATTGTTAATGTTTACATAAGTACTGCTTTCACGTACTTTTACTGTGTAAAAGTGTACTGACCCGGGAAGCTGATGTGCTTCTCAAACAGATCCGATGGCAGCATGTGGACATTGTAGAAGAATATCTGCGAAAAATACAAAAGAGAAACATTGAAAACATTTAAAGGGGACCCTGCAGCTCAACCTAAACCTTGCAAAATTGTTAATATTAAGTGCAAGACCGAATCTGCCTTGTCTATTGTCTTCCTGTGTAAGAGAGAAGTGAGAGTACCTCATCAAAGAAGGGGTTGTTTCCCCTCTTGATCCTGGTCCTGTGGGTCTGTCCGCACACATGAACCTTCACCACTGGTTTGATGTTGTTGCCAGACAACTGACGGGCCTCGATGATCCGGACACGAATCTACAAGACGCATAGTTTCACAGTATCAGTGTGCATGAATAACTTATGACAGTATGACAGCATCCGATTCTAACCAATCTGATCTTTGGGTTGAAAATAGGTCTTTAGTTTGTTAAGTATGTTCTTGTACTTAATATAAAGAAGTAATAACATAACTTATTTCAGTTTTTGCTGGTTGTTTTCTAACTGCTGGCTTTTTAAACATCCAGATTGTTCTGTTCTTGATATGTAACGTGCAGTATATTGTTGGTCTTTGTTGATAATCATTCTTTAGCAAAAAAGCTATGAAACTGACCTGGAAGTCCTGAGGTTTATCGACTAGTCTGTGGCGATTCTGTCCCCTGTTCAACCGCTGGCGGAGGTTAACGGGCTGACCCGAGGGGACCCCTGAGGAGCCACTTTGGCCCCCATCTGGTAGAGTCTCGTCCCCCTCCTCAGCACCACCAACACCACCCCCACCACCCCTAATGAGCAGAAAAACAGGATTATCAAATACACGGCATGCGTCTAATAAAATGAATTGCTACCAGTCAACCTTTACTGCATTGCAGTGCATCACTAAAAATTTGAGAAACATACCAGCATCCACTGTGGCATCTCCTGCCAGAGGGTCATTGAGGTTTGGTGCAGCATTGGGTGGAGGATCATAGCCAATCACAAGGTTGATTATAGCCTGGAAGAAAATGATTGGCTGGTCTATTATTTGATTTCTTAAAAAAAAAAAGGAAGTCTTCCTGTTGCTCAAATTATTTGATTGATTCATAAAGAAAAATACTTACTCCAATATTCTGTCCACTTTCATTGGCCAAAGGAATATTTTTGGATGGCAGTGATCTGGTCTGACCAGAGGCGAGGTCTTTCAGAGAGATTTTAGTTGACCCAATGAATCTGGAACACAGCAGTGAAATATGAAATACAGATCTAGATTTGAATCCACTGTACTGCACTAATTTCCTGATTTAACAAGGCAAAACTTAGACTTGACATTCAGCCAGCATACCTGTAATCGTGTTACAGACCATAGACAAAAAATGAATGCCGTATGTGCACTCAGTGGTGTCACATTTACAAAAGGGGCATATAGTGTGGCAGGTCACCTCCCAGAGCTAACAAACCCTGCCTGCTCAGACAAACAAGCACACCTCACAGTCACAGTGCAGAAGCTCCCAGCCAGTGATTCATGATGCGTTTTAATCATGTGGGAATTTAGAGAACTGAAATGAACCAGTTCTTCCATTTGCAGGTCCTTTGAGCACCAGCTTTAAACAATAGAGACAGGGTGATTTTGGAACCATATACAATTTAGATTACCTATTGTTTTCCAATGCTTCAATTACAAAATGTATATAAGTTGGCAGAAAATAACAGGATTGTCCTGGTAACAAAAACATTATCCGTCTGTAAACAGTCATTTGTCTCTGCGTGAAACATTTCCCTCATGGAATATTAATAACAACATTTCCTGCTAAATGAAATAATCAACACTTTAATGATTAAGTTAAAAATTAAAAAGAAATTGTCAAGAAAAGGATGTGAATCAAGGATACAGATTAAAGACTAAATAACTAGAACTCCTTCTTAGATATTTCAAGGACCAAACTAAATGTGGCAAAAAAAACAGATTGGACTCCTCTTATGCAAGTACAGTAGCCTTTTTCAAGTAGTGTGTAGTTAATGCTTGTGGTTGATTGCAGTCTTTCTTGGTGTTCAGTCAAAAGCTACGCAGCTCAGTGCGTGGCGTGTTTATGTGCAGACACTCATGAGTAAATATGAAAGCAACAACATTCTATTTGCTCTGAGAAGAAAGAAAATATTTCACAAATCTGAAATGTTGCCAATGAACCATAAGAAGTCCCATTGGGAAGTCCAGCTATTTGAAACACAGGTGTTTCTATTATTTTTGTCCACCCAATTTAACATCAGTAGGCTAAATAACAAAAATACCTATTGGTATAATGCAATACTGTACAGCACCATAACCTTCATCATTACAACAAAACAGAACATTATGATCGTCATGAAGGCATTATTCATTACTGTATTAGACTGCATTAGTTTGAGCTAGGTGTACCTAATAAAAACTAAAAAATAAACTTAGTTAATGTTGGGCTGATAAATGATTTTCACTGGGTTGTGTCAAAAGTAACACAATGTAGCTAAAGGAATGCAGTGCATCATTACAAACTATATCATTATTTGGGTGGACTGAGTCATAATATTTTTGGTAGCCTTCCTGATGGGAGGAATTTTCCCAAGGTAGACCTCAGTTACTCACTACGGACACAAGATCCAATGACACTACTGTAGGCTCAGAATAGGATACGTCCAAGGCTGGCCTTAAAGCTTGCGATTAGACCCAAATATTCAACATTGTGTCTTTATTTCCCCTTTGCTGTAGTATTAGATCATATGATTTGTATGATCTTGTCTTAATACTGAGCAGCAAAGCAACTGATAACTTAGATGAGGGTATACATTCTTAAAAAGTAAACTTTAAATATGCTCAATCATATTATGTTGCACTCCACTGACTTAGAGCAAAGTAAGATGAATATATAATTCAATGAACTTTATACAATTACTCAGACAGCTGCATAACAGGTTACCAACAATTTGGGTCACTACAGAAATAGTTGGACAGAGTTTTGTAGGGAGGAGAAAGAATTGTTTTGGCAGCACAACATCAGGAAGGAGGCTGACACAGGGATTCTCCTGGGAGTTAGTGACCACCTGGTATCTAGCCCTGAATCTAGCTGAGTCACCAACATGGTTAGGTGTAAATTCCAATGGCTTTTCAACAAAAATGTGGACAGGATTTTGATTAAGTATGATGTAACTTATCCACTCTCCTACGAGTTTTTCCTTAGACCCATCTGCCAACAGCTTCATGCTCCAAACTATTCAAAAAGCTTAGGTGACACATTCAGGCGTAGGGCTGTCCCTAGCAGACATTTTTCATTCTGCAACTTCTTTGCATTCTGATAAGAGCATTCAAATATGACAGAGATTAAATCATACAGTAGGATTGTACGGTATCAAACACTACACACACTAGCCTGAACATCAACTACCAAAAGTTATGGGACAATATTGGCGCTCAGTGCAGTAAGAATTGTGAACAGACTATGGAAGACGTGCTTAGATTTTCCCCCATTGTTTTGTGTCAAAACCATTGTTTTGTGTCAAAACAATGGGGATGTAATGTAATGAACAAAACAGACTTAGTGACAGTTGCAAAGCCCTGGTGATTCACAGGGGAACAGCACCCACACGCAATAAATGATGTGTTTGGAGTTATGGTTGGATGTATAGATGTAGTTTTCCCTTTCATCGGGCTTTAACAGTCAGTGAGACAACAGACACCAGTGCTTCTTGGCACCAGACATCTACTCAACAAGTTTAACCTTTTGGCCTTTTTCTGGTATAACAAAGTTCTAATTTATCAAAAACAAAATTACTATGATCACCTTTTCATGAAGGGAACAGAGTGAATTTCAACACAAGCGTCCTTGGCTGGATTTCAGTTCAAAACGTTCATTCATAATTCAATCAGTCATAATTATTTTCTTTCACAGACCTTCTAGCATGGATGAGTGGAATGATAGAGCTCAGATCTTTGCCTAGCATGTGACAATCAGCAGTCACAGATACCTCATTATTACAGTTGCATCAAATATTAATAAACAGATTTTTCAGCACTGTAAGGCCATAAAATACACAAATATATTTCATAAACAAGGTTAGTGAAAGTAGGTAAAATATTAGGACACACTGCATTCTATAAGATGGAAATAAAAAAAGGTTCTAAAGTTAAAAAAAATTCCAGCCATATCCTATAAAGAATTTTACCTAATTGTTTTTACCACCCCCACATTTGACTATTCCAAGTGTATCTGGGCAGAACAAGATATATTTAATGGCAATAATAATAATAATATTTAAGTGGCCATTTCCTTGTCACATTGGTGTTGTCAAAAAACATGCAATGACTCCTAAAATCATGCAGCGCTGATGTAGAACCTTACAGTGCATTCCTCGAGATAATACTTAATGTGAAAATGAGTAGGGTAAAAGGATCAAAACACTGTAAAAGCAGCATATGAAGTAGGTGCAAAGCAGGATATGACAATTGACCATGAACTTGTTTTACTAAATTGTCTAAAAGCTGACTGATCCAATCCTACTGTTAACATTTAGCTTAAAGCACAGCTGTAAACACAGCCCTTACAGAGCTGCTAGTATGACTGTAGTATTGTTTTGACCTGTCTAAAATCCTTTAAAAGAACATGCCCTGTCTGTAAATGGCTTTATGTCTGTAAATATTCTCTTAAAAAAAGATGGAAATGAAACCTCGATCATTTGTCATTTCACATTATACAGAATAGGTATAAGGAAATGAGACATTCTTTCCATGAAATGCACCATAGGTAGAATAACACTGTGCTACTATGTACATGGGAGGGAGGGGGGCATGTCTTTGTCCTACAAGCTTCAGATTTCTTCCTGAAATTTAATTAGTTAAAATGACACAGATTGCTTTTTTGTTTCCCCTTTCTTTGCCATAACTACAGGGATTACCCATGACAGCAGCTGGGAAACTATTTTAGAAAGGGAGAAGTCCTCTTCTGCTCCCACTGTGTAGATCTTTGGGGAGTGTGTCAGACAGGCAAGCTCAGTGGAAAACTTTACTCAATTTAACATGGACATGTGGGCTAGAAAGGCACTGTTGAAAAGCTCCTCCCCCTTAGTTATGACTGTCCTATGCACAGGGGGAACTTTTACTAGGTAAAGCAACAAAAAGGAGGAAGGAGAAAAAATATGCATTTGATCTGGTAGAGATAAATCTCAAAGACAGATATATTTCCATGTGCTTTGTTTACTAACAATACACAAGACTTTGATACCAGTAATTAGAAATGTCGAGGAAACATTCTTTGCAGTTGGTCTAGATTGGTCCCATATGTGATTCTGGCTTTATATGGAAGCGACAATTTTGAACTGTTTTGAAGCAACTTAGAAGCATTTTGCATTACAACACCTCTCCTCACACAGTATCAAATCAGTGTATTCATACTGTATGCACTGCAGTTACACCACTACAATATAGTTTGGCAAGTAAATGCCACATAAAAGTATTTTCCTTTAAAATGTTCCCTGTCCTCAGCGACAGAGTACCACACAAACCAGAGAGAGAGAGAGAGAGAGAGAGAGAGAGAGAGAGAGACAAACAGCAATTCATCTATCCATTGTTGCCCAATCAGACTTAGTCATCCCACACAGCCCAGCAAGTCTTAGCATGGCAAGCAGGGTGTGAGGGGGTAGACAGAGCCAGCTGCATAACTTAGACAAAGGGTTACTATCATAATATCTAACTTACTTGTGTATTACTGTGCCTGTGTTAATAATGATGTGTATCCTAACCAGCAGGTAGTGGAAGTTGTACAAATACTTATTTTGATTCCCAAGGTACTTCAGATTGAGACGTCCTTAATGACAGCTTGTGTTAGACTGCCTGCTGTCTCTGACTAACTATAATCAAAAAACACGCAGACAATAGAAAAAAGCTTCTGTTAGCTAACCTGCTGTTGGACTAGACAGACTAGCAAGTCGTTGTTTAGACAAGATGAAGTTTGCTTAGTGATTCAATAAGGTGAGGCTCACATCTTCTCTTTCATCATTGCACAAATGCCAAAGTTAACACAGAGCTCAGCCTCATCCTGAGTTTGTTTCCACTTACTTATCTTTCCCAATAGTTTCATAGTCTTTCACAATCACGTCTATGTAGGAGCTAGAGTCCAGCCCAGTGCCCTTCAGATCGAACTCAAGCACCTGCAAGACAAGATACGGGACACACAGCCCATCAGATATGATACTCCCAACTGCTGTTATGTCCTGAAGAAGCAAATCTTTATCTAAGAGTAGGCCCTTTAATTGGTTTTGCAACTCAACCAGTATGACCCAAAGCAATCACATCAAACTCCGAGCTCGTAATCTGTTGACATGGTTAATTCATCCTGACAGTCATATGATGACCACATGCTGTGTAGGGCTGGCATTGAAGTGGGGTAATCTTTTAATTAATCAATTGTTTCTGCTTTCCTTTGCAGCTGATTTAAACTAATTGATTAAAAATCAAAGTATAGGAGAGAGGCAGAGATATCAGCATGTCCCATGTGTGTTTGCAATGGAGATTTACCTCGTTCCACACAGGATTCAGCTCATTGTCAATCCATTTTGTTTTCTTCTTCTCTTCTGAAAGTGAAATAATAGTTTGAGAATATTTATTGAGACTTTGACTCTTAATACACCTATAATCACTTTACCCACTTGTTTTGCTGGCAAAGTTAAGTTACCGCTGTGACTAAACTGGCATCAGTTTTGCATGTTTTATGGGAAAGAGAGATATCAGTGGGCTGCAGTTTCTGCCTTTACAAGGAAGAAGGGCAAAAAAGAGAGAAGCTGCCACACCTGGGTGGATGATGAGGATGACATGGGTACAAAAAACAAACAGCTGAGAGCAACTGGGGCGGACTACCAGGATTGCTTCCTCATCACGGTGGCCATTCTGTCAATACCATTTTGTGTCTGATACCATTTTAATTCAGTAGCTGAATACTAAGTTCCATGCAATTTTCTAACTTGTCTTTTCTCTCCATTAGAGTCTTTGTTCTGTCTGAGCTCATGTGTACACACTACAAGTCCAAGCATGGCCCCTAACTACAGTAACTGCTGTGTAAATGTCTGCTGTGACATGTTGAGAACATTTTCAGTGATGCAATAGAAATTATGCTTGTTAAGTTTTTTTTCTTTACATAACATTACATTTAGAAGAACTACACTGACACTTCTACACTTCACTGACAAGTCTATGTTTTAAAATTCTAAATGGACTATTGGACGTCCAGTTAATACACAAGTAGAAGAAACCTAAAGAATACCACTACTGTATAGTTTCACACCAATCACAACAAAACAATTAAAACCATATAGTGACGTCATACTAGATAAAAGTATAACTCATTGAGCAACCATAAACTTAACATTTAGTCAAAAAGACACATTTTAGATCCTTCTTTGAGACCAAATGTTAGGCTACAAGTAACCCTTTTCTCCTGTAGAATGAATACAATTTAAACGTTATGAATAAAAAGAAACTTACCTTTAAAAATCACACTGGTAATTGGATCAGGTTGTCCAACTTTCTTTTTAGGCAGCCCTTTAGCCGATTCTACAAGAACACGCAACATGGCAACAAACGGGTTAAAAAAGACAAAATCAGTAAAGTTGAGGAATTAAATGAAGAAAAAAAAAGTCTACAATGGATTGTCGTGCTTTGGCATGCACACTGCCCCATCACTGAAGCAGACAGGGCAGGGCTGAGGATGTATATTTCCAGAGCAAGGGGAAATAAGGGCGGACCACGGGGATGTAATTACTCTGACTGGAAGGTCTGGGGCTGCTGCTGCCACCACCGTGCGAAAGCCTACAGCTGGGTGGAGCTGGCACAAAGACTTCGGTGTTTCTTCATTAAATCCAGAAATATATATATATATGTATTAGTATTATATATATTACTAGTCCTAATGATTATTTTGTTTAGTGGATTTATTGTCGCTATATAAACCTAGCTTCGTAATTACGCTTCGGGTTAAACTTTCCCCTGCATGTCTGAGCATTGATCAAATATGTTGGCTGTGGCTCCATCTAGTGCCTGTACTGGATAACAGCATGTTACTCAAGGGGGGGTAAACTATCTGAATAGCACTGCAAGTGCAGTGACACATTTCAACCAAAGGCAAAAAATAGACCTTCCCACAGAATATCTATGCTATGTGTCCTGGAATATGAGCTCATATCACCATTGTCATAGGACTGATTCATATCATTAGTGCTCCTGATTTCTACTGTAAAATACTTTTCAAAACTCATGCTTATCTTGTGCGTAGCCTTCCATAGATGTTTTTGATTTTGGAAACAATTATATTCCAGCTTTCTAACATCATGGAAACAGCAGCTAAATAATGGTATTTTTGGAGTAATGTTCACATGACCTTGTTAATTTGTACAAAACACATTTCATGTCCTCTATTGTTCACCTGGCATCTGTATTGTTGTAGTAGTGTCAGTCTGTTAGTTTCCAGTCTGAGATGCGTGTGGTTACCTTCAAAGATCCACTGATGACATCATTGGTATGACAGAGCTTGCTGTGAAAGGTGTACAGGAGGGCATTTTTTTGTTAGTTCCACTTGTGTTTTTCTTGCTATAAATAACCAAAAATATACTTTCTGTAGTCCATTTCTGGTTATTGGATCACATTTCAGATGCATTATATACAGTAGACGTTTGAGCCAGTTACAGTGCAGGCTACAGGTGTGTGTAGGTCTCATATTAGACAAGGTACAAGGAATACCAGACCAGACTCTACTGGGACATGACTACCTTCATTAAACATAGTGAGGCCACTGTGGATAGCTCATGCTCATTGAAGTGGTAAGCCGGAGGGCTGTGGGTTGCCTGGCAATAATTAAACTGCATTAGTTATAACAGTCAGTGAGGCTATAACAACATGGCAAGTATGTTTTCGTTATCGTTTTAACATATATTTGCACAGGACCTATACTGCTGTATAAATACCATTCATATTAATAATTCATTGTCCTTATTGTGTATTGTGTGTTTGTTTAATTGTCCTTAAGTAAAAGTTACCAATATTAACTCTTCTGGGTCCTGACTAACTTTGCTTCTATAAATGATTAATCCATTGAGGGCTGTAGGGTTTGTGGCTCTGTTACCCCCAGCAGACTTGCAACTATTTTGAAAACACTCATCTCCCCACGGTCTTCTCACCAGCGATGTGTTGACTTTCCCCTCTTGGAGGGGTCAAACACTTGTGAAGGATGGCTTTTTAATCCGTGGACCTGGACATTCCTTCCCTGTCTGGAGACAAAAAAGCTTTGTTTGAGCAAGTCAGGTTTGCCTGGAAAAAGACAGAGGGAGGGATGGAAACAAAAGTCCTGGGGTGTTTAGGCTCAGAGCATGGTGAGGATCTCAGATTGGCCTTAGCGCTGGTGGATGCTGCATCTTTTTCTGTCATCAGGGTGTGGATCTTAAGAGCCTGAAACACTGACTAATGTAGATCAGATCTGGATTTCAAACTGGAAAAGATGGAGCAGTATCTGGTGTTTGGAAGAATTTAAAGAGGAGTTCAAACAGTGAGGCTCAGGTTAATAATATGAATACCTTAAGAAACAACAAAAAGCCATGGATACTTTATGAGACAGAAGTACCACACAGCAGGATTTGGTGAGTTTTCTTCAACTTGTTCTAACTTATCTGATTTTGCTAAATATACCTTATCACTTTTAATTAACTGTCTATGACCTGTTTCGGCATACAAAAGCCTTTTTGTCAGCTTTGCATGGGATATGTAGGCTGTACCTCATACTATTCCTCCATAATATTCATCACACTGCTGTCTTTATTCCTTAAACACCAGTTCATATATTCCCAGAATATATGAACTGGTGTAAGGAATATCAATCGTCTATACTTCATAAATCTACCCTCGCGTTTCTCCTTCCATAACATTACAAGAAGTTATGTAAAGTCCTCTATAAAGTTGGATGCCTGTCACTGGATCAGATTCACATATTTTCTCTACTCAGACACTGACAATCATTCTTCCACCCATCCTACACAACTCTTTCGGATACAACAGCCTTTTTACACTCCCTTTTTCAGCAACGTATACACTTTTATTACTTAATTATTTTATGGTTCCATTAGCATTGGTGAGAAATGTGTATGATGTAAAGGACCACTGAAGCATGTCTTGATGAACCTGGAAAAGAGCTCACAATGTGACTTATTGTTCCAGCTTGTAGTCTCCCAGAGCAACAGGGCCACACAGGAGCTGCTGGTGGTAAAGAACACTTTGATGTTCCCCAATCATAACTTATTCCCCCACCACTTATTCCCCATTTGCAACATTTACCAAGCACACACATTAAGACCCACCATTCAATTGTTATATGTTTTATTACTTATTGTGTTTCATATGAAACATACAATATAAGACTTCATATCGTGATTTTATAGTTTTTTTTTTTGATCAGCAGTGTGTTGCCCTAGTGCTGTCACTTGGGAGTGCTGCATTCATTTTGCAAAGAGCCAGAGAGAATAAGTGAGAAAAAAAAAAATGGTTCCAGATTGATTGATCTTTGGGTTTAGTCCTGGAAGTCAGCTGAAAAACTGTCCAATTCCTGCACAAATAAAGAATTTCCTTTAAATGATCATTGTTGCAGTGAGCCAGCCTTTGGAATAAGTGCTGCAGAGAAACTGACCCCCGAGCACCTGCAGCTCCTGAGAAATGCATTTAACCGGCCAAAAGATGAAGCACAGATACATGAAAACATGTCGAAAGGAAGGAGTGGAAGGAACAGAGGAAATGAAGAGCATGGAATGAAGTTTGAAGAGTTTCGGGAAGTTCTTACGTCTGTGGTTGGTCCAGATGTCGAGGACACATGGGTTGAGAGGTTCTTCAGTGAGGTAAGGAGAAATACTATATGTCTTGAAAAGCACATAGGCTACACACAGTACAAGACATTATTCAGTATAATATAGCACATCCCATCAGCATAGACTCACTGTGGCATCAAACATATTTTGGAGTGATAATGCAGGGCCACTGAGAGTCTTCTGTTTCATATCCAGGTAGATATCAGCTGTTCCGGGCAGGTGAAGTGGAAGCAGCTTTGTTCCTACCTGCTTCTTGAGTACACTGAAAGAGAACGCGCCTCCATTCCCAGAGCTGCACCTCTGGACTCCCAGCCGCAGATCAGACACTGCTCTCATAACAAGGTAGATATCCACTGATATCTGGTAAAGGGAGAAGGAAGGTTGCAACTTTGTAGTACGGTATTTTCCAATGTTTAAACAATTACACCGAAAGGCCAAATGGGGGCGCCAAAATTAAAGGTCAGACCCCAAAGCAGTTTTGAGTAGTGACAGATTACATTGACTTGCGTCTAGCTGCTCAGGGACTGCTTGAAGTCGTATGACATTAGCTAAATTGGATAACGTTAGCTTTAGTACTTGGCTCCTCCCCTGACAAATACATATCATACTTCTAAAACAAAACATTCTTACACTAAACATAACGTTAACCTTAACCTAAGGGTCACTGACAACCACACGTTAACGTTACTGGTCAGTCTTACCATACTTACTGGGCAGAAGTTTTCAGCAAATAGCTACGGTGCTTAGCTCAGGGGGCACATAGCAATTATGCTAGCTGGTGAAGAAACTTAAACTTTAGCACGCTAAAAAGCCAGACATTGCCCTCAGAAGTCTAAAATAGAAAGACAGTGAATACTGTGTTTACAGTTGTAAGGTGGGCATAAACAGCTATAGTATTTAGTAGTCAGTTGTCAATTGCTTGCTAACATATATAAACATCATATGTTAGCAACTGTATCAGCTAATGGAGGTATTCCCCTTAGCAGCCGAAAATGAGAATGGTTGAGGTTAGCTAGATATCTGACCTGGGCAAAATGAAAAACATAGCTATACAGGTATAAAACGTATAACTTTCACATATTCAGCAGTTTTTACAATTGATACTGAACTAAGGTGATAATGCTAAAGACAAAACACCTACTCCAAAAGATTTTTATTTTATTTTTTTATTGACAAAACATCTGCTCCAGAAGTTGCCTGCAGCATCTGTGTGGGATGACACAAGTTACTAGATGCATTTTTCTGCACTCAGTTGAATATTTGTTTTCTAGTAGGCCTTATACTTTTATTCCATGTAACTTTTTAATTTATTAACTCATTTCTCTGCAGCGGGAGCCAACAGTACGTGTGGTTGCAGTCTCCCACCCTCCTCCGCTCCGCTATATTAGTGTCAGTAAGGGAGGTCAGATCACTGTCTGGAACAGCAGCCTACACATCCTTAAAACTCTAGGGGTGAGTGACATAATGGTACTATTTTTACATCCACGTGAAAGTAGCTAGGCCCACTCACACTTTTTAAAAAAATATTTATTCCTATTTAATCCAGCTTGCTGGAGACCCTACAGAGCAAGTTGCCAACACAAGGAGATTTAGAGGTTGGACCACTGATGCTGTTTACATGGGAAATGTCCACAAGGTTGCCATAGCCTCTGACTGTAGGGACTTGCACTTTGTGAATGTCGCCATGGCCAGTGTATTTGAGGATGTCCACCTGTTTGGTATACTTGATTGCTAACATGTACCTACTAAATGTTACTAATCTGAGCTGGTCACTAACAAAAACCAGTGACTGTATACAAAATATCTAAATTTTATAGTGTTAACTCATTGTCTCATCATTGCCCCAAGGGTTCCGTAGTGTCCCTAGTGCACTTTGTTACTGGCATGATGTTCAGGTAGGACCATAATTCCTTTGAGATGTTCTTTTCAGCTGGACAAATTCACTCTAAAAGCAATAAACTCATCACATGAATCTGAAAGCAATACACCCATCATTTGAATCTATGTGGGTTTTCCTTCCAAGTTTCCAGAGCGACCCTCTCTGCTGCTACTAGGGGATGAAAAAGGAGGAGTCCACGTCATGTGGTTCCTGAATCCATCTAAAGGACTTTTCAAGAATCCATCCAAGGCAGAGAATGGCCCACAGAGGATATATTTCCCAGTAAGCTTGGCCTTGTCTATTTAAGCATTTTGCTTATAATCTCTGGTTCCTGCAGAGAAAAGCCAGGCCCCAGTAGTAAATAGTGTAGCAGTCAGCAATGCCAACATCTTGTTGATTACACTCCAATTTTTCAAATAAATATTTATTGTAACTCATCTTGACAACAGAACCTTGGTGAACACAGCGACATGGTGTCCTACCATCACATTCCTAACATCCACCAGGAACCAATCAACAGAGTGATGTTTGAGCCCAGCGCCAACGTCATCATGACATCATCAGAAAGTGACACAACCTCTGTGGTTTTTATTAATGTGACTCTAAAGCAGGAGCCTTATATTTGGTCATTTAAGCAGGTAACTAACTTTATAGTGTGGGGTGTGTTATGTATTCTCAGTATTACATATAACTGTGTATCATACCTTATTCGTTGGGTTAGACTTTTATAATGACACATTCAAATATTGAATTTTTGAGAACTTTTACAAACACACATTCTCACAAAGTCATGTTTAAGCATTTTAGAAGCATCAGAAGTATGTTTCTAGACATGTATTTCTTTATGAACAATAGTATGAGAAAATTAAATGTAAAAGAGACAACAAGTGACGTTATCCATTTCTGATGTGGATCGAGGTCAAGTGGAGTTCACAGTACTCTGGTCTGGGTGACTCTGACCTAACTGGGTAGGTCAAGGTTTAAAAATCAACTTTCACTCCACTAAATTTGTTTATAAATCAATAAATGTCCTCATGTGGCAAAGTACATAGTACATCACTCATTTAGTGAATTATCCCCAGCCAGATTTATCTAAAAGAAAAATATGAGATATGAGTCAAGTTATTTCTAGAGTTGACTCCTGCCCTGCATGTAGAGACAGACAGTGCCACTATGTGGAGAGAAAAAGTAATGCTGTCGGACAAAGTGTTATTAAACTGGGTGGTGATGCTTCCTGTTATTCACAATGGCTTTTTTTAAACAATCACACTAATTTTATAGTCCAATAAACTGTCTGGAAATTTTAACAATGAAGCCACCGTTAAAAAAATACTCCCCAGTTCAAAATAATGAGACCAGATGGCTTGATTTGTAATATCAGAAGTGAGCATGCTTTATTTTCAAAGCAACATATGCTGTATACCATTTTTGCTCTTTTTGTCTCATTTCAGGGGGCTAAATGTTTTGACTACAATGCCTCTCTGCAGTTGATGGTCACAGGAGGTTGTGACCGAGCAGTCAGACTGTGGACTCGCTTTGTGACCACACGTCCCATAGCTACACTGCTGGGTCACTGCACCACTGTGTTGGATGTTGCAATCTACCAACCTGTTGGGCAGATCTTCAGCTACTCCAGAGATGCTGTGAGTCATTAAAAATTAAGCAAAAATAAATAAATAGAGCACTGCCCTGAAAAAATATGATGTACATTTATATTGTTTATCATACAAAATTTGAGATTTTCTTGTGAAACATGGCATACAGTGAGGAAAATAAGTATTTGAACACCCTGCTATTTTGCAAGTTCTCCCACTTAGAAATCATGGAGGGGCTGAAATTGTCATTGTAGGTGCATGTCCACTGTGGGAGACATTATCTAAAACAAAAAATCCAGAAATCACAATGTATGATTTTTTTTAACTATTTACTGTATTTGTATGATACAGCTGCAAATAAGTATTTGAACACCTGTCTATCAGCTACAATTCTGACCCTCAAAGACCTGTTAGTCTGCCTTCAAAATGTCCACCTCCACTCCATTTAATTTCCTAAATTAGATGCACCTGTTTGAGGTCGTTAGCTGCATTAAGACACCTGTCCACCCCATACAATCAGTAAGAATCCGACTACTAACATGGCCAAGACCAAAGCGCTGTCCAAAGACACTAGAGACAAAATTCTACACCTCCACAAGGCTGGAAAGGGCTATTTGTCCAAGCAGCTTGGTGATCCACTGTTGGAGCAATCATTAGAAAATGGAAGAAGCTAAACATGACTGTCAATCTCCCTTGGACTGCGGCTCCATGCAAGATCTCACCTCGTGGGGTCTCAGTGATCCTAAGAAAGGTGAGAAATCAGCCCAGAACTACACGGGAGGAGCTGGTCAATGACCGAAAAAGAGCTGGGACCACCGTTTCCAATGTTACTGTTGGTAATACAGTAAGATGTCATGGTTTGAAATCATGCATGGCACAGAAGGTTCCCCTGCTTAAACCAGCACATGTCAAGGCCCTGACCATTTGGATGATCCAGAGGAGTCATGGGAAAAAGTCATGTGGTCAGATGAGACCAAAATAGAACTTTTTGGTCATAATTCCACTAACCGTGTTTGGAGGAAGAAGAATGATGAGTACCATCCCAAGAACACCATCCCTACTGTGAAGCATGGGGGTGGTAGCATCATGCTTTGGGGGTGTTTTTCTGCACATGGGACAGGGCGACTGCACTGTATTAAGGAGAGGATGACCGGGGCCATGCATTGCGAGATTTTGGGGAACAACCTCCTTCCCTCAGTTAGAGCATTGAAGATGGGTCAAGGCTGGGTCTTCCAACATGACAATGACCCGAAGCACACAGCCAGGATAACCAAGGAGTGGCTCTGGAAGAAGCATGTCAAGGTTCTGGCGTGGCCTAGCCAGTCTTCAGACCTAAACCCATTAGAGAATCTTTGGAGGGAGCTCAAACTCCGTGTTTCTCAGCGACAGCCCAGAAACCTGACTGATCTAGAGAAGATCTGTGTGGAGGAGTGGGCCAAAATCCCTTCTGCAGTGTGTGCAGGAAACAGGAAACGTTTGACCTCTGTATTGCGAACAAAGGCTACTGTACCAAATATTAACATTGATTTTCTCAGGTGTTCAAATACTTATTTGCAGCTGTATCATACAAATAAATAGTTAAAAAATCATACATTGTGATTTCAGGATTTTTTTTAAAATTATATCTCTCAAGGTGGACATGCACCTACGATGACAATTTCAGACCCCTCCATGATTTCTAAGTGGGAGAACTTGCAAAATAGCAGGGTGTTCAAATACTTATTTTCCTCACTGTATCTCAACAGAGATTGTTTACTTTCTAGTTGACCAATTGTTCCTTTGTCAGGAGCTGAGGGTTTGGGACATTTCCAGCCATCACTGTCTGAAAACCATCTGCCTGCAGTTCCCATGCCAGCAGCCAGGTCGAATCCCAGAACACGGCAACTTCCCTTTCTGTTGCTGAGCCCGCCTCTTCCTGATCACACACAGTCTCATTTAGTGGTGGGATGCAAAGATTACCTGGCACTGCTCAACCTGGTTGAAACGATAAGAGGAGGAGGCGAATGGATGGCAGATGAAGGAAAGGAAACTGAACCAAACATTCAAACTGGTCCTCCCCTCTCCTGTGCTCTGTATAACTCCACTCTGAGACAGGTGGCAACGGGACATGCCAACTCATCTGTGTCTCTGTGGGACGTGGAGTCGGGGAGGAGGCGGCTTCAGATCTTAAACGCTCATGGAGAAGATGAGCTCACCTGCATGGCACTAGACTCCTCCCACAGAAGACTGATCACTGGGGCTCGGAACGGCACTATTAAGGTTTGATACCACTTCTCACTTTCATTTTGTACAAAATCGCTGTGAATTTAATACAATTGGTGTAGGCCGCTATATGTACATATTTGTTTTACATGTATGAGAAAGGTAAGACGAGCTTGTTAATGAGAAGACCACTCCTTGAGCAGGTGTGGAACTTACTAAATGGCCTTAACTTGCACAAACTGGAACCCGTCACCAACTCTGAGGTCACCGGGTTGATCTGTCTCCATGACAACCAGCTGCTGGCTGTGGGGTGGAGCCAGCGGGTCGCTCAATATGACATCGCAGCTGCCAAGGTAAAGGTGCTTTGATTTAATAATCCACCACAGTTTCACAAAGAATAACTTACCACTAGACTGAGAAGCGGTGCTGAAAGTTTCAAGTCTGTTGCACTTGTAACTACAGTGATGCCATATGGGTTTCACTGCAACAAAGTGGCAGCAAAAACAAGATTTTCAGGGGATATTAAATTACTCTTTATCTTTCTGCTCATAACTGATGCAACAAAATAATAATGTAACCTGGTATTCCAGGTATTACTCCCCCATTCTTAAATGACTGATAAGTGACAGAACATTAAAGGTACTCAGTAAAGTTATGTTTGCATTCACTGTTTCACATCAGAATACATTATGTACTGTACATCCTTAACATATAGTAAACATGTATTTAATGTATTTCCCAAAACATCACTAGAAACTTTGCACTGTTTATATACAGTATATTGCTTGCTATCAGCCTTCTTCTTCCATGCAGGACAATCAACTCAGTGAAATAACATGAAATCATCAGCGAAGCTGTGTATCGTGGAGACCCAGTTTAAAAAGCATTGCTTTATAGTGGTAGCCTACTAGTGGTCATAACCTCTACAGTATATCTTACATGTCAAACTTCAATATTATGGAGAACATTCAGTGTAATAAGGCCATGGAAAACAAAATTAAAACAAAAAAGGTAGACATTCTTACATTTTTTGTGCATGTCTGGTGGGTCTTTTCAAGAGAAAGTGCTCTGCAGAACAAGGAATGATGATGTGTCATGTTTCTACCAGTATAAGCTTGTTTGGAAAAATAGAAGAATATCTGTGTAATTAGCACAAGCATCAACAGACATCATTACTCAACGAACAAACAGAAGCACCACCTACTGAAACGGAAAATCACAGCATTGAATCCATTACAAAAGCTTTGGATTGACAGGAGATTCTGGGAAGTGCAGCACACATATTAACTAATCACCATGAAGCTTAAATGCATCAAGATGAACACATCAACATGTCTTAGCCTTTGCGCTTTTGCTCATCCATAAGTTCTTCCCCAGATGTTGAGCGCTGGATGATGAGTCCCACACAAACAACTGTCACCATATTGACTAATCTGGTACAGACTTAATACCCTGCAATAGTAGCACACAATGTATTTAATTAAATCCAATAAATATGTAATTAAATGTGTGATATCTTTAAATCAGACCTCTTACGTATTTTTATTGCTAGTAAAATCAAAATATCTAGAACATTTCAGTGCTTAAAACAAGATTTACCGCATCCACCTACACACACTCAACAACAAATAAAGCTGAAGCATTGCCAGTGCCAGTATAAACACCAGTATGAACTGCAGTGTGAGACTAACGTCTGGACGTGCATATTTTCAAACCTCAAATTCTTGTGTTACACTTTACATCTCAACCTTTAACTGCCATCTGCACTGTGGTCGGATTCATCCATCGACTACAGTAGTAACATTCAGAATTCATGCTTCTCCAGCAAAATTCTCAGTCCTGTTTCTCCTCCACGCATAATGTTTCTCATTGTAAAGCCCCCTGTGTCCGCAGAGCCAGCTTTTTGAGAAAACATTTTAGGCAAGGGAGTTTTTAGCAGTTTTTTTTTTAAGAGGAAATGATAGCAGCAAATGACGTCAATTACACGCTACACATCACCTGGTGAGCTCAAAGACATCTGTGTCATGCAAGACATCTGCATCAGTATTCCTCTGCATTCCACCATGCTGAGCTTCCACACATTTTAACGAGCTGGCACTGACTCAACACTGTAGCCCGGAGGTGTAAACAAAATCAGTAGACCAGAGACGGAAATAGAGCTGCTTTTTGCAAGGCACCACAAACAATGTACATGTATTTTCAGACTGTTTGTAAACTGTCACACAGTGGGAAGTGATGCACAAAGAGTTGCACAATTTCAGCCAATGCGCTCATGCATAAAGTGGAGCCTGAAGGCAACATGGTGCTTTGTGATTTCTGGAAAACCTTTTCTACGTTAGCACAAAACGGGTCAATCTGAACACACACACATTTTTCCTTATTTTTTTTAATAATCAGTAAAAAGCTTTGTTGTTTACTAATCATCATATACCGTACATATAGGATTTGTATGTAAGAGCAGACCTGTCGTGGAAGTCCAGCGGCGTTCACAAGTCAGACATCTTGGCTGTGTGTCAGTGCTCTGCTCTGGGGGTTGTTGCCACGGCGAGCCATGATGGAGAGGTTGTTATCTGGAGGCTGGAAACGCAAGGACCAGTGCTTCACCTACAGAAACCGACACAGAGAGGGTAAGAAAACACACCCGTGATGTAAAGATAGCAAAGATTCAACAGTCGAGGCAGTGAAAGTAACTGATTGCAGTAAGTGCTTCACTTAAGTGCATCTTTGAAGTACTTGTACTTTATTTTAGTATTTCCATTGTATGCTACCTTATTCCTTTAAACTTCAGAGGAAAATATTGTACTGAATTAAAAATACATAATGAGCTTGTGCAATGCAATACATTGTTAAAGATTAAACCAGTGGTTCCCAAACTTATAAATACAAATGTTTGTAGCAAAACGTTTTTTCTTCCTTCCTACGCCATTAATTATGTCACAACCCCACAAGCATATTTTGGCAACTGTGGTCTGGTGGTAAAGCAAATTTTTGTCAAGAGTACTGTGTCCTTAGTGGGTGGTATCCATTGTTATTGTCCATTTGTTTTTCCCGTTTCTTGCGTGCATCTAGAGTGGTGCCCCCTGTGGACAGCCTCTTGTTCCTGCAACATCGGGCTGTCAACAGAAAGTTGAGAAACAAAGGCGTCTTGGTCTCATCTCAGGCGGGCTTTCTCTGCTTTTGGAGCATCACTGGACAGACGCACACGTTTGGTGAGTGAGTGGGGAAGAAAGAGGTAGGATGGTACAGAAAGTATCATTCAGAAGAACTGCATGCAAAAGAAAAAATACATGAATTTAGAATAAAACTCTTGCAGTATGAGAGAGATGGAGGCACCACACTCTACAGTACAAGCAACTGACAAGCAGCTGTCAGTTTTAGGATGGATTTCCAAACAGCCAGAGCAGTGACAGAGAGCCTGAACTGTCAACTTGGCCTCCCTCCTGTACCATTCCTGGCAGCCCACAAATATGTCTCTTTCCAGATCCCATCTGTGTTTAGTGGTGTTGAATTCATGCACTGTGGCCGCTGCATATGTGTACGAGTATGCATGCGTGTATGAGGGAGCCAGTGTGCTTTTGTGTGTGTGTGTGTGTGTGTGTGTGTGTGTGTGTGTGTGTGTGTGTGTGTGTGTGTGTGTGTGTGTGTGTGTGTGTGTGTGTGTGTGTGTACAGGTCTGTATGTGTATCTGTGAATTGTTCTAGCAGAGAGGAATTTGAGAGCATGAGATAATTGGGAGATGTGTGACACAACATATAGAGGAACATTTTGTTTCAGAAGTACATTTGTGCATTTAAGGCAAGACTATTCTTAAAAGTGGCACACAAATTGACAAATTTTACTTGCATGCAACTTTCTCCCTGTAGACCATCAGGAACCCAAACCAACATGAGACTATTGTAAATAAGAACATTTGTCTAGATTTGACTTAGTTTTCTTTATGGGTGCAATTCAGGTTTTCCTTCTTATTACAGGCCAGTTCTATGCTCCAGAGCAGCCAGGTGAGCGTGTGCTGAGCCTGAGCTCAGATCAGCCTAAAAACTCCATCCTGGTCTCTGGAGACACAACGGGCTGGCTTCAGATCTGGGACATCAATCACTATGCACTGGACGTCCAGCATGAGGTGAGTGTATGTCTTTGTGTGTGAGAGCTGATGTAAATCAATAAAATATGAAGTGTGTGCTGTAGAGTATATCCCCAAATACCTTTTCTCTTTCCACGCAGCCAGATTGTGAGCGGCCTCCTCTGCTGCAGTGTTGGAAGGCTCATGAGAGAGCATTAGTAAGTGTGGAGGTTCTGGAGGTTGCCGACAGATTGTTTGTCCTCACAGCCTCAGCAGATGGCTCTTCTGGACTGTGGACAAAGGACGGAGATCATGTGGGTTCTTTTGGGCAGGAAGTGATGTGGAATATCACTGAGCCAGCTACTTACCAGAGGTGAGACTCATCCATAAGTATATGTCAAATAATTGGAAAAACAGTCAGAGAGGGAACTCAGAAACACCAGTGCATCCTTGAACAAATTCTATTACATAAAACAAAATTAGTGGTGAAACAAAAAATGGCAGATTTTGAATGAAAATTCAGAATCAGTGTACTCTTCCATGGTTGAGGCCATAAATGCTAAAAATGACTGCACACATGCTGCCTGTGAAGCATATTGGATCATACAGTCCAAAGTTTGAGGATGACGTCTGTAAACATGTCAGCCTTTTGGGGATTTTTTCCTCAAACAATGATGTCAATAGTGAATGGTTTGTGCCAAATCTAATATAACGGATTATGTCATAGTTGAGTGCTGCTTCCTCCAAAAAAAAAACTCCTATTTTGTTTCCACAGACCTTTGAATCTTGAATAGAAACTCCAGTTTTGTTATTGGGCAAAAACTCAGGCCTTTGCAGTGTGCTTTGACTGTATTTCTGTCGCATGTTGGGTAACATGAACCAAGGAGAGAACAGAGTGCAGGGAGGTGAAAGACAGAGTCAGCACATGCTTAGATACATGTGAGAGTGAGAGAGAAAAAAAGTAGCGGTCTAAAAGTCACTTATGTTGTTTGCATCAATACTCTGCCCTACTTTTCTCGCTCTCTGTCTGTCACTACTTCTGTGGCTTCTGATTGGTTGACCATTCATGGAGCGCTAGACAACATTTTAATGTCTCTACTGTAGCTCTTGCATAAGTGTTGTATAATTCAGATTTTTTCGCCATGCCTGCACCGTGGCTCTAAAGATGGCAATGACGACCAAATACCTGCAAAACTAATGACATTCCCATCAGCCTCATCTGTACTTTGCGTTTAGTGATAAATTAGCAAATGTTAGCATGGTAACCCGCTAGTGAGTATGGTAAAGATTGTACCGACTTCCCATCAGCATGTCAGCATCCTGACATTAGCATTTATTATTAGCGCTGTGCCTAAGCCTCACAGAGCCTCTTGTATGGCTGTAGACTCTTGTTTTGACTATGCATTGCCCAGTTCCTAGCCAAGCAGTAAATATTGTAATCAACCACATGTTTTAATAATGCATAAGTGTAAACATCCTATAAATGCATAATTGCTCAAGATGTCCTCAACGTAGAGGCTGCCAAGCATTCACTTTTTGCCACAAAAGTCTTGAATCGTTCAGATGGCTTTTAGCAGCTAATCAGTGTAAAATTCCTTATGTTTTAATTTACCCAAGAAAGCAGTAAAATATATACACACACACACACTTACGCATGTGCACACACACACAGAGAAGATGCGCACAGAGTGCTCAAGTGCAGGCCAATTGCACCACAGATATGGAGAAAAGCAACAGTTCTGGTTTAAATCTAATCTAACAACACAGATGAATATCAGACTCTGTGACCAAATGTCATCCAGCAGCACTTATTCTAGTTCAGTGACATGAACAAAATTGGGAAACCTGTCTAATCTAAAGTACATAGCTTTGTGTTTACCAAGTCACTTTGCTTCGGCATAGAGCAAAATCTTTTTGTTCTGACATCCGCAGGAAGACACAAAAGAAACTGACAGAAGACACAGAGGAGACAACTGAAAGTGCCAAAACGGGGTTCATCAAGGCCAAAAGTCAAGTACCTAGCCCCACCAACAGGGGTCAAACTTCAGAGGAAGAATGCTGTTCTGAAGGCAATCGTTTATTGCAAACAGCTGTTTTGAGGTGCTACACACTCTATGTGTCACACACACACTCTCACTCACTCACTCACACACACACACACACACACACAGCCTCTCCCTGACCCAGGCCATCTCCAGTCACGTTTGGCTGTTCACTGGGAATGTCCCTTCCAGTAATTTACTTAGAATCCCTCGACACATGTGGACTGGTGTGTGTTGCTGCTGCTGCTGCTGCTGCTGCTGAAAGGGGTTTAGACATACAGGTCAGGACGGCCTTCCAAGCAAATTTGACCTGATACTCTGATTAAATCATGTCCAATTTCACCATGTTATGAAGAGAATAGTCAGAGCATTCTTCACATTCTCTTCCTCTGAAGTCTGGAGCTCCAGTTCGGGAACATTTGGGCAATGTTCTGCTCCAGAGACGCAAGACAGATTGTTGAACACAAAAAAATTTCCTTCACTTTCCTTTCACTGTCTACTAGTTACTCAGAATTTGCCAAAATAAGCAATTAGCTGTGCTTTTTTAGCAACCACACCCAGGCAGACACAGTTATACACACAAACACACACACACACACATACATTACAAATTAATGTTGTTTCCTGTAGTCCACTTTAGCTTCATCCGCCGCCCAGCAGAGAATGACCACGAGCAACCTCAGCAACCCAAGGTAACCTGCACACATAAACAATCAGTCACTGATGAGTGTAAACACTTGTTATTCTCAACTCACTTATATTCTTTCTTTCCTCGGCTCGGTGCGCACTTATCCTTCTGTCCAACCACCGTGTGTGTGTGTGTGTGTGTGTGTGTGTGTGTGTGTGTGTGTGTGTGTGTACATACTTTTGACAGACAGGAGCTTTATGTTACAAGAGGAGACATCTGTTTGATGACATCCACCACAGCAGTCACTGTTGATTGGCTGTTTTCTCCCCATCAGACTCCTGCAGGTGATCTTCGCACTGATTCCTGGATCCTTTCCCTTCTCTCCTCCTCTTGCTGGCTTGATGAATAAAAAGTGGTTTTACGGGGGGTGCCAGACTACTGAATTTATTGGCAAGTCTTGTCTGTGAAAGTGCAAGGCAAACAACGAAGACAGCCAAAGTGCTGGTTAGTAGATGTTGTTACCTTTGGAGCCAGACTAGCTGTTTCCCCCTATTTCCAGTCATTATGCTAAGCTAAGCTAACTTTCTAGCTTCAAAATTAATAGACAGAGAGTCGATAATAAAAAAATACATGAATTCACATGAAAAAACATGAAAAAGTCGACAGAGAGTCGATAATACACTTGAAGCAAGAAAGCCATTAATCAAATTAACTATTCCTTTAACTATTTAATAAGTTGTGCAGAAAGAATGCAGTTGCCACGCAAAGCATTAGTTTGTGACTTTTGAAAGAGAAAGTGACACATTATTTTTCTTACAAATGATAAGTTAAACTCCGTAAACAACCCTAACCCTAACCCTAACAAAAAAATCCCCACTCTTGCTCAATTCATCACACTCAAGGGATTCGCTGCTACCATCTGTGACTTGGTCAGCCACTTCCAGGATTTCTCCATTGCCGGATTTCACTCATTCGGGCCGGATATCCGTTGCCTTGGGCTTCCTTTGTGTTGAAATAAATCCAGACAGCTATCTGTCCAATCTGAGTTTTCTGTTGCATGACTAAAACAACTTTTAAACGTACACAGGTTCCACCAAAACAAGTTCCTTCCGAGCCTATTTTGCAGCAGCACCGCTGCTTTTCTCCGGTGCCTAGCACCACCCAAGACAATTGGGGTTTGTTTAAAGAAATGGCAATGAACCCCAAAACCCCAAACCCCAAAACTCCGGCGCAGTTTGGAGGAGGGACTCTTTATGTCTTTAGGCTACTTGTGCTACTACAAAGCTACATTTTAGTATTTCCATTTTAGCATACCATTATCCTGTTGTTGGGACGTAATCAACTTTATTCAACCATTTATCCACATTCATTTTGACTGCATGATGTGCTTCACCTCCAAACAGAGGGATTTTGATTTCAATGTATTATTTCAATACTCTATGGTGGGAGTGTTTATTGTCTAGGTTTGTGGACATCTAGCCAGCATAAAAATACTGGTTAGCACACGCAACTATAAAAGGCTCGATCAATTCTGGAGGAATGCGAGGGTGCAGTTCCACTTCCTTTCAACCCGGCTGTGGCAATGCATGCTCAGGCTAAAGTTGTCCAGAAAAATGAAATTGATGGGAAGGGATAATGAAAGAGGGATACAAGAAGAAATAAAGGATTCCTATTTTAGAAACATTTGATGGGAAAAACCTGATTTCTTTCATTGAAGTATTTGCATGCATGTCTTTCCCACCTCCTCCTTTTCTTGTTTTATCTTAACTTATCCAAATCTTTCTCCTGATCTTGAGCTTTCTTATCATCTCCCTGTTTACTTCTCCTTACTGTGACCTTATCCCTTTATATAGTGTTGTGCTGCTGCATACATTTGTGGCCTCGATTTTCCTGTGGCTGCCAATTTATGTGGAGTGACCACTGAGAAGTCTGACTTGAAGTTAAAAAGACTTCAATTCAAGGACATCAATTCATCGCACTGCTTCAGAGGTTGGCTGAAAGAAAAAAGTCAGAAAAGCCTCTATGTTAATGCTCTGCTAACTTTACTCCATCTTTATGAAAATAGTTTTCTAAAAGCTGAAAAGTATGTTCTTCATTCTCTCTTTAAAGCACTAATTCTGACATTTTGGGACATTTGCTTATACACTGAGAGTTAGATAAGAAGATTGAACAGCCAGCAGTCAGTTAACTACCACCCAGTGGCGATTCTAGGATCAGATCTTTAGGGGGGGCTCAGCCCCTAATAAGAATGTGACATGGATACAGTGCCTTGCAAAAGTGTTTCCTTTCCTTGACTGTGTTACAGGTGCATAGCATCAGCAACACAGGATATTAAACCTGTTTCAAGCCCTTTAAACCTGTAATTGTTTGTCCACTGTCACTAACAGACAAGTTCGCAAACTCTAACTTGAAGCACTAAAATTGATTTAATAAAAGATTTAACATTTTTGTTAAGTTTTTTATTATTACAAATTTTTTTTTGGGGGCTGCGATTAAATTTAGGGGGCTTGAGCCCCCCTAAAAAGGGTCTAAATTCGCAGGAAACCTCAAACCAAAGTTAAAAAATCGGCCTTTGAGCATCTCTAAAACCAACAAATTAAAGCGCCCATATTATGCTTATTTTCAGGTTCATAAATGTATTTTGAGGTTTTACCAGAATAGGTTTAGATTGTTTCATTTTCAAAAAACACCATATTTTTGTTGTACTGCTGCACATTGCTGCAGATCCTGTTTTCACCCTGTGTGTTAAGGTATCTGTTCTTCACTCTTCACTTCTTTACTATCTTTGTTGGGAGACGCACGTGTGCAGTTGCTAGGTAAGATCACAGCTAGATAACTTTCTCCATCTTCGGTTAGTAAAAGGCAGAATTAGCTGGGAGACTTCTTCTAAACGAGGGCACATTTGTGGAATACCTACAGAACAGGGACATGGAAGTAGTTCTTTTGTAGATTATGGTGAACTAGTGTGTGTTGTAGCAGTGTTTTGCCATTGAGAACAAGCTAGCATGCTAGCGCTAGCATGCTACAGTTAGCCACCTCATCTCGGCTACGTAGAAAGCCGTGCAGATTTTGAACAGCTCACCTGGAGACTGAAGGCAGAAGACGTTCAGAAACCTGTATCTCACTCAAAACAGCATGGATGTTTTTTTTCCCCAAGTTTGTATCCATGTGGAAGCACCTGAGACACAAAATAACACCTCACTTTTTTTCATAATATGGGCACTTTAACATATTATATGTTTTATTTTTATTTTTTTTAAACAGAAGTGTAAAAAATGACATGGGGTTAAGTTGCCGGGCAACCATCGGAAACCCTAGTCCAAAAATGAGTCTGGTACATAACATTCTGTACTAATTCTTTTATCCGTAAAAGGGAAATGTCCTGAAATTTGTAACTGGGTCACCCAGACAGACAGACAGACAGACATCTGAGCCATCCCAACCCTGTACTTGTCATCACAGGTCTGCTGAATTAAACAAATTGGTGACGCAAGACTCAACGGCCCTTTTTTGCTTATTTTCTATTCAATTTTGCAACTTCTTTGGCATGTTCCTCCTGAAAAACCTGTTTATTTCAAGCACTGGTCTGGATGTTTTAGTGTGGGAGGAAGTGAGGGCAGAGCCTTTCCTCCAGTTTGTTTCTCTGGGATAAATACAAACTGACACAGATGGGAGAAACAGGGCAAGTCATCTAGACTGCACTTTTGCCCCCTCAGGCATCTCTAAGACAACATGGCATTAGTGAAATGTGTTGTGTTGTCAGAAATATCTTTTGTCTGCTGCTTACAGTGTACAGAACAAAACAATTTATTTGTACCCTTTTTTGTGCAGCAGAATAAAAACTAATTGACATTTTCATATATTCAGTGAGACAGTGGAACTTTTAGTTGTGGGAAGTCAGTTTTAAAACACAGTTCCAAAATGTGATTTCTGCTGGTTAAAATTAGGTCTTTTTTACATCATACATTTGGGTCAAAAGTGGACAACAAAAACATCTCTTTTTGTTTCTGTAACTGTGTTCTTTGAAAAAAACTTCACCCACTTAGCCTTGCTGTGTGTGTGTGTGTGTGTCTGTGTGTGTGTGTGTGTGTGTGTGTGTGTCTGTGTCTGTGTGTGGGGGGAAGGAGGATAAACAGAAGCTCTTTAACAATCTGGCTAAATGACAGGTTAAGATTCATTTTACTAATTTACAACATCAGCAAAGACTTCTTTCAATTTCTCTTCAGAGAAGGGTAAAACACCCTGAAGAACAACTCCCAGACATGCATAATTGCACACAAACACACACACACACACGACAGATGTTCCAAAATTCCACAGTAACAACAGCCAAATGCACGCTGGGAAATGCCCTGTGACGTCTTAATTGCCTCAGTGTAAAGCTGCTTTTAGAGGGCTTTTAGAGCTGTAACGGGCAGCATGCAGCAGTCCAAATTCATACATTGTAGCCTATTTTTTCTATTTCTTTCCCTTCGTGTTTCCTCATTTTGAAGTTGTGCAAGAATTTGTATTAGCCCATTTTTTTCCCAGCACTGCCTTTGTTGAACCTGCACATCTCTGTTGATCAACGTGACAGGGAAAAAAAGCGAGGGATTCATGAGTGGGAAACTGCAGCAGGAAGAAAAGTGCAGCTGGAAATTTTGCCGAGAGCAAAACAGACCGGAGGTCTGTGGCAAAAGAGAGGAGAAGGAAAAAAGAGGGAGAAGGGAGGCGAGATGTAAAAAAGAAAAGCTGGCAGAGGAGCAAAGAGGATAAAAGTTTGAAGCAGGGATGACATGAGAAAGGGATGGGAGGAGGAGAGAAGATTTGATGTGATAAAGGAGGAGTGAAAGTGGACTTTACTTAATGAGGAGGAGACTGGAATATGACAAAGGGAAGGGAATCTCCACGCCTTCTTGGGATGTCAAGGCAGGTCACACACACACACACACACACACACACACACACACGCATGAATGTAAACTGGACTTGGACCTGCAGTTGTACACACACACACACAAACATGCATAATATCGGAGTGGATACGCCAGCTGGACGTGGTTTCATTCAGATCTGCTGTGACAAGAAGCTGTGCACTGTCTCCGCCCCTTCCTGCTCCCAAGGACTTCTGCTTCAGAGTGTGTGTATGTGTGTGGGTGAGAGAGTGTGTTTTTGTGTGTCTTCTACAGGGTTCACTCCCTCTCAATCTACTAGCATGTCATTTGATGTTTATGTACACACCTGCACATACACACCTACAGTTTACACACATACTTCTTCTCTCTCTCTCTCTCTCACACACACACACTCTCTCTCAGTCACTCACTCTCTCGTCCTCAGAGCAGCAGGTCCCTGGAAGCAGCCAAACTGTCAATGACTGCTGCAAACACATGCTCACTCTCGGCTCGGCTCTTTCTTCAGTCACTGCCAAGGAAGGAGGAGGAGGAGGAGGAGGAGGAGAAGTGAAGCTGGAAAGAACAGACTGCAAACACACAGATAGAGAAGAGAAAGAGACAGACTTGGACCAACCTCTGACTGCTTACCTCGCGCCTTTGCCTGGCTGACTGTGTGGGAGACAGGAGGCAGCCTACAAGTGATGCCTCGCACTCTCTGGAGCAGAACATAGTCAGGACTTTCTTTAGCTTTCTCTTTCTACATTTCCCCCTCTCTGTTTCAAGGATGAGGAGAGACCGCCTCGTCTTAGCTGCTACCCTCACAGCCATCTTCTCCGCTGACCTGTACTTTATCCTCTTACCAAAGCTGCGGAGCGTGGGGCAAGGATCGGAACACTTTTGCCAATGTGGTCCCAACAACCTCACCCTTCCCATGCACGGGGGGTCTCGCCACCCCGCAGCTCTACAACTGGACTTCTGGACAGCTGGATGGTACCACGCCTGATCCTGCTGATGGGGGCTCAAAGTTGGGAAGGCTGTTTGCTCACCCTCTGTACAACATCCAGCCTCCGGTTCTGGGTCCGGAGGAGAGGCTAGTGCAGGCGGAGCAGCTGATGGAGTACTACAGGAAGAAGGTGTCACGCTGGGAAAGGTCAGTTTCTAGTGTCATTTCTCTAGATTTAAAAAATCCCATTTAGAAATTGTTAATTTTGTCCACAGTGCAAATGATTTTGCAATGGCTGACAACAATCTAAATGTGGCTTGTATTGCTCAACTTTATTGTGAAAGAGGAGCATGGTCATTTTGGCTGACATTTCATTGTGGAGGGGCACGTTGGATCTTGACTGTGGTCTCGGGACAGGGTTCATTGACATCACGGCCAAACCCACCACAGACGCACGCAAACACATCCATGCACATAAACACACTTGTGAATTTGCTCATGATAACAAATGTAAACCCACAGACAGACATCAGGATGTGTGGACATTCTGTGCGTCATGTCCAATGTCAAGTGGGCTGATGGCAGAAAACCCCGGCAAACATGCCATTCTGAGAGCTTGCGTCTGAAATGCTCTCTTTAAAGGTAAACAAGGATTTAAAACTGCTAAAGCCCATCTTAATTTGTGGGAGCCGTAGCTGTCTTTGGCTTGTGAGGCTGTCTGAGTGCACTCCCTCAAAGAGATACAGATTTTGGGCTCTCACGGTGGAAAATAAGGAGAAATATTAGCAATGGATCTCTCCCCTTTCCGCTGCCTTTTATGAATGTGCACAAAAATAATGGATAGCCCAAAGGCTTGTTTAAGACTTGCGAAATCCTGCAGTAGTATCTCAACATTGCAACAACACACATAGGAAAGCTTTCTTACTGCTCAAATGAACTGTAAAAAACAGGGATTTTTGAATGCTGAAAAAGATAACAGGTTATAAATAAATGTCCTGTTCAACCTGTGTATGTGTTTGCTCTTACTGGCAAATTAGACGGAACATTCTCCACTTCCACTTTGCTATCTTGTGTGTGACTCAACACCGTCTGCACTTGCCCATTGTCCTGATTACCTTGATCTGTCACTTCAGCTCACTGGGTGACTGCTGGCTCATATTTGTAGTCATTTTCTCTATTACCTTGGCACTTTATGCAGTCCGTGATGGATTTGTTTGGGTTGGGAAATGAGCGTCCCACTCAGTGCGGTCAGTTCTGGCGATGTGGTGCCGCTCTCACCACAGATTTGTTTTGATCTCTGACTTTTGTTGCTCAGGCTGTAAGTATAGCAGAGAGGAGAAGAGGCTGTTTTAAATGTTGTTACAACTGCTGTTAAAAACAATAGAGAGCCCAAAAGACAACCAATACATATCTATATTTGAATGCAATGACATATGAGGAACTCCTGTTGTAGTTCCTCATATCCACTTTCATTTCAAACACATTCTTGTAAAAGAATGCTGCTAAGAAAACCTGTTGAATGCACTTTGCCATGGATTCCTGCCACCAAGTCCTACTTAAAATCTGTGTTTTTTTACCAAAATATTGTAAGAAGTGATTGCCAAGCAGGGGATTTGTTTAAAGCTAAGCAATCCAGGTTTAGCAACAGCACAGCAAGAGTCCTGGTCCCTTTCAGTCAGCTACCTCATTGGCATTCACAACCTGTCTGCAGCCAGAAAATGTAGAAAAACATATCCCTCTCTTGTAATATCACATGAATTCATTTTCTACAGTTAACCTCTGTTCGGCTTCTAATTTCTCAGGCATATGAAGATGTACAGCGAGGCAGCGGCTATGTCCAACATCAGTGTGACTGAACAGGAAGTAACCTTTGACCCCAACGCCAGCTGGCTGAAGTTCCACCTGGGAATAAGTCGCTATGCTCTGTACTCCCGCGACAACCCTGCTATACCACAACTTGTCAAGGACATGCAGAGCATGGCGGTTGTCAGCGCAGGTGATGGATGGACAGATAAAGGAATTTAAAACATCTGTATGTCAGTGAAAAAAGTTGTTTTCTGACTCAGTGCTGGATTATAAAGGCTCTTAGACATTCTCTGTGTCCAAATCCTTGTGGTTCTGAATTATGGACATTAAAATGCTACATGATGCACTTTTAATGCAAAATTATGAGTTTACAAACCTTTATCTCTTACAGATTACACTCAAGATGAGAAGGCCCTAAAAGGAGCATGTGATTGTACCCAAGGTATGGTCAATGAGATTTCTATATCTGTATGATCTACTTTATCTCATATGTATCATCATATGTAGCTCTATAGTTTATGTACAGCCTGAAACAGCGTCAGTGTTTTATTTCTGACTAGCCCCTTTGTTTCATCTCTATTTTTTTCTCTCTGTGCTTGTCGGTACCGTCAGAGACAAACACTGCTGCCTTTGTGATAGCAAGGATTTCGTTTTTCGTTCAGCATCAAAATCCAGATTTGTCTTGTCTGTTAGACACTTGCTCTGGTGCAACAAAGCAGGCGTGGGTTTGTGTTCAAAGGCAGAGCTCTTAATTAAATGTCTGATGTCTGCGTGCTCTGAGGGAAGCCAATAGTTCCAGGCATCAACCAACACACCAGCCACCACCTACACTGTCATCTCCTACTACCATACCTCTGAGCAACATTCTATTGTTTGGATGGATCATTAATGTAAAAAGTTCTTGGCAAAGCTTAAAAAGCTTGAAATAGCTGCTATTGTAGCAAATGCATGTGTGAAGGTTGTAGTACACTTTTCCATGTAAAATATGAACATTAAATTATTCACATTTTCAGGTTTATGCTTGTTTATTTTATAATTTTTTAATTTATTTAACCTTTATTTAACAAGGAAGTCCCTTGAGAGTGAAATCTCTTTTTCGAGGGAGACCTGGCCAAGACGGCACACCAGTTACAATATAAACAGAAATACAGCATAGACAAAATCACACATAGAGGAAAGGAACAAGTCACATGTGGCAGTTGCATTTTTTTTAATTACGTGGCATTTTAACGTGGCCTTAAATTCATTTAATGGGACTAGATCATTTAGATGGAGCAAGTTTTGCAAGTTATTCCAAGACCATGTAGCAAAGTAAGAGAAGGCTTTTTCCCCCAGCTCAGTAAAAACCCTTGGAACCTGGTAAGAGCGCCACCTGGTGGAACGGAGATGAAAACAGCTAGAATTCAGCTTGTATTTTAGATCTCTACTAGAACATGTTTACATGCTCTTAAGTTTAAAAAACACATTCTTCTCATTCTGTCTCTCTGAACATACCTGTATTCACGCTCCATTTTAGCGCCTGCCTCGATAGTGTTACTTTCTACCTTTATATAGTATAGTTGTGACATTACACATTTTACACATTTGCTTATAATAACTTTTTTTATATACAGCCTTTTGTCCTGTCTGTGCCTCACCAGCACAGTGAAGTGGCTTACCACACAAACAGCATTTACTGCCAAAAAGAAATGCTACAAAACGATTTGTCCCCTCCATTTATATTTACCCTTTAGGCATTCTCATTATTTTAGAAACCAAAGAGCGACCGTTTTTATTGGCCAGGAACAGGAATTTGTTTCCAGAAAATAGTAGTGATTGTAAACCTTGTATGATTGTTAACTATTAATAGTTTCACAGAACCCAGCAGGGGGAAGGCATGTGTGTGGTTAGTCTGGCCTACTGCTGTGATATAATATACAGCCAGACAGAGAGAAACAAGCGCAAGTCGCTGAGAGAGCAGACCCCAAGCTGTGTGACCAATCCCCAATTACTTTATCACATGGAACTGGCAGATCTACAGAGTATTCCAGTTTGGACTGGCCTCTGGGGCATTAAGCTAAAAAAAAACAAATATTGACTCGGTTACCTGATGCTCGCTGTTTACTTTTGTCAAGCTAACATTCAGGTTTCTGTATAATGTAAAGGCAATATTTATTTCTCTGTTGGTGTCTCTGTTCTAGTTGTGAAGCCCAGTGGACATCACCTGAAACTGGCTCTGAAGATGCAAAACTTTGCTAAAGCCATGTTCAAACCAATGAGGTGAGGACTGAATCGACATTTCATTGAGTCCCCATTGTCTATATAAACCACCATCAATGATTTTATGCCAATGTCCAACAGGTAGTATAGCACTGTGGTTCTGCAATCCACTTTTAACATATATACCTAATGTTACAGTGCATTGTCTCACATTATGTATCTAGTATGTGTCATGTTGATTACATACTAACTAAGCTTGATCACTTGGTATGTCTCGATCGTGTGTGTGTGTGTGTGTGTGTGTGTGTGTGTGTGTCAGGCAGCAGAGGGATGAGGAGACCCCAGAAGACTTCTTCTACTTTGTTGATTTCCAGAGACACAACGCAGAGATTGCTGCCTTTCACCTGGACAGGTGCAAACCCTCCTCTCCACCCATAATGATCATTATTACTTAATTGTTTTTCCTGTTTTACTACCATCTTTGTTACACTCTGTGTATTTAAAGTGGTCTCTCTGGTGAATTTATGCCGCAGTGGTCCTCGAGGGTAAATTTAGTTTTCGTTCCACATCTGTCATTTTATTGGCCCCAGTTATGGCTCTGGTGCATTCTGAAGTGCAACAAATGTTTTTCTTTGGGCCTTTTATTTTAAATGCACAATACGTGATGTAAATGTAAATCTGAAAACGGGAAGTAAAAAAGCAAGTAAAAAAGAGTTATTAATGGCTTCCAGTGCTGTGGACAGCAGTGTAACATGCCTATATTTTAAATGATGACCAGTTGAGAAGCACATACATAAATGCTTAGTCATACATCAACATTTTGATGTCACCCTAGCAGCATGGCTGCAGGGATGTCAATGTCGACTGAAATTTCTCGACCGTTATTGGATGGATTGCCATGGCATTTTGTACAGACATTTATGGTCCCCCAGAGGACAAATCCTACTGACTTTGGTGATCCACTGACTTTTCATCTAGCGCCATCATTAGGTGTTTAATTTGTTCAGTGGTCAAAAATCTGCAAAGCTATTGATATTCCCATCAGCCTCAGCTTTACTGTGTGTTCAGGGCTAATAAGCAAATGTTAGAACATGAGAAACTTTATACTTGCTTTGCCACAGCATGTCATTGCGAGCCTGTTAGCATGCTGACGCTAGCATTATTTTGTCTTTGAAGAGCACTGATGAAATTAGATTGTCATCTTAAAGAAGCAGTGGAAACATTCTTGTAGAAATATAATAGAAACAGAATGCAATAATTTAATCCTAAATGCTTTCTAACAAGTAGTTACATAAATTAAAACTACTTCTCCTGGTACCAAAAAATAAACTTTCCACCCGAAGCAAAGATTGCAACATGTTTGCCCAGGATTTCCAAACTAGCTGATTGTACAAACCACACACACACACACATCTTTGTGTAATTGCACATTAGCTGAGGTGAGGTTATTCACTCTGACACACTGTCATCTGAGCTAGACAGTATTATTAAGAAGCCACACACAATGATAAGTCATCGCTTCACCACACAAGACAGTAAACAACAGGAGTGCCACGTCAACAACTATCACTACAATTATTATTCAACTGTATATCTGCTCTTATTTAAAGTATCAGTCTTTAAAATGTAAGAATCACGAACTGTTTATGTCATCAAACACAAACTGACATATCATTTCTCTGCTCTCTCCTGTTAATGCCGGTGTGTTTTTATTCCATAGCAGTGTGTTCTCTTTCTCTCTGTTGTGTCTGCGTTGGCCTTATCGTCAGAGCAGTCAGCAGTTAGGGAATATGGACGATCAGAGAATTCAAGCCATTCAGCTTCACACACTGATTGTTGTTTGATTACTGTTGTGCAAGACATGACTGAAATATGACCCCGTGGGGGAGGTATAGGTTCTTGATAGTGTGTATGAACACAGCCAGCTAAATTAAACAGCATTAAGATTGTATGAATGGTTCATTCATTGATACGATACATGATTGTTCTCATCGACATCATTACATCTTATAAATTTGTTTTTGTAGAATCCTGGACTTCCGGAGGGTCCCGCCTGTGGCTGGCAGGCTGGTGAACGTCACAGGAGAAGTCCTCCAACTCACGCACAACGAAGACCTACGAGCCGTCTTCTTCACCTCACCAGGTAAAGAACCAGCAGATCTCTTTTAGAGAAATTGTTTGACATTTTTGCAGAGTAAGATGAGAAGATTAATACCACAGTCATGTAACAGGCACAGCCAGTAAGCGTGCAGTTAGCTTAGCTTAGCATAAAGCAAGGGAAACACGACTCAAGTGAAGATACAGTAATTACCTCTTCTGAAGAGTCCATCATGTTTTTGTTATTTTAAAGATTATTTTTTATTTTTTTTATTTACTTTGATGGGACAGCAGAAGACATGAAATGGGAAAGAGAGTGTCCTCCTTTTGCTACTAGCAACTGCATGGAGGAGGGGGTGGGGTTTGGGGGTAGTGTGTGTTCACAGAAGGCTTGTATCATGTGGATGCACCGACAGTTTTCTCATGGGGGAGGCAGAAGCTACGCACTATAGCTTTAAGAGTTGCTGATAGGCAGATTTTTTAAAGATGCACTATGAATTCCTGCATGGTTTCAGTGCGATTTCATTTTTTCAAATCTTAAGCATCTCTCCTTGATTCGTGTCAAACAAACACTAGGGGCACAGCCTGTGCAACAAAACAATCACCGAGAAGATGGTTGGGGGAGGGGGTGGGGGTTAGTGACAGTTAGTCAGTTAGCCATGACAGTTATGGAAACATGGGGGAGGAGCAAGTTTGCTCGGTTTTGTTTGAAATGTTTGAAATTGTCGGTACACGATTCGTCCTGCCTGCACGATCCGTTCTGCGCATGTGCAATATGATTGCGCACACGCAAATGATAATCATGATGTACGAGGATTTACGGCACTGCACGATCTGTTCCACAGTAGCGGTCTGCTGTTAGCCTCCACCGGAAAGCTAATGACGTTAGTTTAGCTAACAGCTAATTTGGCTAAAATAACGTTACTCAAACTAAACAGTGAGAAAAGTAGGCTACAGCTAAATTAAGACTTTACAGTAATAATAAATACATTTATTGTATAAAGACAGTATTGAGTGATTGTATTTTAAATGAGCACAAGTAAAGTAGAACTGACATAACAGCTGTCATATATTTGAACAGTTATTTTCAGTTTTGAGGGTCTTTTACATGCTGTCTCAGCTAGCGGTTAGCGGAATTAGCTGTTAGCTAAACTAACGTTAGCTTTCCGGTGGAGGCGAACCGACTTTCTTTAACTGTCTATGGGAACAGATCGTGCAGTGTCGTAAATCCTCGTACATTATGATATCATCTGCGCATGCGCGAAGATATCGCACATGCGCAGAACGGATCATGCAGGAGGGACGGATCGTGTACCAACAGTGACCATGCAGGAACTCAAAGTATACCTTTAACCTTCAGACAGAGCCAGGCTAGTTGTTTCCTGTTTCATGTTTCGCCGCTAAACTAAGCTAAATGTATGTCACTTTCAACGGACAGACACAAGAGTGGTATCGCTCTTCTCATTTATTTTCTTGTCATAAGAGCAAATTTTCCCAAAAATGTCAAACCATTTGCTTCATGTTTCCTGTAGCTTAAGTTGTTCATTTGGGGTACTTTGAGAAGTTTTGAAGTTATATTTGTACAATGAAGCAGCTCTAAGTGGATATTTTGTACCACTTTCCAATTTTCTTTCCCTTGTTTCATTTAACATTTTTACGCCACACAATTATAAATGGTATAAACACCATTTCCTGGCACGGGTGAAATTGTATCAAGATCATTTTCAGCAGCAATGTTCAGCAACACATTGCATCAGTGTCACTATAAACTGAAGCCTATCTTTATGTTATTGTGGTTCTGGTTCTTCAGTTGGAGGGAAAGGGAGAGCTGATCAAACAGCATGTGAACATTAAACTTTTTTTTTTTTTTTTTACTTCCATCATTTTGTTCTGCTTCCCATCAGCGAACAACACGTGTTTCTTTGCCAAGTGTCTGTACGTGTGTAAAACGGAATATGCGGTGTGCGGGGGCCCCGACCTGCTGGAGGGCTCCCTGTCTGCCTACTTGCCCAGCCTCAGCATCGCTCCCCGCATCTCCATCCCCAACCCATGGATACGCTCCTACAGCTTCACTGGACGAGAAGAGTAAGGAACAGTCGCATTTGACCTCCTAGAATATAAATACACTGCATGTAGCCAGGATGCTGTTGGAAACGTCTTGGCCAAATGGTTTGGTTAAAGGTAACATTTACTGTCTTTTACTGACTACTGTGGCTGAGACAGTTGGTGGCCTCCAGTCAGATTGTAAATTATAGTATTTTTAAAATAAAATAAAAGACCAGATTTCTCGTAAATCCTGTTGATGCAGAATTATATCGGATGTTTATCTCTATGGTCAAAGGCTTTTCTAATTAGGGGTAAAAGATGTGGAAGAGTGCTTTGTTTAATTTCACCCTTGTCTTTTCTTTATTACACCATCCACTATTTTTGTAACCTATGAAGTCAGTTTGCACCAGACAAACAGCAGCCTCTTTCTGTTTTGTTCCATAAACGTGCTCAGCGGGTTTCATTATTATATGAATATCATTATAATAATGTCTCAAAATCTTAAATAACCAAGGAGTCATTTTAGAAACTGTTTTCTCAAATTTGTTCCATAGTCACATCCAAATGCAGTAAACAGTTAGTGGATCAAAACTGGTGTCATTTGTGTCTTTTTTTTTTTTTTTTTTTTTTTTTTTTTAAAAGGTGGGAAGTGAATCCCTTCTACTGTGACAACATAAAGCAGCTGTATCCCTACAACTCAGGCAACCGGCTCCTCAACATCATAGACATGTCCATCTTCGACTTCCTTACAAGTATTTTAGACCACTTCATCATTTTCTCTTCACATAAGGACTTCAACTTTTACCATCAGAAAACAATCTTTCTACAAAGTGTTTGTCCCTATGTTACAGGCAACATGGACAGGCACCACTACGAGATTTTTACTAAATTTGGAGACGAAGGGTTCCTTCTTCATTTGGACAATGCCAGAGGGTGAGACAAAAAAAAGTCCCAGAGCATTACATGAGTGTGAAAATATCCGTTGTGGTTTCATTTCCTCATCACATCTTGTGCTCAGGTTTGGGAAGCACTCTCAGGATGAGATGTCCATCCTGGCTCCGCTATCTCAGTGCTGCATGTAAGTGTACTGTCGTAGAGTGCAGTGGACACAGATGGTTTGTGGATTCCAAATTAGAATTCATAAATACGAGCACTTTATCCATAACATGTTCATATCAAATGTAAATAAGGGAGGTCTAGTGTCTCAGAGTTTTGCAAAGAAAATGAATTCTTCTCTCCTTCGTCAGGATAAAGAGCTCCACACTGTTGCGACTCCAGCTCCTGGCCCAGCCGGAGTTCAGGCTCAGCCACGTGATGAGGGAGTCCCTGGAGGGAGACCCTTTACAGCCCGTCCTGTCGGAGCCACACCTATTGGCACTGGACCGCAGGTTACAGAAGGTCCTGCGAGCGGTCCATCGCTGCGTCCGCAGGCTGGGCGAGGACGAGGTGATCACAAGAGACTTTATCAAATCCACAGCGAGACCTGAAACCGCCACAGAGGTGAAAAGGGTCAGGTAGCACAGGGCGAAAAGGGGTCGTCGATACTCTTCGTAGCTGCTCTTTGCACCCGGAAGCCTTCAAGATAAAGTGTAGTGAGCAAACCAGGCTCAGATGGTTTTAAGGAACAAGCCATAAATGGAAGACGCTGTGAAATCTTCAGAGCGTGTCAGAAAGAAAGGAATCTCAATGTGGAGGGCAAAAACAAACGCAAATCAACGCAGGCCTCACATTCCTACCACATATCTTTTTGTTTCTCTCCTGTGTCATAAATTCCCCCTACTTCATAATTTATTAACAAATATTGTCTTTATCTCAATTTCAAACAATTGAGATAACATATGTTTAGGGAATGCAATCAGTCTCTACTAGAACCTTTTTGTCATAAGGTTATAATTCATGTTGAAAATCCACTGTGGAAAAAACATAAGTGGTCATATCCAGAATAATTTTCTGAATTGAGTCAGGAATACATCTTTATCACAGAAAATAAGGCCATTGATTTTCACGTAGAAAACATGTATACTGAAATGGGTCAATTTGACCCAAATATCATACAAGGGTTAAGACCTTTCAAAGACAAACCAAACAGCAGTAAAAGAATCACGATTTGTTAGTTACATGAAGCTATAGGTGCTCTCTCACTGTCATACACATGAAAATCAGCAATGGAGATAATATTCATAAGAGAGAGAGCTGTGATGCACTGGATCAGTCGTTTACCAAATGAATGCTGGGCAATATTGTGATTATGGCAAGGGAGATTTGTGTGTCCAGGTGATGTTATAATTATAAAATAAAGTTATTTAGAGAAGAAATGATCACCTGCAAGTAAAAGATGTCTAAGTGTGTGTGTAGATGCATGTGTGTGAGAAAAGTGCTACCTATTAAAACAGCAGTTTAGTTTCCTCCACCCTGTTTTCCAGACTCGTAATCCTTCTGTCTGTTGAAACAGCTTTAGCACGTCACTGTCAATTAAACCAGGCGGAGACAGAGTAATAGCTAACCTAAAGCAAGAGAGAAATATGGGCTTTATCATACAACCACAATAATAATTCTGAAGTAAGCCAATTTTATATGATAAATATGTGAATGTGTTTTCATCTGTGAACATGTTTCAGCTTGGGCCTTGGTTATTGTTCTTGAAACATTGCAGGTCTGTTTGATGTAAACTAAGATGAATAACGAGAGCTATTTTCTATTTTTTTTTTTGGAGCTCTTAGAGTTGGGGAATGATGCCAAATGATGTCAGACATCAGCCTGACAAAGCAGGCAGGGAGGCTTATAAGCAGCGAGATCATGAAATGTGCTCTCCACTTCCATACCACAGTTTATCTTTACTAAAACCCAGCAACAGCAGGAAGAAACATTTTAAACCTCTGTCGAAAATGAACGATTAGGAAATGAAAGAACAGACTGAACTTCTCCAACTCCAAACCACTAATAGCAACCATTTAAAGCATCACATGTTGGTAGATTCCCCAGAGCCAAGTAAGATTGTCAATTTAGTTTAAAACTTTTGCTCATTATTTGAAAACATCACAGCATGGAAAAATGACCTAAAGTCATAAAAGTCCTCTTAGAGGAAAAACAGAGAGATTATTAACAAAGCATGTTTGAATATAATCAGAGTTTACAAAATAAGAATGGAGGAGAGGTTAACATTGAAATATGTGTAGAAATTAAAATATACTTTTTATATAGGTTTTGGTAAAGAATTGAATACCATTTATAAGATTTTACTGGACTGAGCAGTGCCATGTCTCCCCCTGGTGGTATTGGCTTCTAACAATACAATGAAACAAGACGACACTCTGACTGCTCGTAGTTCCTAAATGAAACTGCTCCAACCAGTTGTGCGTCTGCACTTTGAGCACAACAAGCCGAGCGCCATCTAGTTCCATTATAAAGTCAGACATCTCTATGGCCGATATCTCCAACACTGGGACACTCACACCAAAATCATCTAGATTGAGTAAAAATGTGTATTTTTGGGTAAACTGTCCCTTAACTGGGCGCATTCTGAACTGCAACCACCATTACGTGGTAAGTACAGTAACACAGTCAAAAGGTGCAAAAATAAAAGCAAGAAACCTGATACAAAGCTGAATTATTTTTACTTTTTTATTGCTTAAACTGCCATCTGGAACAATCTATACCAAAAGGATAAACATCTTTGCACATACAGGAGGTCAAACTGAATACAGGGTAGAATAGAAAAAGAATGGTCCTCTGATCACCTGCAGCTCGCCCTGCGCTGCAGGCCTAACAAACTCACTGAAGGTCGGGCTAGCAGGAGTGACTGACTACTACTGTAAGCCCAAGTTAGGTAAGCTAAGGCAAACCGGGACAATTGCAGTGTGGCTAAAAACTGTTTTGGACTAAAACCGATGACGCTGCTATTTACACAAAAACAATATTTCGATAAAAGGTGAGTCAAACCCTGGCCCACGCCCCTAACGGGTGTCATTTCCCGGGGATCGGGATACGGATCAGATGGAGATGATCAATTTAACTGTAAAGAAAAATACATAGTACTAATGTCCATTAACACAAAATCTCTTCTCATTAGCCTGACTACCCTGCAGCACTCTGCACCAAAATCTAATTTTTTTGGACATACAAACATGAGTGAATGAGACAAAACAGAAAAATATGACTGGTTCTATGTCATTTCTGGTAACAGACATGTGAGGCAGGAATAAAGAGTTAAGCCTATAATCCAGAAGTCAACATTGTGTGTTTTGGTAAAGACCTTTAAAAACAAAATCTTAAAAAAAAAAAAAAAAAAAAAAAAAAATAGACTTAAACATGTTATGCCATCTAAATAGTCATGAAGCAGTTAAGCTAGGGAGTAACAAAGAAAATATTTGACAAAGTTCCTGCTTCTGCACGCAGCTGCAGGTTGTTTAATTTCTTTCATTGTTTTTTTTTTTTTTTTTATTTTTTATACACGCTTCCATTCATACCGGATCACTGGGTGCCTAAAACATCATGCCAAGTAAGCATAGAGAACAGATCACAAGCTACTCCGATGAAAAGACAGCCACCTTTTCAACAGGCAATAAGCAATGACACTAGTTTTAAATAAATATCTGCTCACTCTGCCCGTCAGCTCGCTGTGATGCTTCCATACATAAATACTTCAGATGTCCTGAAATCCATAAACCATCTTTTTTTTTTTTTTTTCAAGACCTCACTTCAATGAACCTGGAATCACCCATTTGATCTATTTAAAAAAAATAAAATTAAATTAAAAAAAAGTTTTAACCCATGACGTTTTACACAATACGATTACATACTGTTTTTGTCCGTTGACAAGAAGAAGCATTTATTTACTTTGTGGCACTGGACACCTAAAATAGAATTTATGGAAAAATAAGTGTTTACAAAAGACAGTTAAACATATATTTGTTTTAAGATCACCATCACTCCAAACCATAAGTTTATCATTTAGTCAATGATAATAATATAACAGATCGTTTTACCTATACTATGTATGATAACATTTTGATTACAAACCATAGCAGAAGAGTGACGTTATTTGGTATACACAAAAAAAAAAAAAAAAAAAACTGAATACTGAAATACACTTAATACTCTTTTTTTTTTTTCCTTTCTTTTTTTCAAGGCAGTTCTTGTATGGCCGTTCTACCGATTAAGAGGACGATAAGGGTAATAACTACTTCCTGTTTGGAGTTCCAAATAGTCAGGGAACGGAACACACACTGCGTTTCCACGGCTGTGCATCTTTGCGGTGTGACAATAATCAACATTTGGCACCAGCCTGGTAGCGGCACAATAACATAAAAACCTTAAGTTGTACAAGCTCTCTCGAACTTAGCAAAACAGACTTGTCGTTGTCTCATCGTGCCAATCAAAAAGGTAACCAAAAACAACAAATGGAGCACAACCATTGTGTAGCTGAAACCTACAAAACATTGATGCGATCATATTCTTCCTGCCTTTTACAGTTTCTAGCTTCTGCCCTACGCTGTATATCTACTCAAGCTTACTGACGTCTAAAAGGAAACTCTTTAACAAGGAAGAAGTAGTCCTCTCTTTACTTCAATCTACAACATAAATCTGTAATAAATTCACCAAAAGCGCCATGTAAAGTTTGATTGTCCTGTCTCATCAGTCTGAGACCCTAATGTCTTTCAGATCTCCTAACAATCCTGCTTTGTGTTTAAGTCTAAAACGAAAGCGTAACCAGCATATATATATATATATATATATATATATATATATATATATATATATATATATATATATATATATATATATATATATATATATATATATATATATATATATATATAAAAACAAACATAGGTAACGTGTGATGGAACTGTGCCTACAAGGTAGCGTACAGCAGCTGGTACGAGCGCTGGTGAATGGCTGAAAGTCACCTCACAGTGACGGGGTGGTAACAACAAAACGATCTCCGTGTGTAAAACAAAAAACAAAGAAGGGGGAGAAAAGCGAAAGAGAAAGAAGAAAAAGAAAGTGACCAAAAAAAATAAAAGCAATTAGCATTGGTGGACCCTGGGTCTAAAAGGAGAAAAGAGTGAAAGGGTGGAGGGAGACGCCCCTTCAGACAGACAGCGAGACAAAGCTGTTGTACTGTTGGATGTTACGTTTGAGAATGTCTGAACAGGGACCCAGGACGCGCTCGAAGCGAGGCCGGTCCAGCTTGACACACTTCAGGGGGCCGCGGGCGACCACAGTGGCGGCGCGGGGACGGTTCATCAGCAGAGCAATCTCACCTAGAGAGAACGAACACGCACGCACACAATTTAAAATCTAAAGAAAACAAAACCTAAATCCTTTGACAACAGACATAGAATGCCATTTTGGTCGCGTGTTTAGTAACACTAGTTCATTTTACCTTACAACACTACCACAAAAAAATAGAAAATAATGACGTAAGACTGCTGTGATGATGCTTTAGTTCTTACCAAAGTAGTCAGAGGGTCCTAACCTCCCCACTTCCACAAACTCCTCGTTCTCTGAGCGACGCTGCAACACAGCTGCAGAACCCTGAGACACACACAAACACACACACACACCCCGCACACACTCGCAGCTTTATCTTGTTCGTCCCTTGACTATAGCTACAAGAGTGCTTGTATCAGAAGAAACCATATCATCACTATAAAAGGTGCATGTTTATAAGGAGCTAAATGCCTGCATGCATATAAGGGTAGCAAATGGGTTTTGAAATAATTGATGTGAGTTTAAAGTCAATTACTGGTCCATTAAGCATCAACGAATCACATGAACTCATTTCATGTGGTCTTTACCATTATGACAGAGAGTTATCAATTCTGTTTAGGTTCAAATCAATCAATAAAACAAATGAAGACATAAAAAACACTCAACAGGTATTTACACAAAAGTAGAAATACAGAGAAGTAATTTAGGAAAATCTAATGCTGTAAGCGGAGTCACAACTGGATCACTTTAGTTCCATTAAGTGACAACAATACATTTGGTTTGATGAATATCTATTACTTTGATGCAAGTCATTTACATAAAAATATATATTCTTGATGAATCGGTTAAATATTTTCTTTACATATATCAAAATCAGTAGAAAACAATTGCCCATAATAATTCACCGCAAAAAAAATAAAATAAAAATATATCATATTTAGGAAGCTGGAAGCAGTATTTGTCACATTTTAGCTTTTTATCATTTTGACAATCAATATGAATTGGTGGCAGATTCATTTTCTGTTGATCAACTAATCAATTACAGCCACTAGACAAGAGTTTCACGTCACCCCAAGAGGACATGTATTTGCGGGTAAAAATAAATAAATATATGAAACAGCATTGAGTGGATCCAATGCCTCCCAAACTGTTTGATGTAACCAGGCCAACGGAACTGATTAAACTCAAAGCTAGAATACTGGTATTGTGACATATGTATATGCAGGCATGTGTGTATGTGAGAGAAAGTCAGTGATGAAGTGTTTACCTCTAAGATGATGAAGAATTCATCTCCAGGCTCTCCCTGCACAACAATCTTTTGTCCGTCCTCAAACTGGACGGGCTCCAAGGCATCGGCGACTGTCAGGCGCTCCCATTTGTCAAGAGACTCTGAGAACACAGAAGAAAGGAGTCAGCTAAAATGACAGACAACCCTGTAAAAAATTAAAAAATAAAATAAAAACACCACTCACTAGAAAGGCTGAACCCATAATTGGTTTTAATTTTAGACAAGATATTTTGATATGCTCTTTTGGGGTTATTTTAATATCTCTTAATCTTCTATTTGTAAATCTTGGGAAGATGAGGATGATTTGGAAAATGAACCTACCTAGAATGGACACTTTCCTGAGGAATTCCTCATACATCTTCCTCTTTCTCAAAGTGCTTCCCTGAAGAGAAGGATATTCAGTTAGTGTAATTGAAGAATATGAAAAGAGCGAGGCCACACCTGCAGGCATTCATTCACAAGCTTTATGAACAGTGGTCTTTCTTTGCATTACAGACCCACATCTCCTTACCATAAGTATTCTCCTGTAGCTGTCTCTGTCGATGCCCCACAGCTTGACATTGGTCTTGGCTCTAACTGTGGCCGCCCTCGGGGTGCCGTATATCAGGGCCAGCTCTCCAAAGCTGCCTCCCTCTCCCCGATGCTTGTCACCCATTCATTGTTCACATACACCTGGCAGATTAGCGGGGTAGAAACAAAAAGGTATTACAATGCAACGGTGACAACAGAAAAACATTTTCGGTTTTAATTATGACGAGGAACCGATACTTACATCCATCTCCCCTTGGTCGATGACATAGAAATTGTCACCTTCGGTGCCTGGGTGCGTACAACAATAGCGTTAGAATCCCACAAAGACATGCTAAGATTTAGTTTGTTCAACTAATCACTGAAAAGATGTCATCCTACCCTGCAGAATAACCGTTTCCCCGGCGATGTAGGTGACTGGAAACATTGCATCAAATATGTCACTGGAAAGGAGCAGATTTGTGATTTGATAAGCATAACAGAGTTATCAAAACTTCATTTATAAAAAAGAAAAGAAAAACACTGTTTAAGCCAGGTACCTCCTCTCATTGTCGTCAGGTGTGAGAAGAGAACGTTCTTTTCAATAGCTTTGGCCAAGGCTGCCATCGTCTTATAGTCTTTTGGAATGACCTAAGGTAAAACAACATAGAGACGACCTTTCATAACACTGTTGGTATCAGATTGTCGATGTAGATTTACGTGTTGCTACACTCTCCCAGCTGCTTGCACGCATGCGTGGCTAACCTTTCTGACATATGAGGCAGCATCCTCCTCTGTGTAGACCTCTGCGCTGAAGGCTCCTCTCCGCCGGCGGCCCTTTACCACAGGGTTCATGGGAGGAGACACCTCCTCATCACGCGAGTCTGAACGGGAACTGCTGGCCTTCTGCTGGTTCTGAATCTGCTTGGTCTCCTCCTGGTAGGGAGGGGAGGGGAGGTGAGGTGAGGTGGGGTGGGGTGGGGTGTGGGTAGGTTCATCTCAGTTGTGCAATTAAGTAACACACAGAAACATCTAAAAACACAAACACATAAGAGGATGATAAGCTATAAAAGAATTCTAAAATAAATCCTACCTTGAATTAATAAGCTGGCAAGTAGCTAGTTAGCAGACAAGCAGTAGTTTCAGAACCACTTTTGCAAACAAGTTATGGTAGTGGTAATGTGGAATTCCAATGTGCAGTTGTGTGTTTTAATTTAATTTATGAATTGATTGAACCTGAAAATGAGCATAATATGGGTGCTTTAAAGCGCTCACTCACCATTGTGAACTGTATGAAGGTGTTGGATGGCCTTCTCCATCAACAAAGACTTCTACACTGGCATATCTTCCTATACAAGGCTATTTTAGGTCTACTTCCATCCTACCTATATTAGTGTAAATACTATCGGGACTTATAATCTTCTTTCCCAGGATCTTTTCCTTCTGTCTGTTACACAGGTTAGAAATTAGACCTCCCTCTACATGGAACAAGTTACAGAAATCCATGAAACTTAATGAGCTTGTCTCATTGGCTGCTTTTAATAAGGATGTTGACTGACTTGGAGGCAGCCACATCTGGCTGCAGATGTTTTGCTTGATGTGTTTAGGATTGTGGTTGACTGTGAGGGATTTGTTGTTTTTGTGTATTTTGTGATTGTATGCTTGACCAGGACACTCTTGAAAAAGAGATTTTTAATCTCAATAGCTAAGTTTCCATCCACTTGTCAATCAAATTATCTGAAGTTCGGTAAAAAACTCAAAATCTTTTTCCGCCATTTTGAATTTTTCGAAAAACACATTTTTGAGATCTCCTCCTACACTGTAGCTCTGATTGCCACCAAATTTCGTTGTGAAACATCAGTGGATCAAGCTTATTACAAGTTGTGTAAAGCATGTCCATATCTCAATTACTTTTCAAGTTATTGACCAATGAACTTCAAAAGGGGCGTGGCTCTGGCCATAAATGGACACAAATTAGCAACCGTAATGCCAATCATCACAAAAATTACAGGGTATGTTCAGATAAGTGCCCTAGAGCTACCCAGACAGTTTTATATACATATGCCACTAGGGGGCACTACAAGGGCAAGATAAGTGGCATTACACACATTTTACTTTAAATCATATATTCATTGTCCAATCATCAAAAATCTCTCCGGATATGTCATCATAAGTAACTGAACCAGGCCCAGAAAGCTTCTTTCAAATTGAACACCAAGGGGTGCTACAAATGCAAACAAACTGCAGGTGATATAGCGCAAATCAGCCTGTAAATGACTAAATGTTTGTCCAATCAACACAAAACTTCCAGGAAATGTCTACATAAGGACCTCACACATACACTGCAAGTCTCATACAAATTGTCCACTAGGGGGAACTTTAAATGCACAATAACTGGACGTGGACTGACGCAAAATTAAAGTTTGAGCTTGGAATCGCAGCTTGCGGCTTCATTAGCAATTGTTTTTGTGTTGGTCATCTGATTTTCTTAAATTGCCATGAGCTGGACTGAGCTACATATCACACTGAATTGAAAATAAATGTTTTTGACAAATCAGTTGTAGGGATTTTAAACAAAGTGCACTGTTTATCCAATCGTTACAAAGTTTGAGGGGTATATACAGTGAGGAAAATAAGTATTTGAACACCCTGCTATTTTGCAAGTTCTCCCACTTAGAAATCATGGAGGGGTCTGAAATTGTTATCGTAGGTGCATGTCCACTGTGAGAGACATAATCTAAAAAAAAAAAAAAAAAATCCAGAAATCACAATGTATGATTTTTTTTAACTATTTATTTGTATGATACAGCTGCAAATACTGTAAGTATTTGAACACCTGAGAAAATCAATGTTAATATTTGGTACAGTAGCCTTTGTTTGCAATTCCAGAGGTCAAACGTTCCCTGTAGTTTTTTACCAGGTTTGCACACACTGCAGAAGGGATTTTGGCCCACTCCTCCACACAGATCTTCTCTAGATCAGTCAGGTTTCTGGGTTGTCGCTGAGAAACATGGAGTTTGAGTTCCCTCCAAAGATTCTCTATTGGGTTTAGGTCTGGAGACTGGCTAGGCCACGCCAGAACCTTGATATGCTTCTTACAGAGCCACTCCTTGGTTATCCTGGCTGTGTGCTTCGGGTCATTGTCATGTTGGAAGACCCAGCCTCGACCCATCTTCAATGCTCTAACTGAGGGAAGGAGGTTGTTCCTCAAAATCTCGCAATACATGGCCCCGGTCATCTTCTCCTTAATACAGTGCAGTCGCCCTGTCCCATGTGCAGAAAAACACCCCCAAAGCATGATGCTACCACCCCCATGCTTCACAGTAGGGATGGTGTTCTTGGGATGGTACTCATCATTCTTCTTCCTCCAAACACGGTTAGTGGAATTATGACCAAAAAGTTCTATTTTGGTCTCATCTGACCACATGACTTTCTCCCATGACTCCTCTGGATCATCCAAATGGTCATTGGCAAACTTAAGACGGGCCTTGACATGTGCTGGTTTAAGCAGGTGAACCTTCCGTGCCATGGATGATTTCAAACCATGACGTCTTAGTGTATTACCAACAGTAACCTTGGAAACGGTGGTCCCAGCTCTTTTCAGGTCATTGACCAGCTCCTCCCGTGTAGTTCTGGGCTGATTTCTTACCTTTCTTAGGATCACTGAGACCCCACGAGGTGAGATCTTGCATGGAGCCCCAGTCCGAGGGAGATTGACAGTCATGTTTAGCTTCTTCCATTTTCTAATGATTTCTCCAACAGTGGACCTTTTTTCACCAAGCTGCTTGGACATGTCCCCATAGCCCTTTCCAACCTTGTGGAGGTGTACAATTTTGTCTCTAGTGTCTTTGGACAGCTCTTTGGTCTTGGTCATGTTAGTAGTTGGATTCTTACTGATTGTATGGGGTGGACAGGTGTCTTTATGCAGCCAACGACCTCAAACAGGTGCATCTAATTTAGGATAATAAATGGAGTAGAGGTGGACATTTTGAAGGCAGACTAACAGGTCTATGAGGGTCAGAATTGTAGCTGATAGACAGGTGTTCAAATACTTATTTGCAGTTGTATCATACAAATAAATAGTTAAAAAATTATACATTGTGATTTCTGGATTTGTTTTTTTAGATTATGTCTCTCACAGTGGACATGCACCTACGATGACAATTTTAGACCCCTCCATGATTTCTAAGTGGGAGAACTTGCAAAATAGCAGGGTGTTCAAATGCTTATTTTCCTCACTGTATGTATGTATATATATATATATATATATATATATATATATATATATATATATATATATATATATATATATATATAAAAAAACGTGAATAGCCGCTTGTGGCAATATTTGTATTTTGAGGTTATACCAGAATAGGTTTAAATGGTTTCTTTAAAAATAGGACATTCAGAAACCTGTATGTCACTCAAAACAGCATGGAGGGTTTTTGTGCGCATGGAAGCGCCAGAGACACAAAATAACACCCTAAATCCCCCAAAAATTGATGTTTTCATAATATGCGCACTTTAAAACCAGTAATGAACCTCAGAGATCCACAGTATACACTGTCCAGTGCATGTAAACTCTGAGACAAAGCATGCATGCATAAATTATCACCATAGTCAAGTATAGACATAAATGGGGCAGCAGCCAGCCTTTTTCTATATTTGAACAAAAGGCAGTATTTGATTCTGAAATAAAACCTAGTTTAAGTTTTAATCTTTTTGATAGCTGCTGAATATGGAGGGTAAAAGAAAAATATTCATATATTAAAATATGACGATATCTGTACAAACACAGTCAATCTTTGTACCCTGGGAAGTGAGGATTGGAGCCAGATTTGATTTCAATCTGGTTGATTAAGCAGATAAAATACCTGAACACCTGGAGCCCAAATGTTATATGTATTAACACTAACCTTAAAATCATACAATTATCCAAATAGAAAGTTACATGTTAGTATGAGTCTCCACCTAACTCCTGGTAAATCATATTAGACTAAGGCTATCCAAAGTTATTTATTGTTTAGTTTGTTATAGGTCATTGTCTGTTTTTAAGTGTCAGAATCTTAATAAGCACACTGTTTTGTACTATGCATGTGTCCGTGTTGCACTCATTAAGATCTCATCTGTTTCTATGGTTTATTAGAACAGTTAACCAGCCCAAGATATGTATACGCTACCAGCCTCTGAGCCTGAAGTGAATCATTGGCCCCGTGCCACGCATGCGTGACTTCAGGAGAGGGGACGGAGGCTGCTGATCTGTGGACAAAATTTTGGATGCTATCTACCTGGGCGGGCCGCCCAAGTAGAACCTATGTATGGGAGACCCTGTAATACTCATTTTCTTACTGAATAATGTTTTTGCTTTCCATCCACTGGCCAATAAGATAACACACAAACACACACACACACTTCTCCAGCCTCTCGAAGTACTCTCTGAGGAAGGCCATGGGCCTGTCCGGCCTGGAAGTGCACAGCTGGACAATGCAGTCCTTCAGCAGCTGTTGAATGTTGTGTTTCTGCACGTACTGCTCACACTCCCTCAGGCTCCGCTCCTCCTCGCTGCTCGTACTTCCAGATGCCATGACGACAACCACAACCCTGCTTTGTGACCTTTAACCCTTGTACTGGAGAGAGTAGACAGTAACAGGAAAAGGAGCATGGTTACAGATCATCGCTGTACAACATGGATTCACTGGATTACCAGAGAGCAACACTGCGTAGGGCTGATTGTGTGCCGTGATGATGAGAATTGGACAAAGAGAAAACGTGAGAATGTGAGAAAAATAGAACCAGAGTGAGAAAGCACTGAGAGATTGGGTGTTGTTTTGGCACTAAGAAGCCTGAGTGCTTCTTAGTGTCAGGAGTGAAAACTGGTCATATGATGTAACCACACATATCTGATCACAAACAACAAACTAGGCACAGGCACACTGTCCTAGGTTTATATAGTAAAAACAATCTCCCTTTTTACCAGCCTAAAAAAAAAGGTATTCTATCATAGAGGCAATATTATACACAAGGCACAATTTTAGACAAATGGTGAAATGAAGGCCAAAAAAGAAACAAATCAAACCATAAAAACAAGTGCTTTTGCTCTGAGTTTCAACATTTCAGGCCATGATATTGCTGCTGAGCAAAATAGCCTGACAGATCCCACAGCATGTGATCAGCCACAGTGCTTCTTCATATAGCTGATCTTGATCTAGCTGTGAAGTCTAAAACAGGAAGGCCTTATTTAACCAACATTTGCATTGCAGATGAATAAATGAGTGAACAAAACGACTGATTCCATCTTGTCCCTGCAAGTGTATCATACATGTGCATCAGTATAATAGGATTCGGATAATTTCTAATCTGACTAGGCCCAGGGGAGATTACTAGCCATGTTATCAAAGATGAGGCTGGCACAGCCTTTATGCAACTAACTCCACTCGTGGTGGAAACTTGCCAGGCTTGCTTTACTCTAACCTACCACAGGAATAACTAAGCAACAAATAATACGGTTTTCGGACCAGGTGGGATAAATTAAAAGCTAGAGTACAGACCCAACAACAGGGCTCTTCTGCCTATTAGTAAATGTTATTTAGTTTGAATTATGTGAGATAGTAAAAGCAGGTTATTAACATGGTAATTTTCTAATTTAGTTACTGAGCTGCAGCATCACCTCTGCTGTCTGCTAAGAAGCGGACTGTCCATTAAATTAGAGAAAACACTGCGATGCACAAATGACCTTGCTGAACTAGTGACAACGGAGTATGCTGGGGGGATGGGTAAGAATAACGAATCTAACGGTTTATAAATTGAGTAAATGTTATCGCCTTTTAGTCGGTGTGAAGCAAAATGTCTTGTCTGTAACACGGTGTAGGTTAGGTCAGGAAGGCTTCATATGAGGAGGTTGACGGCTGCAGCCAAGTAACTTACAGCAAGGAGACTAATGCTGAAAAGCTACCTACGTTAAAGTAACCCTATAATAACCAGTAAACACAAAATGTGTGAATCATAAAATGTTTTATACGTTTGCCTAAGTATCTTTGGCCGAGGTTATGTTGGTGTGTCTGGTGTAATGCCTAACGTTAGCTGGCTAACGTTAGCTCCGTGCAAAGGCAAAGCTCTCTTCCAATGACGCCATCTTGAGTTCTATCATAAACAAACGATAGACGGAGGAAACAAATTTCACCTATCCAGAGGTCATATGGTCCATTTACTAAAAAAACGCTAATACTCACAATAATCTGTAAGTTCCTGCCGAGCCCTTCGATAGCGACTCGGGATGGATGATATTTCTTAAAGCGTATCGTTACCAGATCCTCCTCGCTTCGATTTTTTTCCCCGAGCCCTGGACCGCTGCCCCACCGGATAAGGCTGAGAACCAATCAACAGCCGTCACTGACGTCAATTCTCCTCGTTCTGACATGTGAGCCCGTAACCCCTAGCAACCTTAAAGGAGACTGCACGGAAACCGTGACGTCAAGGAAATAGTTTAGAATTGAAAAAAAGAAGAAAGAAAATCGATTGATATCTGATTAAAAATTAGCTTGAAAACACCAGGAATCTCTCAGTGTTGTCTTTATTTAGATTTTCAACATGAAGGTATTTTATGTTATAGATCTTAAGATGGTATAATCTGCAAAACACTTAGACTATTACATGTAAAAGAAGCCTAGTTATTAAGCAAAAAATATAGCCCCTAACGGAATTACATTATTATATATATAATATCCAAGCAGTATATTATTCTTTTGGTTGAAATTAAACCAAATTGGCAATTAAAATATTTGCCATATTTTAATTGATTTATATACTGCTGGGTAGTTTATTCAATATCAAAGCATCATATGTTATGTATGTAAAATATGCATATGCAGAGTAAAAAGTAACTAAAGCTGTCAGATAAATGTAATGGAGTAAAACGTATAATATATCTCTAAAATGTAGGGGTGTACAGGTAACAGGAATAAAGTAACATAATATGGAAATACTTAGGGTAAGTACAAGTATAGGCTACCTTACAAAATGAACGTAAACACATTAAATGTACTTCCACTAGTGACCATGTTATACATATGTATTGTCTGTAACCTAATAAATAGGCTACATTATAATTTAGGGAATGTTTCAATGCCTACATTTGGGTTAAATAATTGAAGCTACGTAAACAAAATATTTGTTGCTACATTAAATTAAAACTTAAAATTAAAAAATAAGTAAATCTACGTAAACATAAGATAAAAATAAAACCAACATAGCTTTGTTTAGCAGTTTCACATCTCTCCCCAAGTATATGGCTGCAGCCTGGAGCGTCCCATGCCATCCGTCCCGTCTCATGCGGAGGTGTGTCCAACGGTAAATTCAGAGGGTCAAAAATACGAAATCGCGAATAATTTTTTGCAATTTTGCATTTCGTTGCAATCAACAGAAAAACGTTAAAAACTCTTAAAGTAACAATTTTGCCATACACATAGTTTGCTGATTTTTTAATGTTATGGTTGTGTTGACAAGATAAATGCAGACTATTGTCTGGAATAAAATAAACCTGCGTCAATTATCATGCTAATTAATAAAATACTTTATATATCTAAACAGTAACGGCAATCATACAAAGAAATAAAATACTTTTAAAAAATATGTCTACAAGATAAATGTAGACTATCATAGGCCTACTGATGAAAAAAAAAACACTTAAAATATATGTTTGTGTATAAAATAAATGCAGATTATAGACAAACTAAAAAAATCCTTCTGCCATCCCCGAGTTTCTACTTTTCAAAATAAAAGCTTGCAGCTGGATTAAAATACAATCTCTCTTCTCTAAAATAAATGCAATGAATCAAATATTTGGTGTTTTTTTTTAATATTTAAAAATATATGTCCATCTCTAAAATAAATGCAGATTATAGGCAAACAAAAAAAAAACTTCTATTTCTCTCCCGACAGAGGTCAAGCATTTGGTATTGTTTTTAATATTTTTCCCCCTTTCATACAATACAACGCAAAATACAATAGAACCGCTGGCGCGGAAGTGGAAGAAAAATACAATCGCATTCTGGCCCAAGGCCGTGGCAGGACGGGTCCCATAGACCCGAAGGCCGATGCCGCGGTAGTAGAAAAATACAACCGCGATCTTCCCCGGGTCCCAGAGACCCGACAGCATTCTGCCCCGGGTCTCAGAGACCCGACAGCATTCACATGACGGAGGACATGGGACGCTCCAGGCTGCAGCCATACCCGTCTCTTCCCCAGGGGTCGACGATGTTTCGCCGTGTATCGCTGCATGGACGGGCAGTAAAAATGATACGTCTTTTATCCAATGAAATCATCATAACAATTCCTAGTAAAATGACTGAAAGTATAATTGACCAATCATCCATTTCCCCTGGAAATCTTCGGCTCTTGTTCGATTGGCAGCTATGTTGTTTAATCAAATTGAGGCCTTAAACAGCTCGACCAATGGAAACACCGGAGAGAAGGGTTTGATATTTTGTTCGCCAGCCAATCGCGATGCACCTTGGGGTGACGCATCCACCCATCAGCTGTTTTTGTTTTGCTGTGTGAATATTGGAAGTTAATAACATAATAACAACAGTGATCGACTGGCTCATGTTCAACGGCTCACTAGGGAGGTGTTGCCCTTCATCTTACATCCTGTTCAGATTCGGGATAGTTTACTCGTTGCGTGATGTGTTGCATCTGAGCCAAACTGCCCGGACATTCCGCTCTCCCTGAAGAGTGTGAGCGTGGCGCTTGGAGTCGGGGGCAGAGGAGGGGAAGCGGGTTCCGAGCCCAAGGCCTCCGACCTCGGCCAGCTACAGGAGAGGGAATTTGGCGGCTGGGATGGAGTCCCAGGAGACCCAGGAAGCACCGGACGGTCCCGGGGTGGACAGAGCCTTCATCTGTGCCTCGTTTAACCAGGACACCACGTAAGCAACCTGCGGGCTGGGCCCACTCAGCATGTACTCAATCTCCTTGATACACCTGACTGTTGCATAATTATTTACTGTATCATTTACATACTCTGGTTTATTTTCTGTCACTATAAGAGCGCCAACAATCAGGCAGTTGGGTGTGCGTCCAAAATCTCCAAGCTTCTGTATGCCTCATTAAAACTTCTAGATTATAGCAGCTGAAAGTGAAGTAGGCCACTGTGTTAATCTTGAAGGCCCGTTGCATATTAAACTAGACGGTAACCAAACTTTTGTTTTATTGACGACTGATTAAATCTATTGTGTCTCGTGCAAATTTCCAGTTTACCGCCTCCTTGATTCACAACACCAAACATGTTAGATTCTAACATTTAACTGTGAGAGCCAAATAAGAGAAATCAAGCTTCGTTGGAGGAAATGAACATATTCCATTGGAAGCTGCGTTATGGCTGTGTTATCTGAACAAGATAAGATAGTCTGGAAGAAATCATGTCAAGAAGTCCTCTCAGCTTATACAAGTGATGATCACACTAATCCTGCACTATTTCCTTGATGGAAACTAACAGTCATAGCAGCCATTACATGTTATGCAGTCTAACACTAGAGATTGCACATGTGTGTATGGACTGATAATCCTATTCTTTTCGATAGCAAGCTATTCCTTTTAACCACTCTATTCAATAATCTGTTAGTGTAGTGCTAGTGATACCAAACAAGTAAAACAAGGTTTCCTGGGATTATTTCACTTTGACAATAGTAGACTTTGTGTATGAAATGTTAACAAATGTTATTGTGTGTGCTATCTGTTTGACAACAAATATAAAACATCAGATTTAACATGGAATTGTAAGGTGTAAAATGTAATAGAAACCTGTAATTACAGTGTTATTAAGGTGGTTTTCACCTTATAACAATTGGATGCCACAAGTGGATGTGGCTGGTAAAATGGTTTGTGTTTCATTGTAGTTCTCTGTCAGTGGGCACCAAGACCGGCTACCAGCTCTTCTCAGTCACTGCTGTGGATAAACTGGACTGCATCCACAAGGGAGGTAAGCTGGACACTGTACTTTATTCTCAGCAGAAGTATGTTATGTCACATAACAGCTCCCCTGCAGCAAATGTACTGCATTTGCAAATAGCATATACAATAAGTGCACTGTGACACAGGAGCATCCCCTCCCTAAGGTGACATTACTACAGGCTAGACGTGTTCTGCATATGCAAACATAGGAATGTTTAATTTTCTTATCATCAAGATCAACAACAAAAGAGGTTTGGAGTCAGTTTAAGGAAGTTTGAGCTCAATAATGCTCTATTTGTCTGATAATTGACTCTGAAGGCAAGACACTGCAGAAAACAAATTTTATATTTTATGCACTGTTCAATTTTGAAATTATTCTACACTTGCTTATATATAAGTCATTTTATTTTACTCTGAGCCCAAAATCTCCACTTCAGTAGCATTATAATATATATATATATATATATATATATATATATATATATATATATATATATATACAGAACACGACAGCCCTCTTATAATGCACTACATACAATACACCACACCTTCCAGTTTCAATTATATCCATTTTCCGAAGGTTTTTACAAAGGGGTTAGTTTATATGTCATGTATAACCTGACTGATATAACATTTTATTCCTAAAACATGAGTTTTTTTAATGTCTGACAGTATTTTATGATTCATGAAGTGATGAAAAGAGATATTCAAAGTTCCCTCTTTAAAAGTCTTTGACTCAAATATGCCTAAAAAAATAAACAATAACAAGGGTTTTAAACCTGGCTTTAAACAATGTTCAGATTTCTGTTTTGGAATGCAAATTAGCACACATTAAATTATATAGATAATGCCTCATTTGCATAATGTTTTCACGGTGATATCTATTACTATTAACATTTTTACCCTATTCACCTGTAGCGTCTTGTCTTTATGTTTAACAAGCACGGGTTGGTAGATGAGCATGGTAGCAGTAAAGCCACTGTCATTTGTAATTAATTGTATAGGAATTGACAAAAAAAAAAGAAATTGCATTTGCTTTCTCTGCACCAGTGATATGAGCTAACGTTGCTTCTCTGAGTAACATTATTCAAAGTCTTTCTCTCGTCCCTCTCCCAGTAGAGTGTCCAGACGTATATATAGTAGAGCGACTGTTCTCCAGCAGCTTGGTGGTGGTGGTCAGTCTGTCTATGCCACGGCGAATGAATGTCTACCACTTTAAAAAAGGTACAGAGATTTGTAACTACAGCTACTCGAACAACATCCTCTCCGTCAGGCTCAACAGACAGGTGAGACAGGAGATAGATCCTCTGTACCTTTAATCCTTTAAAGTTGTTGTTTCTGATTTGTTCAATCATATACTGTATATTCTATTATGGTGATCTGTCTCCGTCTGTCACTGTTACCTCAGCGGCTGGTGGTGTGCCTGGAGGAGTCAGTCTACATCCACAATATCAAAGACATGAAACTACTCAAAACCCTGCTCAACACACCCATCAACCCCACAGGTACACTCCAACTGTTATACAGACATCTATGTGTGGACCAACAAAAATCTGTATATTTATTCCTATTGACTTTGACCAAAATCTTGTTAATACTTCATTTTAAAGTGATATGTAACTTTTCCTGAAAATTTTTACAAGAAATGCTATCACACATAGTGTAAAAGTAGCACAGGCACAGAGGAGTCATAAAGCAAACTGACTGAAACTGTAATGCCAGCTGTAGAACAAGTTTGCTAACAGTAGCCACCAGAAGCTACTGGTCACCAAGTAAGGCTGTAGAAGAATGAATGTGTTATTTCTTCTTCCAGAACGTACATGGGGTTGCTTTCAAGCTACTTTCCATGGTGCACAGTACCAATGGTCTTGCAATATAAAATAAATACAGTACTCAAAATGATAAAGTACTCAAACCATGCATGGTGTTCATATGCATATCCTGTTTGAATTTTGGACTATACTAAACAAATAATAAACCCAGCCAGATAAGCGACCATTGTAAAGCAACTGGCAAAGACTGGTCTAATAGGTGTGTTGTAGAATAAAGACAGGAAAAGAAAAACAAGGGAGAAAAAAGAAAAAAGGAAACTGCCTAAATCATCGTCTGTACTCCCTTGTAGGTCTCTGCGCTCTCTCCGTCAACCACAGTAACTCTTACCTGGCGTACCCTGGCAGCGCAACCATTGGAGAGATCACTGTCTACGATGCCAACAACCTGGTGAGGCTACATTAAACTCTAACATAACAACAAAAGAAAAGAATTGCAGCTGTTGTTACATCTCTTGAAAACCCCACGGTAACAAGCAGCTCAGTGTTGTTGCCAGTGTCATCAGAAACCTATTTGGCCCTTTAGAGCACTCTGACGCTGATCCAAGCCCACGACAGTCCCCTGGCGGCCCTCACCTTCAATGCCTCTGGCACCAAACTAGCCAGCGCTTCAGAGAAAGTGAGGACTCCTTTTGTTCATCCTTCCTTCTGATTTTAATCAGCCACCAGCCTGTCTGACCTCTTTCTCCTCTGCAGGGCACCGTTATCAGAGTCTTCAGCATTCCTGAAGGACAGAGACTATTTGAATTCCGCAGAGGGATGAAAAGGTTAGCGCTCCTATTTTCGATTGTTCAATCAGAAAGTATTAACAAGCAATCTGTGGACAAGATGATTCATGGTGGCTGCAAGCCAGAGATTAAACAAATGGCTCGTGACAGGAAGGTCAGCAGTTTAAATGACCCTCCTATTACTCAACAGTTATTGTTAAGGTGAGTAAGACATCTCCTGCTGCTCAGTGGCCAATGGTAGTTTGGTAGTTGGTTGTGGATGTTACGTGTCAATGACCCAGTATCAGTGATTAACACTACAGAAATGTGAGTAGCTGATTGGTGGAAACATTAGACTACAAGACACTGTAGTGACCACAGACACACACTTGTGAAATTTCTATCATATGTGTGTTTGAGTAATACATCCTTGTAAATAAAAATGTTTTCTTTTTTGTCCTTTTCTCTGTGTGTGTATCAGATATGTTAGCATCAGTTCGTTGTCCTTCAGTGCGGACGCCCAGTTCCTCTGTGCCTCTAGCAACACTGAGACAGTCCATATCTTTAAACTGGAACAGCACAGCCCAAGGTAAGCCCGCACACAACAAGTTTCTGCTTCAGTTTTCTGTAGATCATGTAATTACTTACTTAACTTAACATTCTTAGACATAATGTGCTGATAAAGATGATGAAGTATTGCTTTTATTCAGATCAAAATAAACCCTGTTATTTGCTGTCTGTTTGTTTTAATCTTTGGTAAGATGCTTTCCTCTTTACATTAATTTTGCATGTTTTTTCCAAAGCGACTTAAAATAACAAGTGACTTTTCTGTATTAAGTCTTCTTTCTATGCATTGTCCTTCTCTGAACCTTGCCTGGTTTAGAAAAGGACATAGCATGGAATGACCAGCACCCTCTGCTGTATTTCTGATGTACTGTCCCTATGAAAATCAACCAAATGGCACCTATGTAAAATCCAGTTTTACAAAAGAAAAATCAGAATGTTTCCAGTTATGATTTATTAATGTTAAAACACATGACTTATGTTGTTTCCAACCAGTCAAGATGAGGAGTCTCCCACATGGTCAACATATGTGGGCAAAATGTTCACAGCAGCCAGCACCTACTTGCCCTCCCAGGTGTCCGACATGATGCATCAGGACAGAGCCTTCGCCACAGTGCGACTCAACATGTTCGGCCTGAAGAACATCTGCGCCCTGGCCACGTAAGGCGGAGCGAGACAAGAGAGGGATGTTTTTTTACAAGGTGTATTTATGTGTATCACATCTTGTGTGCGTTTTGTTTGTCAGGATTCAGAAGCTCCCTCGCCTGCTGGTGGCGTCCTCAGACGGGTGTCTCTACATTTATAATGTGGATCCACAGGATGGAGGAGAATGTGTCTTAGTCCAAAAACACAGGTGTGTACTGTGTCTAAGTGGGCTGCACCATGCATTCAAGTCTGCATGTTAAAAATATGCCATAACTTCTTTTTACATCAAAATCTTGCAGATTGCAGCTTTAACATGTGGCTTTGGTTTCTGCTTCTTTTATCTGTAAATTATATTTTTAAACCTTTGTCTGCTCTGTCTGGCAGGTTGTTTGATTCCAGCGAGGAGCAGGTAGAACAGAAGGAAGAGGAGAATCCAGAGGATGTCACTCAACAACCATCCAGCCAATCATACGCTGCCACTGTGGCTCTTCCTTCAACCCCACCCTCCTCCACCACTCTTATGGGTACAGTATAGCTAATCATAAACTGATGGAAAACTGTTCCAAGATTCTTAACCGAATACCATACGGTTATCCTTAAACTCTACAGTAAACATTATTCTAGCTCTTATACTAAGTGTGATGTTTTAACTAAGGCTTCCACTGTTGTTATGCAACTCCTCAAACCTGTTTAAAATATAGTTCTCTTTTGCTAAAACAATAACTAAGTTAAAACAATTCATATGCAAATAATGTCAGAAATATTTTAAAATTAAGCAGATCGAGGTGCTATATCAATACTGTGAAAGTATTAAAACGCTAAATCCAGAGAAATGCACTATATTCAGAAACGGTGCCTTTAAATGAGCCGTCGGAATTTCCGTACATATAACATATATAGTTAGAAAGTGCCGCTACAGTGCAGTTACAGTCCCCAGCTGCTATGGTAATGCAGAGACGGCGGGAGCTCAGATGCGGAAGATCTGAAAATGCTGACCAATCAGAGCGGACAGGGCTTTTTTAGGAGGGGTCGTAAAGAGACAGGTGCTAAAAAAGAGTTTTTCAGACAGAGGGTGAATACAGGTATATTCAGACAGACAGAACAAAATATAAAGTGTTTTTTGAACATTAAAGCAAGTTAACGTGTTCTAGTAGAAACCCAAAACCTGAAAATGAGCAATATTATTGGACCTTTAAAATTAGTTTTTATCTCAGAAATGGTTTCTTAAACTTCTCAAACGGCTCATGGCTTTTGCCTCCTCCCTTCTCTCATCAGGTTACTCTGAGGATGGTGGAGCCCAGAAGGGTGAGGTTTTCCCAGAGCACGAGTTCGCCGAGGGCCCCATCTGTCTGGATGACGAGAATGAGTTCCCTCCATTTGGCCACCAGATTAACTGACCAAACCCCCTCTCATGAAACATCCAATCCGTGCATAACAATCAGACTGGTACAAGCACGGAAAGGTGGACAATAAATATCCCTGTGTTGAGACATTGTGGCACCCTACTTTTCCATATCACATACCCATGTACCCCTGCTGGCCTAGGGTCAAATGCCAGAATGTTACTTCCTGGTGTTTCTGTATTCTGCGTTCCTCTTACATTTTTGTAAGGAATTAAAAAAAAAAAAAAAAAAAGTGGAAGATTCACTCATTATTAAAACACATTCACATTAGAAAATTTCTAAGACAAGAGTCCCTAAGAGTAGAGTCCCACCGTTAACAGTGTTTTTTTAAAGTAATGAAACCCCGACAAAATAGACATTATTGTTGCGCAATATTATCAAGGTAGCAATCAGATGGACGTGATTGATCTGTCTAGTATTAGTGAGCAGACTGAATAAGGTAGTAGAGGAGACTGCAGCCGATGTAGAGTAACCAGGGACCAGATCACACAAATGCTCTTAAGAGAAGTCACCTGAAAGGTGAAAGATTAGCAGCTTCTAAACAAGCCATATGAAATCAAGTGCAAAAAGAGTCAACTCTCTTCAGATCATATATTGTTTTCTGCCACTTACAAGTAGCATCTGAAAATCTATCAAATAGGCTTTTTTGTCAATCAGGCCTCTGGAATCTGGGGGTTTATCAATGGGCATTAAATGTGTCACACCTCAGTATAGAGGAGCAGTCATTTACTCAAGAAGGAAAAGGATTTAAGTGTAATACACTATATAAATAATGTTACATGAAGTAAGTATTATATGACTTGCAGATGCAGCTGTCATACTAATTCTGGTAGCGATAGCTGAGCCTAAATGTAACCTGATAATGTTTGTGGAGGAGTGAGCTCTGTGGGAGGAGCGGTCAATAGCTAACTGTGAAAAAGCTTGATGGTGAAGCTGTACACGACAAAGTTACAGGTCCTTCAATCTCAGTGCTATCTTGAAGATCTTTCCTATTTTACTACGTGATGCTGAATACAGTACATTAACATGCAAGCCAGTCATTTCTACTTTGATGTATTAAATATTCTTTTTGCAAAATTGTTTTAAGTATTACACATCAATGCTTACACTTACCTTGCGTACATATATAGATTATATTGAGGATTTTTACTGTGTGTATAATGTATATATAACATTTATATATAGGACTGTTGTAATAAGTAACATGGTAATACCATTTCATTTGCCAAAAGGTGGCGCTGTTAGGACACCCACATGCTGCATTGAGCTGTTCAATCAGAGACTCAATAAAGCTGAGACGTAATTCAACTTCTGTGATGTAGTTTTCTTCATCAAATATCCAACACAATAATACTAATAATAACGCTAGGTTTTGAACATCAACAAATATTTACTAACAAACTAAACTGCAACCAATTCATAAATTGTAGCTTTGTCTTCACTGTCTGATAGATGTTGTTTTCCCCAAATATTGACCTCCCAATACTGGCCAAAGTTCAGCATCTCTTTTCTTTATGCTAGTTTGCACATCCCCTGCTATATCTGGACCTCCCTAAAAACATATTCACATAAATAACAGCTGAGCACATCTCCATATCAGTTTGCTTACATCTGTGTGCTCTCTTTCAGCCTATCATGTGTGTGTTTTTGTGTGTGTGATCTTGCCACCCCTTAGTGTTGCGTGTGGCAACGGCAAACAGCCTGCCGGGGTTCACAGCAGGGCGTTGCTGATGCGTCTGTCCTATAGTCTGCTGTGGACACTGACTTGTCGGTGGCAATGTCCCACAACAACGTCTCCCTCCTACGGATGATCTTCTCCACTACTGTCTGGTATTCAGGTGTCTCTATGTCCAGGGGTGTTAGCTCAGCCTCGTCACGCTCCAGATCAAATATCAAAGGCGGGTCGTGGAGCTGCTGCCTTCCTGTTGCACCACCACACGCCTCAGCTGAACCTGCATAGAAACAAGCGTATGAGTATTTATTATTACCCTTGCATGCCCATGCATTGTACAATTCAATTCATCAACTTTATTAATCCTACAAGGGGCAATTTGTTAAGAGCAGCTACAGACAACACACAGCACACATACATAGCACACAAGCCTACATATAGGCCTACACCCTAGAGAACAGTTATCCATTTATTAGTCAAATTGCAGAAAGAAAAAAAGAGTGGCAATTAGTTTTAGAAGCAGGTCAAATATAACAATGTCTTGATGACAACAGAGAAAATTCCCTCTGAAGGACATGGTCTGAAGAAGAAAAAAAATCATGGCTTTATGCAAAATTTGTTGATTACAAAGAGAAATAAAATCTCTTTGTTTCACACCAATAGCTTTAGAGAAGGTTTTGTCTATACTGTTCAGGCTGTTTCTGTCTTTCACTGTGAGACTGTGAAAACAGCAAATAAAAGAAAAAGTCATAAGGGTTTCAATAAAAGATTGATAAAAACAACAGAGAATGATTGGCCTGACAGAAAAGAAGTTCAGTGTTCTGAGTAAGTGAATTTTCTGTTACCCCTCTTTTTCACAATAGTGTCAGTATTAACACTGGATTTAAGGAAGTCATCACACACTAAAATGGTTATACTTTATTATTCTAGACAAAATGGTTATGCTTTATTTTTCTATACAGAATATAACACTCAACTCAAAAACATGTCATATTCCAGTAGGATATGTACATTACATTTTATTTTTGGTGAGTTGTTATCCTTTGTGTACTAAATAACAAATCCTGAGGTTATGCATGGTTTATTACAATTGACAGAACCTAAATGCCACATGATGCACTATGAGAAGGAAGATGCTAAAATGCAGCCTCTTTAAGTTATGCTCTGAGAATACAGACAGCCCACTAGACTTGACATAGTTGTGCATACCATCAATCATACCATCAATCCACCATGGTGGCCCGGCAGACATACGTCAATGAGCACTGACTGTAATGTAGTGTGACTGGTTTTCGACACATATAGCCCGTCTATGACCTGTACCTGTGATGTAGAAAGCTTTGTGTTTCCCTGTTCGAACTGTCTGCAGGTCGCCGAACGTCCCCGCAGCACCACTGTTGGGGTGGAACAGAAACTTCAAGGAAAAAAGAGAAGAATTAATGTCAGCAACAAGACCCTAATGCACCACCCACGGTGACAATAACCAATGTAGGATTGACTACTACTAGTGAGTACCTTATGACCAGTTTGTTCCCCATGCAGGAGGATATTTGTAGCGTCAATGCCATCGTAACGTCGGTCTGAGGGGGGAGTTACCCCTGCCAGGGACAGAAGGGTTGGAAAAATGTCCATACCACTGCAAGAGGGCATCGGGAGGAGAGGAACGTTAACATTTCAAATATTTGACCTGTTGGGGCGCTTGATGAAAGCCACACAATCACTTAAGCCATTAGGATTCATCCTCCATAATTTGAGGACTTTAAAGTATCTCTGCTTGTTGGAAAATGGGAGTACCTGAGCAGGGATGAGCTGCTGGTGTTTGCAGGGATCCTCCCAGGCCAATAAGCCACAGTTGGCACCCTGTGACCTCCCTCCCAGGTGGTCTGCTTAGCTGAGCCTCCACCTAACACACAGGCAAAAAGTGACTCACAGCAATACAATGTACAGTATCAATCCCCCTCATAAAGCATGAATGAAAGTAGTTTCCAATTTCTCAGTAAGTTTATTTTTTATACCTCTGCTGGTCTGCCACTTTCCCATGAAAGGTCCTACATTTCCTGCAAACTGGCACTTCTGTTCCCAAGGGCCGTTGTCACCTAAACACACACATAACACTGTGATAAAGATAACAAGAGAATAGAATAGAATAGAATAGAAAAGAACAGAAAAAACACTTTATTGTAAAATTTGTCTTGGGCATAGTGCTACAATCTGTTGCTTCCCAACCCAAACATGTAACAGTAAAAACATTTTAAATCTCAATGGTAGTGTAGAAGAGCAGACATAATCCATACAGCTGACAAACCAGTGAACCAGATGAGAGTATTGTCTTTGTCTGTGTCATCAGAGGCGCTCTTTACCGCCCCCACCAGGCTGTCCATCTCTCGCAGACTGGCAGTGTACACTTTGCCGTCATCTGGGTGACGGCCGGCAGCAGAGCCTTCTGGGGGGAGTGGAGGGGCCAGAGGAACATGCATATGAGCCAACGCCATGTAGAGGAGATAGGGCTGTCCTCTCTCCCTGCAGGGACAATTAATAGAGTGACAAAAATAATAACCATATCTCACATATTAGGTCATGTTCAGTGGCTTGCTAGCATACAATACTGCCACCTCTAACATAACATTTACAATTCTGTTTAACTACTTATTACTTTTTGAACTCAAGTACATTTTGTTGTATTAATAATGCTGGAAACGGGGCGCCCTGGTAGCAGACCTGGTAGAGCGTGAGCCCCATGTACCAAGGCTCAGTCCTTACTGCAGCGGCCCAGGGTTCGAAATCTGACCTGCAGCCTTTTGCTGCATGTCTTCCCCCTCTCTCTCCCTCCTTTCATGTCTACAACGGTCCTATCAATTAAAGGCTGAAATGCCCAAAAAATAATCTATAAAAAAAGATGTGAATTTGCACGCTGAAACATTTTTCTTACTTTAAGTCTGTGTTGCCATTTCATTTTTCTTCATAGAAATTTGAACTTTCCAACTTCCTGACATGTCTGGAATTCAGCCTTACTTTAAAGGACTTCACTGAATGAAAGCCTGTACATTGTTGGGTGATTGACAGCTGCTGCACTAGTCCACATGAGCCCGCACTACATGCTGATGGCATGTTGCCTTTCACAGACAGCTGCAAACAGCAGGGTTTACGTTATCATAGCCTCCCAAAAAAAAAGTAGAATTGTTTTGGTCCTATCATGATCGGGTTACCGATTCTCACGGGACATGGGAGAAAAAAAGGGAGAAAAAAAAGAGTGTGTTTGGGTGGCTGTTTTGTTCCCCTACTGACAAACACGTTTTCCTTCCTCCGTATCTTCTCAATCTCCACATCTTTCACATTAATACACACTTGACAGACCAGGTCTCACTGGCTGCTGAGTTAGTGAAAGATGTACTGACAACAAAAGAAGAAGCGTACTTTCTATGGAAGGAGGGCCTGTTTGGCTCAAACACACAGGCTGCATAAGAAGGTTTGATAAAAGCTGATCTTACACTCCCTTTCATTCATTCACAGCGAATATTCACAGGGAACTCAAACAGAAACACTCAGGTTTTGTTATTATGATTAACAGCTAGATCTAGCATGCTGTTTTTAAATATCATAAGAAGAAACAGAAGCAGTGCAACCTTATGATATATGTGAGCACCATCATGCAGCTGTATTGTACCTTGCGTTGTGTATAATCCTGGTTGCAGTGGATTTGTATTGCTCTGTTAGTGTCCACAGGTCAAGCGGCTGCTCCACAATACTGCTGTTTTCAATCAGAGGTAGGCCCACTTTGGAATAACAGCCTCCATGTGCCCGTCTCTTCGATCTAGACCATGGGAGCATAATAACATGAGGAATGGTATGCGTGTGATTATGTGTGTGTGTGAATGAGGCTGTACAGTTTCTCTTAATTAGTTAGGGAGTTGTAGGGAAACAGGGGTGGCCTGGTCAACACTATTTACTTTACTGTATGCAATGTACGCTGTAGGGCTTGCTAAGTAGGTTGGGTAGCAGAGTCTGTTTGTGTTCTGTAAGTCATGAGCAAAGGTTTGCAAGTCCCCTGATAACAATGCTCTCAGTCTCACATTATTTAAGAAATGTCTACGATTTTGTAGGAACACGTATGCATTTGAACGTCTGATAGAACACTTGTGAGTTGAAGACTATTATGGACCGAAAGTGTCATATTTGTAAGTAGGAGCACAGAGCCACACCTGGTCACTTGAGGTCCAGATGAGTCACAGGCAGGGCACTGTGGCAGATTATATCCAGGTAAGTCAGTACAGCCCATGTCATTACTGTAAGGAATACCTAGGTAGTAGTCAAAACCTGTCCAAGAGACAATACACATGGTGCAAATATTTATAAATACAGCTGTAATTACTGGTGATTAATGTTTGGACAGTGCCAGAAACTAATACACAAACATTGTTATTACATATCAGAGAAAATCTTGTCGATGGGTGCTCCAATGGCTGAAAGCTGCTAACGTGTAGATCACCTGTTGCACAAGCTTACACATATAATGTGATTCACATGCTGAGGCTGTTTGAGATGAGGTGGAGGAGGGGGCTGTTGTTGAGCCAGCTGTAGGCGAAAAGTCAAGAGCAAGTGTCGCCTCACAAGACACAGCTGCAGGGAGTTGTGTCCTGTGTAGCCTGTTCCCTGCAGCAAGGCTGAGGGATTCGCTCACACACTCAATGTGGCTGGAATGGTTTATAATAACACTGAACTGGAGAGATACTGTACAGTGCAACAGGAACATTGCATGCTAGCTCATATCTCAATGTTTTACATGGCGTAGGCAAATATTTTGGCATTTTTATAATCCTTCAACTGTTAAATAAATGTGTGTATGTTACACTGAATATGCATCTCAGCAACTCTTCTGTTACGGATAGTACTGATTCTATTTTGCACATCTTCAAGGCGGGACTATGACCTTTGAGTAAATTTATATTTTGTCTTCATCATAACCTTGTACTCTCTGTTCTTTATTATGTCTGACTCTTGAATAAATCTATGAATTATCCTATTTTTGTTTGCGGCTATAGCGGGCCACTCTCCTCATTCCTCATTTACTATTGTAAAACATTTTTTTTTATAAATTAGTAGTTTACTTTAAATCCTACGTTTCCAGACAGCACCACACGTTGGCTCAAATTGCACATTTCTCGTGTATGTACTTGACAAAGGAATGGGTTTCTTTGGCAAGGATTAAGTCCGTTTATGATATGTAAAAGGATTAGTTTCTATATGCAAATTACATATGTATCTGTATCTGAATGTATTTACGTAGCCTATGTGTATGGTTATTGAGTATCTTCATATACAGTACATACATATATTTACTTTTTCATATACAAACGTATATCTGAACATAGTAGTCAAATGTGTATGTTTACCTTTGTTGTCCTTGTTTTTAGCTGTACATCAATTTCTGTGTACTTTGAGAGCAACAAAAAGCTGGAGTCAAATGCCTTGTATGCCTTCACACTTACTGGTTCACTAAGGCTATTTCAGATTCTGATTAATTACTACAAATTTGTGTTAATGTTGCTCTTAAATTTTGATTTGTCCATTCCTGTAAAAAAAAATCTTCATACCCATAATCCATCACTTTTGAATTTCAATTTAGGCCAAGTGGGGTGTTTTACAAGAGTAAACTTTAGGCTCCTTTAGTGTTTAGGCTGAAAATATTTATATAAATGCCAATATAAATGCCAAGCTCCTACTTACCTCTGTTAGTTGGAGCGTATGGTCCATTGTGGCCGAGGTGCCATTTCCCGATCATGGCGGTGTAATATCCCGCCTTCTGTAGGAGCTGGGGCAAGGTGACTTCCGACAGAGGCAGACCGTCCACAGAGCCTACAGCAAAGTTATGAGTGACCCCGTTTCTCAGGCCATAACGGCCGGTCAGGATGGCAGCACGGGATGGGGAGCAGGTTGAGGCAGGAGAATGGAAGTCTGTCAATCTGGGAAAAGTAAGGACATTTTTAGGAGAAATTACACTTTACACTTGTTGGCAATTGAAATTGAATTTTCACAGAGGGAAAGAGTATAGAAAATATCTAGTCATTCATACACAAGTGATAACCCATAACCTTTCCTGTGCAGTACAAGTCCTGGAGACTATCTATGATACCAAAAAGGTTATGTAATTGGATTAACTTTAGACTTTGATGATATGACAGGGAGTTGTGTGTTACATAACAGAAGAGGTATACGCTCATGATCCACCTTTGTCCTTGCTCTGCCAACAGGTTGAGGTAAGGTGTGTTGTTTGCCTTCTCTTCAGGCTGGTTAGCATCCAGGTCACCCCAGCCTATATCATCAGCCAGTATGATGATGAAATTGGGCTTCTTTCTGGGCTTGTCAACATTGGCTCCATGCTGTGACATCGTGTGGAGAAGCAGTCCACACATCAGCATCCCAGACAGAAGAAACAGGGTAAAACCCTCCGCCATACTGGGTCAAAATCTGCAAAGGGTTACATAGGTTTCACTTAAACCTTAGCTGGCATGCCTTGTTATTTAAACTATGAGCGGCATAGCGTACCAGCACATGGACATGATTGTATACAACACATGCAGGACACAATGCAAACAAAAACTTAATTAAATTAAAGTTGCATGATAAATGTATGGATGACAGTCAGTGAGGGAGTGGTGTTTGGAAAGCGTCACTAAATCAGTTCACGAAATATGAAACACTGTTCTGTAGCTGAACTACATTTTTCCCTTCTGCTTATACCATACAGAAAATGGTGAGTATATTGTTGGACCTGCAGTGAAATACATTCTGTATAAATTATTTTTATTTTGTTTTGGGCTGTTACGCCTTTAATTGACAGAACAGGTGAGAAAGGGGAAAGAGAGGGGGGAAGAAATCGTCACTGGTTGGATTCAAACACTGGAGAATCTGCATCAAAGCATAAACCTGGCCTGCTCTACCCACTGAGCCAACCCAGCCACTGTAGAAAAATGTTGATTGCTCAAGATGACGTTGTCAAATGCATTGCTGTGTCCACAGCTCAAAGATATTCAATTCAAGGTTATATAGGAGTGAAGAAACTATAAAAAAAATTCACATCAAAACAATTTGGAATCAAAGAATTTGAATTAAAAAACTCAAACAGACCAATTGAAGTCAAAATAGTGAGCGATTAATTTAATAGTTGACAACTAATTGATTAATGGCGATTTAGCATTGTTCAAACAGCAGCAACGTTTGTGATCTGTTGGGACAAGGACATCAAATGGAATAAAACCACCATGAACACTGTCAAATCATCTGTATTCCATTTTGCACTGACCAGATCTCTGTACATAGACACACCAGATATTAAGGCTGTAACGCTGTATACTTTTATATATTTATATATTTTTTACGATGTCTAAACTTTTCTATTTTTATCTTAAGTTATCTTTACTTATAGGCCTATATGTATTAGTTAAACTTGACCTATTTTCATGTAGGCTATTTATTTGGCTACAATGTTACAGAAGGCTGTTTACATTTTATTCTAGTAGAACATTGCTTTACTTATTGTATGTACATTTTTCTTTCAATTTAACACTTGATATGACAATGTAAACGTCTCTTTCCCAAGCCAATACGCCCAATTGAATTGAATTGATTTCTGATTTGGACAGTGGCCGAATCTCTCACACATCAGCCATGAACTCAGACCTTTCCTAAACAACTCTGCCCCGCACAGTTAAAGGGGGCTGGAGTAAAGTGCAGACGGGGAACTGGCTCGAACCAGATTTCTTTAACCCCCTTCCTAGACCCGTCCCTGCCTGTTGGGGACGGGGTGTTCATGAATGCGAGCCTGTATCAAACGGAGTATGAATCAGTGCGCGTTTGTGGACACATGCACGTGAATGTGTAGGGAAGTGCTGTAGTTCATTGAAGGCTGCGCGCGACAGCAGCCGGTTTTGATTACAGCAGGGACAGAAAAGCCGGTCAAGCGAAGGAATACCGTACTTCCGTCTGAGGCTACACACAGGTGAGACTAAATAGTTATTTTATTACGTATATAACCTTTGCTAACAAAAACAATAAAAACAATTTATTTTAAGTCATTTATGTCTTGAATTACAAAAATGACTAAAAAAATCCGACATATACAAGCACATTCAAAGTGTTTGGTTGCTACTGAAGTCACATGAGCCGCAGCTGGACTTATTGCGTCAGCCGCATGCACGTTACGGACCATCTGCTACTGGATGCGACATCAACACCCGCTCCCACCACTCTTAAATTAAAAAAATAAATACAAGATAATCATAAATGTGCAAAAGATGACGTGTGTGTGATAATAATGTAATAATAATTTAAAAAACAAACAAAGTGTGGTTGGATCTTGTAAGGCACTATACTTGGCAACTAACGTTGACCATCTTCTACCCACACAACAGATCCTGTAGCATAAGGGGAATTATAAGGTTGTTTTTCTTCTGGCATTTAGCTTTAGGAAATTGATTTGTAGCTTATATAATGGAATTTAATAATCAGTTTGAAAATATTTGGTCTTAGTGGAACTACTTTTAAAAAGTTTGTTTTTTGGATACACAAAAAAGAAAAAGAAGGTGAAAAAGGTATAGCAATTCGAAACACAGCAAGGACTTTGAAGTAAATCCCAACTGTATACTGTTTGACATAGCAGTAATCATCCACACCTTAAACTATATATGTTAACCATAATGTCCATAATATTCATAGCTGTTTGTGTCAGTTTGTGACCACTGTTCCTTTGTTTAAATGTTTTTTTTTTTTTAATTCAAAAAAAAATTGTGCAAAACATTGGTCCAGATGACAACATACAGAAAAGTACACTAAACACACCAAAGAAGGCACAGTGCACCTTTTCCACAGTCCTTTCTTGCGATAAAATGTTTCACTCCAAAACAAAGAGAGAAAAGACGCAAAGGAGGGAGACACAACAAAAACACAACAGCAAGAACGATGCCCGCAGCTCACAAACAAGACACACAGAAACAGACAAACACACAAACAAACAAGAGGCCTTGACAGGGAGACCGGCATAAGACAAAAGGGACTAAACACATGCACTGATAGAAGCGAGAAGGCTGTGGCACAGATCTACAGCATGGATTTCAAGGATTCAGCAATGCTGAGCCAAGTGTCCAAAGTCTTTCCCGGGGCTCCACTTATGCGAGCCGTGGAGAGCTCCATACAGTGGGGCTCGAATGTTTAAATGGTAAAAATGTTATTAATGTGTATAAAGAAGCCAAGAAAAGATGGAAAATCTCCAAAAGGCATCAAATGACAGATTAGACATTCGTATATGTCACAGAAAGTTAGATTTTATTTTCATCATTTACACTTTCAAAATAACAGAAAACAAAAAAATGGCGTCAGTAAAAGTTTGGGCACCCTGCAGAGTTAATACCTTGTAGTGCCCCCTTTGGCAAGTATCACAGTTTGGAAACGCTTCTTGTAGTCAGCCAAGAGTCTTTCAATTCTTGTTTGAGGTATCGTTGCCCATTCTTCCTTACAAAAGCCTTCCAGTTCTTTTTGTCACACACTGTTCTTTTAAAGGTCTATCCATAGATTTTCAATTATGTTAAGGTCAGGAGATTGTGAAGGCCATGGCAAAACCTTCAGTTTACGCCTCTTGATGTAATCCACCGTGGATTTTGAGGTGTGTTTAGGATCATTATCCATTTGTAGAAGCCATTCTCTTTTTAAATTTTACATCCAAAATTTGCTGAAATTATACTGAATTAATTTTTCCTTCTACTCATGAAATGTTCCCTGCGCCACTGGCTGCAATATAACCCCAAAGCATGATTGATCCACCCCCATGCTTAACAGCGGGACAGAGGCAGAGGTTCTTTTCATTAAATTCTGTGCCCTTTCTTCTCCAAACGTACCTTTGCTCATTCCGGCCAAAAAGTTCTATTTTAACCTCATCGGACCACAGAACTTGTTTCCACAATGCATCAGACTTGTCTATATGTTCAATTGCAAACTTAGAAACGTAGAAGAGGTTTTCTTCTGATGACTCTTCCATGAAGACCATATCTGTACCAGTATCTCTCTATAGTGGAATGGTGTAGCACAACTCCAGTGTCCGCCAGGTCTTTCTGGATGGATCATGCAGTCAAACGTGGGTTTTGACTTGCTTTTCTTACAATCCAGCCAGCTGTTCTGTCTGATATTTTCCTTGGTCTTCCAGATCTAGCTTTAACTTCCATTGTTCCTGATGACTGCCATTTCTTAATTACATTCCGAACAGAGGATAATGACATCTGAAAACGCTTTGCTAACTTCTTATAGCCTTCTCCTGCTTTGTGAGCATCAACTATTTTCAGTTTCAGTTTTCTAGACAGCTGCTTAGAAGAACCCATGGTTCTGATTGTTGGGGCAAGGTCAGATGAGTCTGGGCATTTAAAACCTTAAGATGGACATCACCTGGTCTTTCCAGACGATGATTGAGAACAATCCATGACACCTTCAGTGTTGCTACTGCATGCTAGAAACTCTGCAGGGTGCCCAAACTTTTGCAGATGCCATTTTTGTTTTCTGTTATTCTGAAAGTGTAAATGATGGAAATAAAATTAACTTTTTGTGACATATTACAGTGATTCCCAAAGTGGGGGTCGGGACCCACAGGGGGGTCGCGAGCCAGAGGGGGGGGGGTCGCAAGTTGATTTCCAGAAATAAAATAAATATTTAAAAACGATTAGAAATAGCATATGTTAGCCATGATTTTAACACAAGATAAATCTAGTGGCTAAATTTAAAATAAAACCAAGCAAATAAATAAAAAGTGAACAGCGCTTTTGATTTGAAACGAGGGCAAATCATCTGACATCCGAGCTGGAGGACGCATTGGTTTAACTGTCAAGCGACCGAACTTGAAGACAGCGTTTAATTCTAAGACGCTGGCTGAGTTTTGGATTTCAGTTGAGAGGGAACACCCACAGCTATCCAGGGCGGCTTTGGATGTGCTGATGCCGTTTGGCACTACCTACTTATGCGACAAGACTTTCTCTGCACTGATGTACCTTAAAAATAAATGCAGATCGCGATTGAATGTGGAGGACGATCTCCGAGTAGCGGTCTCCAACATTAAACCAAGATTGGACTTGCTGTGCTCCAAACATGTTGCACATCCATCTCATTAGGTGAGGTTAAATTCAAATTAAAGTAATGAGTAAATTACTGTAGAATAATGTTATGGCCGTTGTGTTATTTTGTGTTGTCAATATGCTCGTGTTTGGATACTCCTATAGTGCGTGCGCGGTTGCGCGCAATGTTTATATACGTTTATTGTGGGGGGGGGTCGCAAGTCACTTGCACCGTTACTTTGGGGGTCGTGGGCTGAAAGTTTTGGGAACCCCTGACATATTATACGAATGTCTAATCTGTCATGTGATGCCTTTTGGAGATTTTTCCATTTTTTATTGGCTTCTTTATGCACATTAATACAAATTTTTACTTGGGTAAACTTGAGAAAGTGAATTGACCCACTGACTCAGAGTTTTTTTTTAAGGGAAAGTTAAAAAAAGAATGTCTACATTAACACGTTTTAAATGTGATGGTGCACTAATTACTCACTTATAATACCATACTTAGGTAGGTTTGAGACACATGGGAAAGACTAAGCAGAAAAAAATATGTTTCATGTACTTAGGTTTAGAAATGATGATTTATTCCCCCAAACAGTATTGCACATGGGACAGAATACAAACTAGTTTAAAGACAATGCAATTTTATGTCAACTGGTCTCATGCTATTAAAGGTGCCATGATCTGTACCTTGATTGAAGCTGATGAGGATTTCTTTTATATCATGTTAAAGCTGTTAAAAAGGTTTGATTTTATAACTTTAGAACAGCTTCTATATGGGACAAAGTTGCTTGTATATCATTATTTTGTCCATTCTTTAAAAACACAACCAGACATTAGAATAAGATGATGCTGGTATTCAGGTGTGCCGAAAAAGTGAAGAAGCCAGTTTGTGTTACCCTGCTTACCATGGAAACTTCTAAGCTAAAGGGCTGAAAGAGACAAATAAAGTTGTGCAACATTTTGCTCCCATATGACTTAACATAACCCACCATGTTTTACCCAGATTCAGGGCCAAAGGGCCATTTTAATGTGTTGTAGATTATTGATTATATGATTTTGCATTAATCATTAATTAGACCCATGTCTTGTGCAAAGAGGTGCTGAACTTTAACTAATGCTGGCTTGTCCTTACCATCTTTGGTATCATCTACAGATTTTTTAGCTTTCAGAAGCCTGCGTACTACACTGAAGAAAAGAAGGATGGCCCTATAGAATAATCATATCGGCATCATATTTATTTAAGTCAATCTTTGGCAAAACTTGAAGCTGACTTGTGCGACAGGCTGCCAGGACAGAGGCGCACATACAGTAGCTGTTTACTTTTGATAGTTGTTATTGTTGTTAGCTAACGTTCAACTCTACAGTTCTTCTACAGGCAAAACTGTTGCCTATAGGTTATAAATACCCCGTATGTCTGTGTAAAATATGCATTTTTTGGTTTATCAGGGTAAACAAAACTATTTTGTTTAAAACTTTAGCTACACTGGCTGTTGTCCAGTATTGTGAGGCAGCTATGCTAATGTAGGCTAATCCGCGTGCAGTGCGCGTTTACATTGGCATTTGCATTGGTCACCTCTGCAATACACGCACACTGCATTGACTTTATAGATTAACAGCAAACGTTAGCCTACTTACTTTGTTTCCTTTTTTTAAAGCAGTGGTAGGCACTTCATTTGTGGCGTCGCTGGGCAAAACTTCCATCATAATCTTTCAGCATATTGTAATTCAAGCGGTCAGAGAGAAAACTAGATCAATATTCGTTCCTATTGGCTGTTCTGCGCATGCATTGCCCGTGCGACAAAGAAGGGAGAGGGGGAGCTGCAGGAAGAGGTCTCACTCTACTTCAAATTATTGCAATGTTTCGCATTCTACTTATTGAAGCTGCTGACCCACTGTGCCTGTCACTTAAACTGTTATCTCTCTCTACAGGTCATGGCACTGTGTGGAGTAAAGGGTCCACGTTTCTTGGGGCCCAATGTGTACCCAGAAGCCCCTGATGGAGGCTGGGGATGGGTGGTGGCTGTGACCTTCTTCTTGGTGGAGGTTTTCACTTATGGTACCATCAAGATATTTGGTATCTTTCTTCAGGACCTAATGGAGGAGTTTGGAGAGACCAACAGTCGGGTCTCCTGGATCATTTCCATCTGCGTGTTTGTCATGACCTTCAATGGTGAGTACAGCTGATGAGGTTATGTGGATGCTACCCAGCAAAAGCAAAGTACAGACTATTGAAATGACCATAAAGTTGGGAATTGGTCTCCATGGGTCCTCAGGTCCTCTCTCCTCTGTGATGACTAACCGCTTTGGGTTCCAACTGGTTGCTATGATTGGAGGATTACTTATTGCCGCTGGGACCATTGCAACCAGCTTTACCAACTCCATCAATCAAATGTACATCACCTATGGATTAGTTGCAGGTACTGACTTGCTTTCTTTTTCCCTTCCTTGAATGTTTTTCTCCAGCAGCTTGTCTAGCTGAATTACAGTCTTTACAGAATTATCCTTCGGGGATCAATGAAGTATTTCTGATTCTGATAAACTTGCATCTTTTAAAATGTGCAGGTCTGGGATACTGTCTGACCTTCCTGCCCACTGTGACCATCCTTTCCCAGTACTTCTCTCGCCGACGGTCTCTGGTCACAGCTGTGGCTTCCACTGGAGAGTCCCTGTCCATGTTTGCCCTAGCCCCAGGTGAGGGCAAGAACTTCCACTGATGTGTTATAAACATTGGAGAAGACAAGCCTTTGTAAAGGGTTTAGGAAAACCATGTAATGCATGTGTTTTTATTTGTCTACGGAGTTTCAACTCTTTAAGGCCGTGTGACTTGTAATTTAGTGACATAAAAACTCCATGAAAGAGTACTAAATAAAATGTGTAAAAAAAACAATTTCCATTGGAAGATTCAGAGACTACCCTAAAGCATAAGTCTAATATCATATATTTTTATTATTGCTAGCATTTACCAAAAAAAAAAAACTAAAATCAACAATCAACTGATCCTACGAACAAATATGGCCAGTGCAGTTCTCCAAAAACTAATATAAACACATCAATAGCCGCACTCACGCTGACATGTTTCTTTCTTAATTCCTTATAACGCTCACCTAGCTGCTAGCATGGCACGCCATCACACTCTGCAACTGACTAGCTAGTAGTGCTTACCTAGCTAATGCACATACTACTCCCAACAAAGATGGAATAGAAGTGTGATGCCTCACTCTGCAGCTAAAACAGAGAGCGCAACACACAGGGTGAAAAGAGGAACTGCAGTAATGTGCAGACAACAAAACTGTTTTTGTTTTTTTACAAATTAAAGAATGTCAAACTATTCTGTTACAACCTCTAAATACAATTATGATAATACCTGAAAATAAGCATAATTTGAGCACTTTAAATGATCAATACTGACTAAATACCTCCTTTTGTCATTCAGCTTTTTCTGCATTAAGGGACCATATTGGCTGGCGACATACCATGGCAGTGATTGGAGCTTTGCAAAGCACCATCATCATCTGTGGTGCTCTGCTTCGGCCAATCATTATCAAACCCAGAGCGACCCCTGAGACAAAGACTGACAGATTGTGCCAAAAGGAACTGGAAGCTCTCAGTACACCAGAGAATGTAGAGGGCACAAATCAAGAGGACTCTATAGTAAACAATACCTCATATGCACAAAATACCTCCCACAGTCTGGACAATGAGCTAAGCAGAGGCTCTGTGAGCACGGGAGACTCTGGTGTCCAGTCTCTAAAGGACACAGACGACATCAGCTCAGAGCAGAAGATTTTACTGCACAAAGAAGCAGGGAAATCTGTGGAAAACAGTATGGCAGAGGTTATAGAAATTGAAACTGGGGAGAAAAAGATTGAAAATGCAGAGAAACAAGTGATGAAAGAGGATGAGGAAATGAAATTAGGTGATGAAAAGCCATCCACAAAGAACTCAAAACTTCTAGACTTTTCGATCCTCAGAGAGTGCAACTTCATTCTCTATTCTCTGTTCGGACTGTTTGCCACGCTTGGTTTCTTCGCCCCTCAACTCTACATCATCGAGCTGAGTGTGAGTCGAGGTGTGGAGCGGGACCGCGCCACCTACATGCTCTCCACCATGGCTGTGGCTGAAATCCTTGGCCGATTTTGCATTGGGTGGATCCTGAACCGGGAGCAGTTCAGGAAGAAGAAGCTGCTGGTGCTTCTGGCATGTGTAATTGCAATGACTGCTGATCTGGTTGGATTCACTTTGGTTACGGAGTTCTACGGCCTAGCTGTGTGCTGCACTTTGTATGGGTTCTTCATGGGAACCCTAGCATGTACCCACATCCCCATGCTGGCGGAGGATGACGTGGTGGGCATAGAGAGGATGTCATCAGCTGCTGGTGTCTATGTGTTCATACAGAGCTTTGCTGGGCTGGCTGGACCCCCACTTGGAGGTAAGGGTTATCTTTTAGTGATACATTTATTCTAAATACTGGATATGGCTTCCGTTTACTACGGCTTTGTAGATAACCCTGATCACATTAGCATCATCGGGTTTATTTTCTCAGCCTCAGAAGACATTATACAACAGTTTCCACATGCAGAGTTATAGTCATGACAAGTTATTTGTTGGAGTGCCCCTTTTTAATGCTTCCTTTTAATTCTCCTCTATCTCCAGGTATGCTGGTGGATGTGACTGAGAACTATGGATCAGCCTTCTACTCCTGTGCAGTCGGCATGGGAGTTAGTGCATTGTTCTTGGGTTTGGTGAAACCTGCTAAGAAAGGATTACTGTGTAGAAAGAGGGACTATAAACTCCCTGAAGGCGTACATGAAAGAGAAGGGGACTCCGAGGGACAGACTGCAGTGCATAAACCGGACGAAAGAACTGACCGTTCTTTGGACTGCTCTGAAGTAGACGACCTGGCAGAGGCCACAAGAGATGTGCAGGTTATACGTTTTGCTTGAGCTGATGAGATAAGATAAGGTTAATAAAAGTGTTAAGCAATATGAGGGTTAAATACTGAAGACTACAGCTGGCAAGAAGAATACAGAGAAACTGAACATGAATGCAATAAAGAGAAAGACCAAAAATGTTTATGATCTGCCATTGTAGATCTGGCCTCTGAGACCAATCTTTAGAACTTTTACATCACAGTATTTATGTAGCAATTGTGCCTCACATACCTAAAGTATCAAACTGTTTTGTTTTTTTTTAGAGCCAAAAGGTATACTATGTAATGAGCTTTAAGTGAGTGAAGCTTTTGATGTAGTCTTGCCTTAATGGACAATAGTGTGTGCTAAAGTATGGACGTGTTGAAAATGGACCACAAGTGATGCAGTGTTAATGGAGGTGCCTTAGTTTTAAATATTTCAGAAACAGGACTTATTGTTACACTGACACTTGATGAACTAATTACCTGCTGGCAATCAATGTACCATAATTAATAGCCAGAAAAACTGTGATGGAAATTTAGCTGCAAGAACAATAATTTGCACAAATTCTGTAACACGCGTTATAGAAAATACATAAAGCTCAGGAGATGTGATTAAAAGTGTCTTTTTTTAACAAATTGTCACCAAGCTGACTATTGCACTACGTGATATGAGATACCACACTCAAATCTATTTTTGTAAAGAAAATGTGTTAAATCACAATAAAGCAACATAGTGATTTGAAGCACTCGATCATGTTTAAGGGTTTTATTTATGTAAACTTCAACCTTAAAGTAACTTATTCAACTACTTTTGTAGTTGTCACATAAATATGGCAAATGTTTTAATACACTTTCACATAACAAATATTGCATCTTTAATTTAGATTTATAACATACTTACCTGTACTCAGCATTCATTCTGCCTTGTTTTGTAATCAAACAGTATCAGAAATGTTAAGCACAAATTTTTAAATGTTATCTTAAATAGGTCAGAGCTGTTTCTTTCCTGAACATATCCTGATTTATGGACGAGTACTATCGTTCATATTTTCCCCCAGTATGTCCAGACACCTTCAGTGGGTTTTGGAAAGTGGAGCACATACTGACATGCAGAGGCCTCCTCTGGTCTGGATGTTTGACTCTGATCCAGTTCAGTAAGGTCTGTTGACCACAAAGCACAAAGACATAACATAAATATACAATATCTGATCGTGTCTGTGCAATAATCTGTAATCAGATCTTTTACTAAGCCTTACTCATGGGTAAAAAAATGTCTTAAAATTACTCCAAATTTTTAAGTCTTTCTTTGTTATATTGAAGAGCAGCTCCTTCTAATACGTGTCATCTACCTTTAAATATTTCCAATTTGTGTCGGTCATTCTTACATGATTGGCTTTAGGTTTGACTAAAATATTATGATTCAGAAAAGAAAAAAAGCTTCCTTGTAAACACCGCAACAAATTACTTCAGTGTAATGAAGTTACCATAGTAATAGGTACTGGTAATGTTCAAAACAAAATACATGAGAAAAAAACATGGAATTGAAATATACTTAATTATGGTTAAAATTCAACTTGTCATTGTGAATGAATGTCATGATGGTCCTGTCTTAATCAGGACGTAATTATGCTGTTCTCATTTTAACACCAGAGAAGCACTGTACTGTATGTGACTGTCTACTGTAAAAAGAAATTCAAATGATGGAATTGGGTTTATCATCACAATCTGTTTCTATTAAAAAAAAAAAGTTTTTACCTTGTATCTCAGCTATGTTGAAGCCGATAGCAACCTGTAGCTTGCGAAGGCAGATGGGACAGAAATCCAGCGGTCTACGATCAGACCCCTCCAGGGGGTTGGAGCCCTGCATAGCTCAACCACTGGCAATGCTTCATTCCAAACATTTGCACACACGGGTGTTCTCTACACCCTGCATTGGCTCCCGGTGCGTTTTAGAATAGATTTTATTGTTTGTTTTTAAAGCTTTAAACGGTCTCGCCCCAGAGTATTTGTCTGAAATTTTAACTGTGCGGGAGCACAACCGGTCATTGCGGTCTTCAAATCAGTTGGTTTTAGAAGTCCCAAGGTCCAGGTATAAACGGTGGGGTGATCAGGCTTTTGCAATTGCTGCCCCAAGACTCTGGAACAAGTTACCCCCTGAAATACGTACTGTTACAGATGTCACTCTTTTCAGGTCCAAACTCAAAACATATCTGTTCAGTCTTGCTTTTAATACGTAGCAGTGGTGTGACAATTTCACTCTTTTGTTTCTTTGTAACCTTTTCTGATTTTACTGTTTTCTATTTTCACTCTTATTATTGTATGTTGTGATTTTACTTATTTTGTTAAGCACTTTGGATACCTGCTGGTAGTTGTAAAGTGCTATATAAATAAATTTTGATTGATTGATTTGGTCAATCTCATAGGTCATTGTCTGTAAAAAAAAAAAATATAGGGTAAACATTAGGGGACCTAAACCCCAACAGTATTGAGTGTTTTGTGTTTATATTAGTATTGATAAAGCAAAAGGAATGGAATACTTTGGAAAGACTACTCAAAGGTTCACAGTACCAATATTGAGTGAGTACTGGAGCGTGCCGGATCTAAACTATGAAAATACAGGTAGTAAAATCTCTCCTGGATTGTATATATATTTAGCACCATCTAGTGCCGGTTCAACCACATTCCATCCTCAGAGACTATTGATAGTAATGAATAGCGTATGATTTACTTTGACAAAATACTCCTCAACTAAGAAGCAATGTATTAGAGTATTTTGACAGCACACTCACAGTATTTGGGGATGCATTGGAGCATTGTTATTAAGTGTGGTACCCTCTATCTTTAATAATTGCAGAGTTACATTTTCTTAGTAAAGGCTTAGAGGTAAAATTTCACCCTTACTAAGAGAAGCCTTTCCAAAGAAAGTCCCACAAGTTATTGGGATAGAGGTCAATCATTGTGATTACATTGATTTAAAAAAAAGCATATTTTTTGATTTCCTATTCAACAGGAAGAGTAGCAGCTCATGTACTGTACATTTCACAAGAAAACAATAAAGCTAAATCAAGCTAAATCATTCACAGCCACTGCAAAATTACTGCATTACCTCTCATCCTCCTGCATTTCTACATAATAAAAAAACTCACAAAATGAAATGGACAAACACTTAATCACTTTAAGTGTTAACAACAAAAGTCAAATTGATCTCTCACGTCTGCAGACATTTAGTTAACTAGGCCTAATTAGGTACCTTTACAAAGAGTCTACAGGTCTGCAGTCATATGCAGGTAACATTTTTTGTGGATGAACCTAGTGTAGTATAGAAAAAAGTGCCCTCATACCATTTGCCTGATGAAGGTCTAGTACTGAAATATTGCCATTCAATTTGACTTTGCAAGTTAGACAGTGTGCAGGAGTTTCTTTGTGACTCCCCAACTTACCAGTGAAGATGTGAAGGTTGTGTGAATTGCTGTTAACCCTGAACGAACATCTTGTTTTAGCCACAGTAACAGCTGGCAGCAACTTGACAGGAAGCCCAAGAAGAAGGCCTGCCAGTATTCTCTGAGCCACTCCGGATACTGGTCTGTCTGGGCCCTGCCTCCCACGTTAACAAGCGTAGCCAATGGACAACTCGCCTGGCAGTAACCCTTACATGTACTTCCGTTCAACAACGCAAAAGTCTGCCCTCAACAATATATCAAAACCCCTCTTATTAGTGGGGGGAAAAACATAATGCTCATCATGTTGATGTCATGGGTTGCGTTTAGGTTGACACTGGAAGCCGTTTCAGCTTTGTACTATTTCTGGTGACGTCAGGTAAACAGAGGGGTGGAGTTCTTTACTTCGGGAAACGTTGACGACCAAAGAAGAAAAGCTCGCTGCTACACACCTAGCTAGCTAACGACCTCGGAACATAGGTTATCATACTTCTAACAACATTACAATTAAAATTGAATCTAATTATCTAGCTAATTCCTTGCGTCGGAGAGCTGTCAAGTCAAAGTAACAGTTAACCACGACTAACGGCAAGTTGACGGCAAACGAAAGCGGAAGAACTTTCAGTTAGCCTAGCGTTAGTGTAGCAGTAGTTAGCTAAAAGTAGTTAGCTCATACAACATTGCACTGTAGCAGCTAGCAGGCTAGCTTGCTCCCTATGCTGTCATGACTGGAGTAGTTACTCGAGATTTCACTGCGTAAACGAGAATACCTTTAGTTAGCGTTAGCTGGTTAGCTTTCGGACGCCCAGCAGCAGTTTGCTCCACAACCGAGGCGTAGGCAGGGCGGACAGGACTTGGAACAGTGACAGGTCCGAACTAGCCCATAGCTGAGGTTTGTGCTCTCCTACAGCGACCTGTGCTTCAGCCGGAGATTGCTCACTCACATGACTTTCTGATGAGATAAGTGGGATCTTGCCATACTACATTTCTACGAAATGGTCGTGGAGCAGTAAGCCAAAGCTTTAAAATAAGATATCGCAATCCGGGATCATAAGGGGTGTCAACCTTTTTTTTGGCCAAAAACATACGTCAAGACTGCAGAAATGCTGACTGACAGCAGGTAACGGGAGTAACCATTTTTACACATCTTCGACGTCATTAATACAACCTCATAATTGCACACAATGTAACATTCAATAATTGTATCACTTGTAATGCAACATTGTGTAACAACATCACATATTACAGTAATCAAAAGCCAAGAACTAGACAATTTAGGCTGATAATGCAGTATATATGTAATATCCAGACACCGTGTGTTTCCCAGGGAGTATATGTTAATGTATTTTCATAATGGGAGCGCCACATGTCAGATCATGTAACTATGAGTGTGTGTTGCTATTTTTGGTTCCTGTTCATGTTCTCTCTCTTATGCTCTTCCTTTCTCCGCCCAATCTCTCTCCGCATGCCTACATTGTTTCTGTCACACCATCTCCTTCACTTTTAAGTTTACTCTACTGTCCTCTGCACTCACAACACTCGCTGTTTCTTCCATTTCTGTTTTGTACAGGAAACGACGCCGTAGCTGTGACAGTGAGGAGGACCAACAGCTGAGTCCTCAGGCCAAGAAATCAGGAGGGGGTACCAGCCTGCTTGTGTCAGATTTGGATTCAGAGGTGAGACTGAATTGATCTTTATTTATATTAATCTTTAGACCATCACATAGATGTAGGTGTACCCAGATTTTATTTTATAGTGTGATGGAAATCCTCTTTAGAGAACAATAAATCTGCCAAGGTCACTTATGCTCTATCTAATGTAAAGCCTGTTTATTTATAGATAGAGCATGCAGCCTGGCATCATGTGTACACATACTTATGACTCTATATGCAATGCACCACTTTCAGGAAAAGCACAGAATTTTATTTACAGCTTCTGCATCCATCCATGAAACTAAATTTCTGATCTCTGTCCTGGTTTTGCAGTCTTCCTGCAGCGACAGCAGTAATGGGATCAGTAGCCCAGAGAGAGCAATAGTGGTCAGCGCCAGGCCATGCATACACAGCCAGAACAACTGCACCACCCAATACTCCCTTAGCCCAAAGCCTGAAGACAGTGGGAGCTCCTTGCAGCATGGTTTCCATGGCGACGGCAGCAGTGTCTCCTACGACTACATCAACAGAGTCCTGAGGGAGGCGCACTTCAGTAGTCTGCAGACCAGAGGGCGTCCGGGCTCAACATGACCGTGGCCTCTGACCCCTCTCCTTGCCTCTTGTCCCTCGCTCATCAGTTCTGACACTACTGGCATGGCGGCTCCTCCTTGAAAGCCTCAAGCGACACCCTCGGGTCAGGGGGAAGGGGATGATGTGTGGAGGTTTACAGATTTTGGGCACAAAGGCTCATCCCCAACTCACCATGTACCATTTGTTAAGACCATAAGCACATCCGCCTTTCCATGGCCCAGCCACTGTGTTTTTTTGTGCAGTGTTGATGTGTACGTGTGTTTGTGTGTATGTGTGTATGCACGCACCCTGTGCACTTTATAAAGAGGTATCGCTCTCTTTACATGCGTGCGTTGATGCGTGGACATTTTCATTGGTGCTAATCACAAGAAAGGTGTGATGAACCAAAGTGCTTGCAAAATGACATAAAGCTAAGCACTTTACTCAATAACTCCTCATTCTGTTTACTCTCAACTGAGGAAGTCAGCCGCAAGTTTGTGTCTGTGAAGGGGGAGTTGTTGTGATCCTATTCACAAAGGAAGCTCATGGAGGCTAATGGATTCACTCCAGATGAGCATTATTAAAATGATTCAGTAAAATAACATAGGCCTTTTTTTGTTTTCTCCAACCAAAGTGACAACGTTAAATTCTAGTGTATTGCAGTTACTTTCACTATTTGAATAAATCTAAAATGTTTGTGTGGCAGATCAGTGGGTTTAAGGTAATAGAACAAAGATTCTTTATGAGCCTCAAAATCCAACCTCAGATTAGACCCTGGCTAATAATAGAGCAGGCACTGGAGTCTGTGGCTCAGGCAGTGTAATGCTCAGCACAGTGCGTCTAACAGAATCAGCCTCGAGGAAAAAGCTCTCAGTACGTTTGTAACCATGTTTATTTCTATAACATTTTACACGTGTGTATGCGTCATATGCCTGCCAGCCATACTTGTTTCTGTATGGTTCAATATGACCAGAAACACTGTGTTGCAAATAAAGTGAGAGTGGTGAAAGTGATTCATATTTTCTGTAATTTTCCAATTTATTTGGCGTTGAAATAAAGTGTTGCTGAAAGTTACGTCTGCACGTCACTGATACCATTTAAATACAGTAGAACAAGACTCACTTATGTAGTAGTTAGCGCTGTAACAAAAATACAGCAGGTTTTATTGTTCAGCATGTGAAACAGCATAGCTCGTGTTTCCTGCAACAAAATACATTAGTATTGTTTATTGTATGCAGCGGTAGGTTTGCTTACCATTTTGGCATGTAGTGTGTGTGTACCACATTCCACAGTCCTCAACGCCACAGTACAGTATGTAACAAACGTTGAGATAGTGAAGGTAATCTGCCTTTTATTTGGTTACATAAGCAAACGTTCATGAAGTTGCTGATATTTATTTGCATTTTGCTGATGGCAGATGTTCCGCCCACAGAACATCTTAATTAATTCCTCCTCCAGTTCTTCGAACTAGTATTTATTCATGTACGTGCACTCTACAACCATTCTCACTGGTATGTTTTAATCAATACAGGGATAAATAATTTGTAAACTAACATAACATTTACACTGACATAATAGTTTAGTACCAAAAAATATGGAATACAACTCATTTGTAGGTTTACGAGTCCATAACAAAAGCAATTATAGTGCAAATTACGAATCGAGGGATTCTCCCTCAGAGGTTCAGTTCGTGCTGCAGAGTTTGTTATCTTAAAGGAATCCTGAGATAAAGCAACTGTCACTAATAATCTGTAATGCAAGTAGAGTTGGGCGGTATCCACATCTTGATACCGTCCAACCTCGATCCTCCCTATTTTACCGCGGTATACGGTATTACCGTGACTACTTAAAAATGATGACGTAAGGCTCAGACGGTGTCACCAAACTGTTGGCTTATGTCTACACCGTTCAGAAACTAAATACCAAACACTAATACTGAAACACCAAATGCTGCAGAACTCATGTTCTTCTTTGAGACTAGGTGACTCGGTGTGCGACCTGCCATCCTCCCCCACCCCCCCTCTCTCCTCCACACTCACGTGATGACAACCACACATAAGCATTTTTAGGCATTAAATAAATTATATTTAATATGTAATCCTTGTCTCCTATATAAGTGCATGGCATTTTTTTATTGATGGTATTGAAACTGATACCGTTGCTATTTTTAATACCCCGCGCGCGGTATACCGAATTACCGCCCTAAAGGCAAGTCAACCATTCTTGTTAAATACGTTTGAGAAATTAGACCTCAGCAAACAAACAGCAACATGGTTTACAGACCTCCTAGTCCTCCTGTATGACAGTTGAGGGGTTTCTCATGCCAACTGTGGGTTGCACTAGGCGTCCTAAATGTCTGTCCCTTAAATACAATTTCCAAAGAAGCACCATACAGATAAGAACAAAAAATCCAAACATAACTGAATCTGCTGTTTATATACTGTATAGTTATAAGCTTACAGATCTGATCTTGGTTTAAAAAATTAAATAGATTTCTTAGAAGGATATACATGAAGACATCATTGGTTTAAGTGTGACAGTCCCAACTGTAAAAAGTTGGTGAGTCAGTGTTCAAAAGTTGAGAAATGAGAAGGCAGATACGGGTTGGCTGCTACCTCGTGCAACTGAATTGTAAATTAAAGGAGCGTCGTCGCAGGTTTGACTGATCCCGATACTGTTATGCACTTCTAGATTCTCCCTTAAGCTGTAGCCCATCGTGTCCGTCTCTGTCTGGGACGTCTCTCTTTTACACAGGGGCTTCACCTTAGTCACCAGCTCCATACCGCTGAACAGGGACAGTCTGCTGAGACACGGCTGCTCGCTCTGCGGCTCAGCCGGAGAAGAAGAGCTCCCATCTGTGTTAAGCTCGGATTCTTCAGCAACAAATTTAAACTCGGCAGTCTTGACTGGCTCCACCTGGTTTTGCAGTAACTCGTGCAGATTAGGAGACATTTTCTCCCCATGGCTGTCATTCAGCTCCCCTGACGACTCTCTTTGGGCCAAGGCCAGACCACAAGAGGAAGATGGGTAATTTGGTGGGATGTCAGGCTGATAATTGTTGTGGTTGGCGTTGTCAGCAGAGTAGGTTGGTAGTAAAGGGTCCGAGTATGTCGATGTGGGTAACTGATTAGTTGTTGCCTGATGGCTGCTGTTGGCTGTATCCTGCCTCGGAGCGTGAACAGATCCACCCATCAGAGCCTCAAACTGTCGCAGGATCTGGTAAGAGGTGATTTTTTAAAAATACACCCTAATTTTGAGTATTATCTATTTCTGTTCTATCAGTCCCCATGTGTGTAACTTTTTCCTTATTTTTTCCTCTCTCTTACCTTGGTGGCTTTGTTGGCCACAGGTCCTGGAGCCCCGTTGCTCAGCTGGCGGAGCCTTCGATGTGTAGATCCAAACATTTGTTCCAGAGAGAGGAGGTCAGAGGTCATGAGGCATGACTCGGCACATAGTGCCCGCTGCAAGATTGGGAGGACAAACAAGATATCTATATTAGGATTGCGCAATAATTAAAAAAAATAAATCTTTGGTGAATCTTAACCATTGCTACCATCTTAACAGTGTTTGAGGGATCCTGAAGCTTGCTTGAGAGTAACTCCATCACAACCTCACAGTTGAGAATGGAGCACCTGAGAGAAGACAGAAATCAGGCCATTTAGAAAGACAATAGACAAATAATACAGTTTATTTAAAAAAAGGATAATAAGCAGTATTCTCAGTCTTGATCTGACTCTTTAATGAAGTGCTGGCTCTCCTCTCTGGACAGGAAAACTCTGGATCCTTCAGTCAGCCTGCTGATTAGCGCCATCTCCTGGCCACAGTCCCCCAACTGCAAAGCTTCCACCCTGGATACCAGACCAGTGTGTGAGGCAGAAATGACAATGATGTGGAGAAAGTGAGAATGAGTGTGTTATCTTATGCTAACACTGGACATTCAAAGACTAATCCGCCAGCTCTCAAATGGGACTACAGAGTGATTTTAGACACTCACCGTTCCGATAGGTCCCCACTGCTCTCTCTACTGGCCCCTGAAGGACTCCCAGTACCAGCTGACTTGCTGCCCACGGAGGCCCTGCTGTTAGTTGTGGTGTCCTGAGAAGAGTTATGAGAAGAGCTGTTGCCGCTGTCAGTCTCTTCCCAGCCGCCTCCTACCTGCCCTGGGCACCGCTGGGTCAATGCTGTGTGGTAAAGATACACAGAAGTTACAGTGCTGCTCATGAGTATAGGAACCCATGCTTAAGTTGACTTGGCATGGGGTACATTTTTAATCATACTCAAATAAGTCTTGCCACACTGTTACATAGTGAGCAGATCAATGACTCATACACTGGCAATATATTTGAGATTCAAGCCTACTATTTAGAAAACTGAAGCCCATCACACCAACAATGTCTACAATATCTATCACCTTCTGGTGTGCGAGCAGGCAGGTTATAGGCACACGCAGGCACCGCCACCTCTATGGGAGCGGACGGCAACTACGGCCCGGTAATGGTTGTCATGGAGACGGATGCCCTGGTGTTCAGTTGGGGGAAGGACAGCACTGGCCACTACCTCTGCAGCTTTCTGGATCTTATCCAGGAGTGAGTCACTGCCTGCTGGGAGGCACAGGTACAGACATAAAAGGTCCAGAAATGTACACAGAAGATAAGTTTGACTGGATTTGTGCCGGCGCATGTGTGGTTGTCTATCACTCACCTGCCCCCTGCTTCCCTGGACTGTATCCAAAGCCCTGCATTCCTGACCTGTGGGTTGTTGCTGAGCCCATACCTGGACAGAAAGACACAGGAGACCTATTGTACTTAAGGCTTTTTCGCTTTACAAAATACAAAGAACCTTATGTACCTGATTTAAATCATTTAAGCTCCTTATAGACACTCTGCTTGCTCTAATATTTCAGATGATGGACAGTATTATTATATATGACAGTAAAAATGGTTTCCTACAATCTGGATTTGTTTCCAAATGTTGGTTGAATACCCAAATTCATTAAGTGAAGCACACTTCCTGTCTCTTATCAGTAAAAACAATACTAAGGACAATAAGATGGTCACTTAGATGAAAAGCAAATGAGATGTCTATCTGGCAAAACATCTGGATAGGACTTTTACTTATCACCCCTGTTCTTTGGGCTGTAGCTGTAGTTAGTTTAGTTAGCCAGACCAAGTCAAAACACATGTGAGGGTATAAAGGAATTTACGCTTTTTACAGGTTTGGTAAAAATAAGAGTAGACCTAAAAATAGATTTAATAAATAATTGTAGGACGTATGGTCCTTTTTATTACATTAGGTGTTTGTTATTACTCACCCAATGTTGGGGGGGCTAGGTTGAGTGGGGAAATGCCATCTTTGGCCAAAATTGTATCTGTGAAAAGCAACCTGGCCACTTCCTGCAAATATAAAAAAAAAAGGTAAAAATTGATTGCCTAGCTGCTACAGATATATGATTGACATGATAAAATAAAATAATGTCTTACCTGTGCTGTGTTTCTCACTTTCTGGTATAAAGCTGTGCCATGGATAGGATCAGGGGGGCCGCTGTAAACTTAAAAAGCAAAACACCAGACAGCGAGTGAGTGTTCAGGTGATGGAGCGGCCACAGAATGATGAGACAAATCAGAGCTAAAAGCACAAGTTATCGAATATCCTGCTGGATGTTTTCTTGATGACAGGGTCAACAATATGGCGCTGTCCATGGTTTACAGAAATGCTTCATGTTCTTTTATTATTTAAATGCTTTATAAGTTTGCTAGTACATTTTACAAACAGTGAATCAGCATTGGTTCACTTCTATCTGACTTAACTTCTTCACTTAAAAACGTAAAAGGACCTTTGTTAACACCTGAACAGCAACAATGTCTAGGTCAAATGCCTGGACTTCTCCCCATAGTTTTTGCACAGTGTGCAGGAGACACTTTTGCCATGGCTTAGCAAAGGAAATTGTGCTCTGCAATTCTGTGAACGTGCTGAAGACAAATCAGAGCTAAAAGCACAAGTGACCAATGTCTGACCTGATGCTTGCTGGAGGAAGGTGGAGTTCCTACGGAGTTCTGTGAGGAAATGGTTTGAGCCATGACTGCAAAGATGGACAAAGATCTTCAGCACCTGAAAAACCAGCAGCATGAACAGTGAGTTACTCACAGACAGGAAAGGGATGCAAATCAGCTACATTTGAAACTTAATACATTATGGCTGCAATTCCCAGTTTCATATTACAGACATAAACTTGAATAATAACACAGTTCTCACCTTAAGTTTGACATGACAGGACTCCACCTGCAGCCTCTCCAGAAGGTACTCCAACAAACACTGACCGCAACCTGAAGACTCATGGGAGATTTCTACAGTGTGATGATGGTTAAGGATATTCACACCATAGGGTAATATACTTAATATGTTTGATTTGGTCAAAGTGATTCTTCCCAGGTTAGAATAAGAGAAGATAACAGCATCAGTGAAGAAAACCTCCCTGCTGGCATTTCTTTTCATGTGTGGAAATTTTAGACGTGCTTTTTTTTTTTTTACCAACTTCTACTAAAGGGCAATAAACTTATTTTATACAATCTATGCAATAAACTTTAATTCCTGTCCTGAGTTTGGATTCAAATTTAAACCATGGATTCCCATCCATATTGTCAATGAGAGTTGTTGTTAGGTTTTCTGAAAAACATCAAACATTTGACTTAAACTGTCATTTGCAATTTGACATATAACATGTATATCGTTTTCAGAGGTTGCAGCTGTTGGCTGAGCCACAACAGAAGCTGACGAAGGATACTTCCAATCTCTTGGAAAAGGTAGCCAGGACAGGGGTTTTCATCATCTGCTGTAGCCTTCATCAGAGTCGGGACCTTCAGTTGGTGGAAAAGATGATGGTAAAACAAGTGTGATACAAGTGCAAAGCTGACACTAAAAGGACCCTGTTGTATCCCACGAGCATTGCACACAGTTCACAAGCAAAAAAATGTGATTACAATCTAACCTGTGTACTGTACAGTTTGATTAAATGTGAAACACACACTGGCATGGGGGACACCAGGATCTGAGTACCAGGTTAGCATTGGCCAAACAAGCAGTTCTAACAGTATTGGATGCCTGTTTGCTGCTTTAAAACTCCAACGAAACAAGCTGGCATGTCAACTGAGAAATGGCATGGAGTGCAATTACCAAATGTGTTTCTTCTTGCTGTTAGCTAAGTTAGCTGGCTAGTAGCAAGCTCGTGGTGGCACTTGGCTAACAGCTAACAACTGGTTAACGTACGTCATACTCGTCATGCTCAGTTAAGCTGCTACTGGTTTTAACAACTAGTAACGTTAATGACCGTGAACAGCACTTACTTTCTGAAGAAAAGCTAACCGTTCCATAAATGTTGCCATGATTTAGCAATCCAGACTGCGGGTTACTCATCTTCCTCTGAGGGGTACGAGGGGAAGGCGGAGCTCGAGGTGACAGCTAGCCAATAATGAAACAGCAAGAAGGTATCATAAAGTCTATTGGCGTCGTGGTTACGCCTAAGGTCGAAAAACAGCGAATCGACTTCAGGAAAGCTAGAGCTGACACTTTGATTGACGGTGACATGCGCCAATCGCATTGCCGAATATCCTGCTGAACGTTTCCTTGATGACAGGGTCAACAATATGGCGCTGTCCGTGGTTTTACCTACAGAAATGCTTCATCTACTGCTGTAGTTTTTCATTAAAATGCTTTACAAATTTGCTAGTACATTTCTGAATCATCGTCGGTTCACTTCTATCTTGCTCGACAGTTGACTTAAAAACGTAAAAGGACCTCTGTTAACGACCGAACACCAACCATGTCTGGGTCAAATGCCTGGACTCGCAGTCGAGAGAGAATGAGACTTTTCCCCGAACTTTTTGCACAGTGCGCAGGAGAGGTAAGCACTGCTGCCATGGCTTAGCAAGGGTGTGCTCTGCAATTCTGTGAACGTGTTAAACGTAGACGTAGTTCACATTAGGTGTAGCTAGTTCCCTAGCAATGCTACCACAAAACACTTGTTAATCAAAATGAAATGCACTTAACGTTACTTCTATGTTACACAAACAAATTGTTAAAATTTGAAGTAGCAAATCAATTTGCATAGGATAAACATATGTAAAATAAAAAATACATAATGAAAAGTAATAGCAATAATGAAGAACACTTACTTACCACAATAAATATGTCCTCACTAAAGTCACAATGCAACGAAACTATGTAGTGAGAATGGCGAACGATGTGCTGAAACAAACACAAGAGGTCAGCAGACAGTAGAATAACAGAGAATTAATCATTTTATTTTATATGTGAATCGTTCTTGTAAATCACTAAGTCACCCACTATCCTGGACAGACAGTCAAAAAGACTTTCTTTTCCTTCGTTAACGTGCGATTTAGGCAGCGACGTATGGGAAGTGTGTGGCTGCTACCACAACAGGCAGACAGGAGCTAAGGAAGGACATGTGTGCCAAGGAATTTGAAGCACTGAAGACCTGCTTCACAAATGCAGTAAGTGACAAAGTCAGTCATCCTCCTCCTGCTGGTCTCGTGTTGTGGCTAAAGATGGCTGGAATTCAAGTTTTTCTTTTTTTATTACAGGCCAAGAGAAAAGCCAAATGAAAAGCCAACTGGGGCTTTGTTAGAACAGAAAATTCAGTGGACTGACCTCAAAGGTGAAAAGGGAAGACGTTCTAAGTGTTGTTCGACCTTTTGACAGCACCATATTGTTTCATCTTGATGACCACACTTCCTCTACTTGGCACTGGTCAATGGACTAAATATGTATGTGTTGAAAAGTAAAGTGTTAAGACTCTACAGTTGAAATTATGACTACATGTTGCAATTGAGCAAAACCATGAAATACTGCTACACTCTTTAAAATGCAAGACTGAATAAAATATATACAGGGGTGAATAAAACATTCCTGATATTTGTCTCTATGAACAGTCACAAATGTAATAAGTGTTTTTAGTTATTCATATCAGCAAAATGTACAGAAATACAAAGACACAAAATAATAGAATAGCCTCTTGTACAAAGCAAAGGTCTGTGTTGTTCCAACTGATGGGAGGAATTATTCAGAAAGATTTAATTACTAAGAACACTACAAAGTTAATCCATATTTCCTTCTACTGTCCTTAACACTGTTGTTTTCTTATATCTTCTTTGTTGCTCTACTATGACAGCAAGTGTCATGCCTGCAAAAGCATTATGTGTAAACCCACCAGCTGGTTGTTTCTGGTGGATTTCCTTGTGTTGCTCTTCTATGACAGCCAGTAGTTTTTCCTGCTGGTCAAGAAGTCTCTTCTGTTGCTCTTGCTGCTCCTTGATCACCTGCAGTAGCACGGCGGGTCCAGCTGGCCCTCTTCAGGAGAGAAATGTGGAATTCAGAATAAGTCACAATGTGCTCCTCACAACATTGCAGTAGTTAAGGAGCTTAGACTGATGCAGGGCCAGTCACTACATGAGAGGGCAAGGGAAGTACTGTCTCATCATTGATCCATTCAAACACACATCTCTAGATTGTAGCCTTAAACATCCACTGGAACGGGCAGCTGTAGACACAAGCTACGTTAGGGAGAAAGGTGAGTGGGTGGATTCTACCCTAACCCAGAGGGCAAGGGAAGTACTGTCTCGTTGATCCATTCAAACATTGTAGCCTTAAATATCAACTTTTTTTAGTACATTGTTGAAATAAAGACTACATGATGCAATTGAACAAAACCACGAAATACTGCTACTCTTAAATATGCAAAACAGAATATACAGAGGTGAAAACATTCCTGATATCATCTGTCTCTATTGTCTGAACACAGACCAACAGCCATGGATGTAACAGATGTTTTTATTAATTAGTAAAATGTACATAAATACAAAGCACATAGAAAAATAGCCTCTTGTACAAAGCAAAGGTCCAACAGAAATTTTCAGAAAGATTGGATTACTAAGAAACACAACAAACACTCCATATTTTCTTCCACTATCCTCAACACTTATTTTCTCATAATTACTGTACTCTTTGCAATAATAGTGGAAGCAAAAACACAAATTGAGGGAAAACTGCCACATTTTTGTTTTGATAAAACAGCAGCATATGGATTGGAAGGCACTCATAAATCAACAAAGAACAGATATTAAGGACGGAATGATTGTTTAATGATGATCTGGATCTAGCGGCTTCATTGTCCACATTTTATCAAACTGTAAGGCTACTCTACATACCTTGTATCTCCAGCATGAGGTTGAATTCAGTTACTTTCATTTGAAAATATAGTGAAACAACTTACTCTGAAGGCACCTGAACCAAGATTACATTCAATATCGGGTACATGTAGGTTCAAAGAAACCTTGAACTGTAACAGATATTACAATATTTACATCTCAAAGTAACAAATACACACAAACTGAACTTTTAACAGAAAATCGGCACAGGAGAGAGTACAACAGATCCTTCAGAGAGCCAAACTCCCCAAAGCTGGTGAATAAAAAGGGCCTTGGGTGACTCAATTACAAACATGAATACATCCTCCATGTCTAATCACTGTATGGAATTGTATTTGCATAGATTTATATACAGTAATATCTTCACTTGTCTTCCCTAAAGACAAAAATAAGTTAATATTTACATGCACTTAGCTCTTTCCACAGTAGCCACTATCAAGGTAGAGGAACTCTCTCCTCTTTGTCCACAACATTTCTGAAGGAGAGAAAGAAAGTAAGGCAACAATATCACAGTCCACAGTATTAGAAGTTTCCTGCAGCTGTACAGTATGTGTTGAACTTGCTGCCAGATCATTGAGTGAGAATCTGAGTGTCTGATGCTTTATTTCGTTCCCTCATCCTCTGAGGCCTGTTTAATCTGACGCATGTGCACCATTGCCCCAGCCAGTAGCTGCTCCTCAAGGGCCGCGTGCAGGTCGGAGCCCCCCAGCACCAGCAGGGGCTCCAGCCTCGGCATCCCCCTGGGCACCCCGGTGTCCTCGGGGGGCCCTCCAGCTTCTGCGGGTCCCAGTGCCCTGCGCCTCCGCCTTAGATCCATCTCTCCCTGGTCCCTGAATTTCTCGTGGGAGCCCTGGGGCCGAGCCTCGGCTTTGACGGCCCCGTCTTCCACACCTTCTCTCGGGTCCGCCTGAGAAGCAACTTCCTCTTTGAGGTCTCGTCCTCCTTTCTTCAAAGCTTCACCGTCTTCCCTCTCAGCCCCCTGTGCAGCCTTTCTTTCTTCTACGACTCGCACCAGCTGGGCCAGCCTCTCCCGAGCCTCCTCCGCCTCTTTCTCTTTCTTTGCTCTCTCAAGTATTTCATTGTCTGTTTTCTGCATCTCCTGCTGAAGTCTCTCTTCTGCAGCTTTCTCCTGTTTCTCTCTCTCTTGCTCCAGCTCCTGTTCTCTGGCCAGCTTCTCTCTTCTCTCCCTTTCTAGTCGTTCTTTTTCCACCCTGGCATGCACTTCTTTCTCTATCTTTTCTTTCTCTATCCTTTCCTTTTCTAACTCCTGCTCCTTGGCCATCTTTTCCTTTATCTCTCTTTCAAGCCGTTCTTTTTCCAATCTTGCTTGCACTTCTTTCTCTATTCTTTCCTTTTCTAACTCCTGCTCCTTTGCCATCTTTTCCTTTATCTCTCTTTCAAGCCGTTCTTTTTCCAATCTTGCCTGCACTTCTTTTCTATCCTCTCATTTTCTAACTCCTGCTCTTTGGCCATCTTTTCCTTTTTCTCCCTCTCAAGCTGTCTTGCCTGAACTTCTTCCTCCATCTGTTCTTTTTTAAGCTGTTCAGTTTTATGTTTTTCCTTATCTAGGGTTCTTTCTTCATCTTTAAGTTGAGCTGCCTGATCATTTTTGGGTACAAGCTGACGGTCATCAGGTCTTTTCTTTCCCAGTGGCACTCCCCTTGCCCCAAGCTCACTCTGCTTATGGGATTCTCCTCCGAGTGCAACATCGCCATCCTCCTTGTAAGCCGCCTGAACAGCGACGACCTTAGCACCCTTATCTACGGCCTGCACTTGATTCTGGGCAGCGGGATGAGGCTCGGCAGCTCCGGCTCCAGCTTCCTCTTTAGGCTGCTTCAGGTCTGAGTCCAGGCCAGACTCTTTGGCCTTTGCTGCTCCATCTTCCACCCCCTCCTGGACGCCTTTCTCTGCCTCACCTTCAGCAGCCCCTTTAAGACAAAAACACTTTTGTAACATTTATTTCTTAAATTGACAACTACCACCTGTGATATCTGTGATCTCTGTCAAGTGTCATGCCTGCAAAAGCATTATGTGTAAACCCACCAGCTGGTTGTTTCTGGTGGATTTCCTTGTGTTGCTCTTCTATGACAGCCAGTAGTTTTTCCTGCTGGTCAAGAAGTCTCTTCTGTTGCTCTTGCTGCTCCTTGATCACCTGCAGTAGCACGGCGTGGTCCAGCTGACCCTCTACAGGACAGAAACGTGGAATTCAACATAAGTCACAATGTGCTCCTCAGAACATTGCAGTAGTTAAGGAGCTTAGACTGATGCAGGGCCAGTCACTACATGAGAGGGCAAGGGAAGTACTGTCTCATCATTGATCCATTCAAACACACATCTCTAGATTGTAGCCTTAAACATCCACTGGAATGGGTAGGTGTAGACACACACAAACTATGTTAGGGAAGAGGTGAGTGGGTGGATTCTACACGGGCACATTTAGTTATTATGATAAAATGTTAATATATATACTGTGTGTATATGTAAATATCTAGTATCTTGGCCCACTGAGCAGAAATTTGAGTGACAGACCGAGGTAAAGGCAAGAGGGAATTCATACCTGCAACCAGCTTTTTTATCACTGTGATAGGAGTCCGGCAGAGAGAGAAAGACAAAAAAGGGGGTAAAGATAGAGATGGAGAGAGAGGGCAAAAGTAAACAGAACAAGAAAGTCAACAAAAGACTGCGTCGTTGGTGGTGTATCAAGCCAGGTCAAGAAGTAGGAGAAAGAAATGGATTTAAATATCTCTGCTGGGTTTTAAACCACTTGTACCGTCACAAATAGGCACAGAGACTAGATTACATATATAAAACAAGCGAAATAAGGAAAGGACAGGCAGGGACATTAACAGCATGCACCACATTATTTAAAGTTTGTTACAATATAGCTAATTCAAGAAAAAATAATTCAGAATTTTCAATCTGTGATAAAGTTATTTTGTGATATTTTTTAAATTGTTGAATTTGCTGTGTTCTCTTTCTCAGTCATGTGCTGGGTCTTACTGTGCATAGTCTGTTTCACAGGCTAAGAACACTATATCCAAATAAAGCTGCGGCTGCATTGCATTCTGGTCAATGGAGGCTACTGGTGTTGTTGGAGAGACTAGTATCCCAACCTCTTCTACATATAATTCTTGCTGTATGATTGTTGAATGTTAGTGCAAAATGTGTACCGACCTTAAGTTAGCAGGACAAAAACATTTTTATGAAGCTATATTTAACACTACAGCCAGTCCATTGTATAAAATAATAAATGCATCACCAAATGATACATTTGCAGTGCAACTTGATTTAAACAGCTGCTAAGTAAGTGACCTACCGTGTCTATGCCCCTGGACCCCTGAACGTTTTCTAGTCCACTCACCGTCCATCTTCTCGTCTGCTGTATCTTTGCTGTCTGTACCTGGAGCCTCGTCTGCAGCAGGAGGATGCTCTCCTTCAGGAAGTGGAGCTGAAGGATCACCAAATATCACCAGATCAAAGTTGCATTTACAGAGAACTGTTTTTCAAACCCAGCTGCCTTAAACTACAGTGATACAAAAACAGAGACTAACCCTCACGTTTCCCAGCAGCATCTGGAGCTTTGCCCGCTTTATCGACTTGTGCCACCGCAGCCTGATTCCCTGCAAGAGGATCTTTCACAGGCTCGAGCTTCTCCACTTCCTTTGGCGGGGTGACGTCCTGCTTTTTGTCTGCCTTTGCAACTGGCTTCTCTACCACTTCATTAGACCGGACTTCACCACCACCCAAATCCACTTCCTCTTTCCCCACTACAGGCTCAGCAGGCTTCGGGTTCTCTTCAACTTTGTTATCTTTTTTGTCCTCTACAGGCACTGCGTGCCCTAAACCTGGCTTTTCATTTCTTGTGTCTACTTGGACCTGGTCATGAGGGATGGGGGGTTCGTGGCGATGGGCCTCGCCCTCTGGCACCGCGACACCTGGCAAAACAGACCAGGCAACACTAATTCTACACAGTTCAAACTCCAGATCAAGATTCCAGCTTTGGTTCAGTTTCCTTACCAGCATCAGGGCGGTCCAACTGCACCTCTTCATCCTTCTTCCTTTCAGGTAGTTCCACTGGTCCTTTAATCTGGGGGGGCTCAACTGGGCCCCTCTCTACAGGCTGCACCACCTGCACGTCTGGAAGCTCAGGTTTCTATCTCCGCTGGCTTCTTGTTCGGTAGATTGTCTACATGAAGCCACACACAAGACACAATCTTTTAAAACACAGACCACTGCTACTGGTTATACAACATATTCCCAAGATCCTTTAGCCAAACTGTGGTCCCTGTTAAGGCAAATTTAAGTTCTTTACAAATAGATTTACACAACCATAAAAATTCCATATTTTTAGTACTTGTTTAGTACGGTTGCTGGTAAGCTTTTTATTTGCATTTAATGCCAATATAAACAGTCAGTCTGAAAATTATGAGACACATTACTGTGACTAAAATAAGAAGTGATAAATTTGACACCTAATTTATTCCACTATTTTCTCTTGTCTGAGAAAAGTCTGACAAATGACTGTATTCTGGTGCATTACTATTTAACACTGGCCCTGACATGTACTCTTTATTTTACAGTTGTGTTTATTACACACATTAACTGCTGGCATTAAAATAAATTAACACCTCTGCCTATCTCGCATGAACTGTGCGTACTGATGCTCTCAGCTGTAATGGACTTCAACTGTTTCTTATGAGTAAATCCACAAGGTGGCGGCAAACACTGACAATGGCAAAACTGACAATTGGTAGGGCAGAGTAGAAGTGAAGAGAAGAAAAGAAAAGAGAAGGGGTGAATTAAAATTTAAAGTGACAAACAGGCCAGTTAAAGGTCAGACCACATGGGTGTCACCCAGAGTCAAAAACAATTCAAATTAACAGTTAATCAGAATAATGGAAAGAATCCAAAGATGAAGGCAGAAAGACTTTGCTGGTGTCAGTGACCTGGTTAAAAAAGATGCTATTGAGGAACGATGGGGTAAGGAGAAGTAGTAAAACTAAAAGCGCCATCCTTTTTCACCCTAAAACTGAAAACATCAACTCGAAAAAGGTTCCCCTCCGTCTAATCTCCATTTGTTTTGTCTGCATCCCTCTACCCTCCCCAAACCCATATCACCCGCTTCCTTTAGACAGCCAGAGCTTGCAGGCATTTTATAGCTGCCACATGAGATTGGGGGGGGGGGGCAGCAGGAGAAAAGAACAGAGGTAGATGGGTGGAGAGAAATTACTGGAGTTTGAAGGGCATCACTCTCGCTCCATCAATGTCAAGCACTCAGCGCTGCTCTCAGATATTATCAAGAGGTTATCTCCTCACCCAGCCTGTCTGTCTGTCAGTCACCCTGTCTGTATCCATCTTTTCTTCTCACAGAGATGAAAGAAACCCTTTCTTTTGCTGTGGCTTTGTGCTTTTTGTTTTAGTCTCACTGGCCCTTTGCCACTGGCTCATATTCTCTTTACGTTGCCGTTTTAGGGCGCTGTAGTCCATGCCTTTGAAAATAAAACAAGAAATAAACATGTCTCACGTGCCGCCGGTTCCTTTTGCGTGAAATAATTACATGCAGCACTGGTGTCTGATCTCAGACGCTGCAGACAACCCTGGCTCTGGCCCATTGAGGTAAATGTTTCCATGGCTCATTAGTAAACCACTTCCTTCTATCGTCCATCAAGTAGATAAATGATTGCCAGCCATAAGCCCATGTCACGATCTTTACCGTGCTGTTCAGGGAAGTCCGGTAGCGGCAGGTTGTGCTTGACGGGTGCTGGAGGAGGAGGAGCTTGGACCTTGGTGCCGGGGCTTTTAGATGAAATGGAGAGGGTGGTGAAGGTGCTGACCAGTAGGATGCCCAGACCCACGCAAAGCACCAGCTACAGGACAGAGAGAAAGAGGAGAAGCAATGCAGGTCAGTGAATAAAACGTATTTACACTGAGCAATTGATTATGAAAGTGCCAATTCTGACTATGTAACCTGAGAAATGAAGCCATTCTTCTGGATCTTTCTGTAGATGAGAGCAGGGCATATGAAGCAGATGAGGCTGCCCATAGTGGCTCCAGTCAGACCCAGAATGGTTTCCACTAAAGAGAGAAAAACACAGGGATTATCTTGTGGTCCTGTAACTCCCAACCAGGAATACTTGTAACATAAATGGTTGAAAGAATTAGGTTAAGTAATGGATAAACATTTTATTTTATTGTTGGGGGGTTAGCGTCCTGCTGAGCTCACTGTTCCATATCTCTCAAAGTAATTCCCCATATCTATGCCATAGATCACTGGCTCCATTCATACCTGCCTCTGCCATTCATAACCAGCACCCGCCCAGCCCCAGGCTCTCATCCATGGCACCCTGCTCCTGGCAGCAGTGAGTCCTGGCCCCATCCCTGTCTCTGTAACCGGGGTGGCTGGGAGTCAGGCCTAGAAACTCATCGCTCAACCAGAGGATGGACACCATATTGTCTGCCTCAGATTTAGTGTCCATTCTCCCCAGGGTCCTTAACTCCCTTCTCCTCAGTCTATTAGTCTGATTAGATACACAAAGAGCCAGCCAAACTCACTGTGTGTGTGTGTGTGTGTGTTCACCAAATCTAAAGTTTAACAAACAGCCACCATATAAAATGATGAATGAAACATAAACTCATTCTAACCTTTACATCACCAGCATTTTGGAGCCGTTTGTGAGTGGGACGGAAAGACTCGGACAGAGAGCCAGTATTGGTGTGTACATGTAATTATGTGTGTGTGTGTGTGTGTGTGTGTGAGTGTGTGAAAGAGAGAGAGAGAGAAAAAATAATAGCCCTATCTTCCTGTCTGCCCGTCTAAAAAGGTGATAAAAGTTATAGCCCTGATTTAAGGACTGTGTTAGTGTGTGACAGTCACTGACTCGTAAAGTCACATTCACACTTGTCGTAAAGCTCCCTGGCTACTCCGCCCACAAAAAGGGACACATGCACCTTAAAGACCTCCAGCCAGCGAGCTGTACACATGTGCACACACAATTTCAATCCATTCAATTCATGCCTGATTGCGTGCGCGCACGAACGCACACACAGGCGCACACGCAGTACCATTGGGGATGAGAATGCCTCCCAGCATGGTGCCAAACACTATGCAGAGGGTGATCATCTTGAAGCGCAGAGGAGGCATGTATCCCCCCGGCAGCAAACGTCCCATCCTTCTGCTGTAAAATGTAAAACAGAGAGTGAGATGAGAAGGACAGACAAAAAGACAAAACAAATAAATAAAATCTCACAAATCAAACGTACAATTAAATTGTCTTTTTTTGAGGGTACGATTTGATTTTTGTTCCTTGGTAGCTTGTTAGCATTCCCGCTACAATCAGTGAAGTGTTGTGGACACACCAATTCTTTTTTCATCCTATGCCAGTTACTAGTCTGGTTTTCACCAAAAAACAAACAAACAGGGCTTTCTCTTTCCCTGGCAGTGCCAACAGAACAAATCTTCAATATTGTATTCAATATTGTATATGCTTTCTAAACCACAAAAAGAATTGTGTGTCACAGGATTTTTACAAGACAGATGTGTTTATGTGCCTGCAATGTCTAGATACGATTTCAATTAACATCACAGTTGAGTTCCTGTGTTTCCAGTGGGCTCTGTTAACATGAAGCACTGTGTTTCTGTTTTTATTTATTGTCAGACTGCACATTACATAGAGCACAGGAGTGCCAGTTCCACAACAATAAGGCAGCAAGTTACACTGTGTATTATCTTATGATTAATCTACTTTAAAGTAACAAGAATAAAGCTAAACAAGGATTTATAGCATCAAGCCAAAACATAACAGAAGGGGGAAGTATCAATTTCAGGCCACTTAGGTAAGAAAAGCTCTGTGTGAAGCCTCTGCAGAACCTGAAATCAACCTTTCCACACATCACACACTAACTTTGGTTTCTGAATTTGTATCCAAACCTTTAAACCATTAGCATTCACAGCTATTATTATTATTAGTATTAGTAGTAGTATTTAGGTCAACCTGCTCTGCTCAAAAAGCATTGTGTTGATGGCTTGGCGGCAGGGCAGGATCATCATGGGGAATCCGACGGACAGACATCATAAAGCCCACGCGAATCATCTCAGTCACAAGGTTGGATGGAAAGTTCATGAGCACGTTGCCTGCGATGTTATCAGTGAAACTGACATAGCCAAAGAAACCCACCTAAAAAGGGAGACATAAATATCAAGAAAACTAAGTCATTCAAAATGGTAACTGACAGCATTCAATAACATTTTAGGCACTGATGTGAAGATGTTTGATCAGAACAAGCAGACACTTTGTAATAGCACAAAATCAATAGGTTTCCATGTAACAGCAGTGACCGTGGCAAATGTAGCCATTGTAAATGTCGGTGGCTCATGCGTGTGACGATGCGTTTCCACTCACAGTGATGTAGAAGATGGTGACTACGTTGAGGGAAGAGGTGAAGATGGTGCTCATGCGTTTGACGGACGGCTCGTCCAGGCTGTCGTAGGTCGGCAGCACCTGTCTGTGAGAGACAAGCAGCCCAACAACAACAAAGTCTGCATGCTGCGTGACACAAGACCACACTGGTACTGCTCTCGTGCATTCATGTGCTGTCCGGATTATCACGTACACAACTTTTAGCTATTGGATGTGGCACTTCTAAGTCTGGCAGTGAGAGTCAGGGAAAGTAGTACCTTGAATATTACATGAATCAGCTTCTTTTCTTTTATTCTCAGCCGACAACATGCAACATGTGACAGTCAAGATATCTCTAATAGTGGAAACTGCTCTGTAGATTTCTTTAATGAGCTGCCATATGGAGGGAGGCCCATTTGTGCCACTCAATAACCAAAGGATGTATGTTTGTTCTCTAATTACTTATTGCTTGTTAAGTCCATTTGAGTGTTGACAGATTTCTGGTTTCCCAGATGTAACTTTGCAGATTACCTGCATGGTTTGTTAATAAATGTAGTTCACTACCAACTTGATCTAATATAATCTCTTTACAAGTCAAGCAACTAGTTACCGCTTGCTTAAATATTTTGTTTTAAGATAATAAGACATCACAGTGGCTTAAAGCTGTAGTGTGTAGTTTCTGCTGCCCCCATGAGGAATTCTAAGTAATGACAACAAAACTGTCAGCGTGTCCACGTGATACAAGCCCTTTCGTGACTGCGCACCCTTTTCCCTAAGCATCCAGCAGTTGTTTAAACAAGTGCATTGATTGAATCATTAAGTGATGGATTTGTCCCCTGATTTATCAAGTGATTAGTTGATTACAAACCCATACCGCCAGACGTAATTTAGGCGCTTGTAAGTCTGGACGTAAAGCGCAAGCAAGAACATCTGACATGCACATGAATGCAACAAGTTTCTCAGCATGTGAAATTTTTACATATCATGAATTTAATGGAAATTTTCATTTACAATTAACAATTTGTTATTGCAGTAGGTGGAAGTAATGTCATGCCAGTAAGGGGGTAAGCATGTAGGAAGTGTACGTGTGTGTGTGTGTGTGTGTGTGTGTGTGTGTGTGTGACTCACACAGAATGGGTGACAGTAGTCAAGGCTAGTTGAAGTTGTATCTGAGGTCTGTCTGTAAACCCAGGTATCTGTCTCCCTGTGTCATGTTCTGATCTGTGCTATAAGACAGCGTGGCCGCTTGGAGGGAACCGTTGGCACATTAACCCGTGAATTTACTGTCTTTATATATAACAGCAATTGCTTGGCAGGTTTTAAGAGCATTATAAACTTTTCTGGCAGATTCTTGTGCTCACCTCTTCTCTCTTTCTCCCTCTTATACAGTGAGGAAAATAAGTATTTGAACACCCTACTATTTTGCAAGTTCTCCCACTTAGAAATCATGGAGGGGTCTGAAATTGTCATCGTAGGTGCATGTCCACTGTGAGAGACATAATCTAAAAAAATAATATGCAGAAATCACAATGTATGATTTTTTAAACTATTTATTTGTAAGATACAGCTGCAAATAAGTATTTGAACACCTGAGAAAATCAATGTTAATATTTGGTAGAGTAGCCTTTGTTTGCAATTCCAGAGGTCAAACGTTTCCTGTAGTTTTTCACCAGGTTTGACACACTGCAGAAGGGATTTTGGCCCACTCCTCCACACAGATCTTCTCTAGATCAGTCAGGTTTCTGGGCTGTCGCTGAGAAATACGGAGTTTGAGCTCCCTCCAAAGATTCTCTATTGGGTTTAGATCTGGAGACTGGCAAGGCCACGCCAGGACCTTGATATGCTTCTTACAGAGCCACTCCTTGGTTATCCTGGCTGTGTGCTTCGGGTCATTGTCATGTTGGAAGACCCAGCCTCGACCCATCTTCAATGCTCTAACTGAGGGAAGGAGGTTGTTCCCCAAAATCTCGCAATACATGGCCCCGGTCATCCTCTCCTTAATACAGTGCAGTCGCCCTGTCCCATGTGCAGAAAAACACCCCCAAAGCATGATGCTACCACCCCCATGCTTCACAGTAGGGATGGTGTTCTTGGGATGGTACTCATCATTCTTCTTCCTCCAAACACGGTTAGTGGAATTATGACCAAAAAGTTCTATTTTGGTCTCATCTGACCACATGACTTTCTCCCATGACTCCTCTGGATCATCCAAATGGTCATTGGCAAACTTAAGACGGGCCCTTGACACATGCTGGTTTAAGCAGGGGAACCATGGATGATTTCAAACCATGACATCTTAGTGTATTACCAACAGTAACCTTGGAAACGGTGGTCCCAGCTCTTTTCAGGTCATTGACCAGCTCCTCCCGTGTAGTTCTGGGCTGATTTCTCACCTTTCTTAGGATCACTGAGACCCCACGAGGTGAGATCTTGCATGGAGCCCCAGTCCGAGGGAGATTGACAGTCATGTTTGGCTTCTCCAATTTTCTAATGATTGCTCCAACAGTGGAGCTTTTTTCACCAAGCTGCTTGGACATTTCCCCGTAGCCCTTTCCAACCTTGTGGAGGTATACAATTTTGTCTCTAGTGTCTTTGGACAGCTCTTTGGTCTTGGCCATGTTAGTAGTTGGATTCTGACTGATTGTATGGGGTGGACAGGTGTCTTTATGAAGCTAATGACCTTAAAACAGGTACATCTAATTTAGGATAATAAATGGAGTGGAGGTGGACATTTTGAAGGCAGACTAACAGGTCTTTGAGGGTCAGAATTGTAGCTGATAGACAGGTGCTCAAATACTTATTTGCAGCTGTATCATACAAATAAATAGTTAAAAAAGCATACATTGTGATTTCTGGATTTTCTTTTTTTAGATTATGTCTCTCACAGTGGACATGCACCTACGATGACAATGTCAGACCCCTCCATGACTTCTAATAGCAGGGTGTTCAAATACTTATTTTCCTCACCTGTATATACTGTATACGTGAAAGGAAAAAAGAGAAAGAAAGAAACCATAATTTTCTCTGCCTCTCTTTGCCCTTCTTTCTTTCACACACTCCGGTTTTATGAGCAAGCACTGTTCCGTGGCGCTTTTCTTGACGCTTGTTTAATCCGCAAAGCAGTAACTCTCATAGCCAAGGTTAAAGAAAACAGCATTTTGTAAGTGGGGAGCTAAAGCATCTAATGGTCACTCAATAGTCCTTACTCAGAGGCTAATGTTGTTCTGCATTAACGCTGCTCTTAAATAGAGGAAATATGAAGGAGGTCTTTAAAGCCAATGTGGGGAAGTGTGTGTGTGTGTGTTGGGAGGGCTTGAGTGTGTGCTACAGATACTATTAACTTGGATTTGAATGCATGCTGGCAGTAGCATCACAGAGGGACAGTTTTCACTGCACGTTTTTCTTATGTCCCTCTATTATGAGCTAACGGCTCCTCGCTATTCAAATGTGCAGCCAAAAAACAACGGGGCCAGCTCACATCCTGTCATAATGGTGATGTTAAGTAATGTTTTAACTGAAAGTAAACACATTTCATGAATGTAATAAAAATCCAATGTGCTGAGAGCTGTTTAATCAGCCCGTGAATAGATCAGTGTGTGTCTGTAAGATGGCGACAGTCCAATGTGTTGATTAGTGGTTTGGCTTTAGCTGCCTGCCGCCGAACAGAGCGCCTGCCTCGCTCGGCCTGACCACAGGCCAAGAAACCACCCTGCCAAATATCACTCAGCGCTGCTAGTGGGAAACGACGCACAAAACACACATGCATAAACACACACAAGTGCACACTTTCTTCTTCTTCTTCTAACGTGTGCACACCTCGCTCGCTAATAAACACGACCGCCGTACCATAATGTTATGTTGGCTTTGTGCAATTACATTAATTAAAGTCTCATTCCAGTCTCAAGGCGACGGTCACCCACTCATGCCACTTACCTCACTCTCTCTCACGCAAACAAACCCATACAACAGCACCACCCAAACATCTGGCCCCTAATGACCTCACCATAACACTCTCTACATCCTTCCCCAGCGCTGCATTCAAATTACAGATACGACTTCGTACACCCAGGTCCCGCTAGACCTTCGGACGTTACCCATCACCCGCTCAACTAACTGCAAACCCAGAGCAAGCGCTAAAGCGTAGTGGACAGGACAAGAGAAGCAGTGTAGAGGAGAGCATGCAGATGGATTGAAAAAAATGGAGAAATGAATGTATACAGTGAGTCAGAGAAGCTCTGATTAAGGTGTAAGAGTGAAATGAAGTGGTCTGATCGCTGCAGTCACTGCAGGGAAAGTTTATGCAATGCAAAGATTGCCTACTGTCTGGCAAACGTTTTATTGTTGTGACATTTGAAAGTCACTAAACAACCCAATGACACTGTTTTGCAAAAAATGTTTGCTTTCCGTAACTGCCAAATTGACTTGTATTGTTTTTGTGACTTGAATCCCAATCAGAATGAACTAAAGCCTCAGGTTACATCTAGAGAGGGCAGACCTAATGGTGGAGCAGATTTGGACGAGCTGACTGTGAAAAGCACATTAGCAAAAATGAGTAACCTTGCTCTGCAACTACAAATCCCTCAACAACCAACTCTCATCTCATCGCATCTCTCTGGCTTAAAGGAATGATGCAAGTGCACATGCAGTAATTACGATGTTTGCTCAATTTCTACATGCAGCAATGAAAGATTCAATTCACTGTGCCGCTGCAGGAGTTAGACAGTGGAAAAGCACACCTTTGAGCCATCTAGCCACCAAATGATTTTAGGACTTCTGTCAGATTTTCCATATTTTTAAGCTTGTTTAGAGTCTTGTTGACGTTAGTGTCATTACATGGTCCTTTGCGGGCGGCAAAAGTACTTACGACTGACAGGCGAAGGCCATCCCACAGATGGGGAGACAGCGAAACACACCCTCCCAGCGCACCACATTGACCTGCCCTAGCCACCAGTCGCTGAGCAGCCCGTGTTTGAACGAGGACAGCACCATCTGAGGGGAAGGAGGGGGCGGGGGTTACGGCCTGAACCAAATGAAGACAAGTGGGGGAAGAGCACGAAGAAGAGGAGGGGGGCTGCACCCATGCTGACGGCTCACAGACAGATAATGAAAGTAATCAATGAGGAGAGAAATCAGAGAAAACGAAGAAAGGGACACAACAAAAGAGACATGACAAGAAACCCCATACTGAACAAAAAACCTGTCGCAGCTGAAAAAAATGGAGTAATGAAGGCGACATGTAATGAATGAAAGTGAAATCATAAATTTGATCAAAATAAAAGGCTCATGAAAGGGTAATCTAGACAAAAAGGGCCCCACAGGTTTTCCATCAGCATGTGTCTCTTCCGTCTTGCTCCTTTTGTTACCTGATAAAGTCCGAAAGGACAGCAGAACCCTCCATAACCCTTCAGCCTCCCACACCCAGGTTGCTCATCCTGGGTGTGGGGCAGGGGCGGAAGGGCAGCAAAGATGAAACTTTCACTTCAGTATGTTACACTTCTCTGCCTTACTACTACTGCCACCAAACAAACAAAAACACACACACACACACATAGAAACCCTCACAGACCTCAAATAGCTCAGACCAAACCCAAATTAAAAGGTGATAAATGGGGATGCCTGAGAGGAGTGGGTGGAAGATTCAGGTAGGTTGTAGGGGGGTTTAAAGATGCAGGGGAAAACATCTGGCTTCCATCGTTCGCCCCCCCCCACAACTGCCCTTACAGTGGTGTTATATCAGGGGTTGTTTCCGTGGTTTACTTACGGGTGACAGCAGAAGGTTGTGGCGATAATAGGTAGGCACTGAATGACACCCTTGAAGCGCCACAGGTGAACCCGCTCCACCCAGGAGCCAGAGATTATGCCATAACGAAGAGACGACAACACTATCTACAGCAACAGCAGCAGAAATAGCGGTGGGAAAGAGGAGAGCAAACAAAGGCAGTGCAGAGGAGGAGAGGAGGTAGTCGAGGAGAGTGAGGGATAGTAGAAGAACACGAGGGAAAAAGAGGAGTTCAAAAGAAGTAAAGGGGTGCAAATGAGCAGAGAGGAGAAATGAAAAGGTAGGATGAAAGGAGGGAAGGAAAGGAGATACATCACTGTTAGAGGGTTAGGGGTCTGGACTGGGCCGGGCCTGGATCTAAAGCCAGACACACACACCACACCACTGCTCCATGTTATCGCCATGCTACGGAACTACAGGTCACATCACACAAAGGAGACAGTAAACAGCAATGTCTGTGGAAACAGCAACACGGGTCAGGAAACCACACACACAAAAACGGTGTGCATTTCAAGAGTAAAACGAGCGGAGTCACACGAGGCAGGAAACTTCTGCTGCACCGTCACTGGAGTCAAACTTTTTAGTATGTTACACCTCTGAACACACCCCAACCTATGAAACAACACTCCCATCAGCTGTGTGGACAGTGCTGCTTAGCGTTAAATGCAAACAGCGGAGCACTGAACGTCCTAATGGGAAGTTGTACAAGCTGCTAGTTTTTTTTTTAGGCCTTTATTTGTATAGGACAGCTGAAGACATGAAAGAGGAGAGAGGGGGAATGACATGCAGCAAAGGGCCGCAGGGCAGAGTCAAACCCGACACGTCAAGGAGTACACCTCTATATATGGGCCAAACTGTGCTTCATGCTGTACTGATGGCTGATTGGACTGGACTGTGCACATGAAAACGTGCAATTCTCTGTTGAGTTTTCAATAGTACTGAAATGACTAGTCCATAACTGGGAACAGTGTAATATCTTTGGGTTTTCGACTGCCTGTTGGACAAAAATAGCTATTTGAAGACGTCACTAAGGTATCTAGGAAATTGTGATCAACATGTTTCACCATTTTCCAGAGAAAAGCCTAGAGTTCATTCAATTAATTCAAAGAAATTCAAGATAATCAATTAAGTAAAAGTTAATTGATCATGAAAATATATAGTTAGATGCAGCCGTAGTTTATACTGTACAGTAGATGTATTGTTTTCACCTTGCAAACAAATTTGAAATGCTACTACAAAAACAACCTGCACAACCAGAAAGAAGGAAAAACATAATATAAAGGGGTACAAAACTGTTTTAAACAGTCCCCAGCTAGGACATCACTGATTGGAGTGTAGCCAGAAGTGTAACATTATTGAAATGTTTCAAAGAAATTCACAACCTTAACACCATCAAAAGGTTGAGTTAAGGCTACCTGGCTAACAAGGTGACTTACAGTACAGTCCTCAACCTTGGACATTCTCATTTTTCTAGGTTCCTGAAGGAATTATTTACAAATTGTGTTAACATTAGAAATATTACAGCAGCCAGCAGCCATGGTGGTTTTAACTCAATGCTGATTGAATGGGGCAGAACGGTATTTACAAATAGCAATGTTGTACTGAAAATAAAAGTCTTTGCAATAAAAATATAAAAAGTCTGAAATATATCAAATGCATTTGACATATTTATATCGGGCAAGAAATGGAGCAAATACAGAAAGATTATTCTCTCAAGTTGCAACGGTTAGTGATTTAGAGGAGTTGACTATGTGACCTCCATTTACTTTGCACTTATAGTGCTTAAAATGTCTCTAGTGGCCATTTCCAAGTGGTGTCTCCGTCCCAGGGGAGAGCCTTTGTTTCGGCCTATAAAGAGCAGTGCAGCAAATGTTTTCTGCCAGATGTGATTTAGTGTAAATTTGCTATTTCAAAAAAAGGAGCAAGACAACATTGTGTTGGTAAGAAGGACATAGTTCTGTACAATGGAGCAAAAAAGATGGAATTAACACAGAACACAGCAAAATTCTAAACAAAAATGAATCTGAAAATTATTCTGAAAATGTGATAAGTTATAACAGACAGCAAGGTCAATGAACTGTGCTTCAAGTTATAAATGCATCTTTAGTATTTATATGTACTATGTATGTGAGGAAGAAGACTACAATAAAGAGCATGTTGGTTTCATAATCAACTCTGGTACTGGAACATAAACACCCAGCAACAAAATCCCAGTAATTATTTCACATTCTAAACAAAAGCATTATTCAAAAGGTTGTAGAAAAACCTGTTGTCTATAAGCAATGCCAAAGAGTTTCCACTGCAGTCTGGTTGTTTGCATTGCATGCAGTAATGCTGTCTTTGTGTTGCTGGGCTCACCGTGAACATGAAGAGGGTGTAAAACATGAGCGCCATAGCAGAGAAGGACTGGATGGAGGACATCATGTTCCTCTGCAGACTCAGAGGGAGGACGATAAACAGAGACACGGCGATCAGCAGCAGCACGCGGAAACCGCCAGTCACCTTTAGAGGAGTGGGACATGATGATTTTTTCTTCAGAACTTATTTATAGACTTGAGTCTACCTATTGTTAGTTTGTCCATTTACCTCTTATTATTCCAACATTTAATAGTTATTAGCTGGTTTGGTTGCTTAAGAGTAAAGTTAAGGGGTACATAGAGGGGAGCTCTGGATATCGAACACATGCTCAAAAATTGAAAGATGAATTTATAAAGCAAATAATGATCTACAAACCTGTAAACCTAACATCTGAGCGAAGAAACTTGAGCCCAGATCAGCTATCACGACGTAGAAGGCAATACAAGTCCCCAACATCAAGCCTATCATACTGCAGACACGGAGAGATCGGCATTGATTTTTATAAGTCTATGATAATTATATGGGAACAAATCAAGTCATAATAAACACTTTAAATACAGCATAATTTGCGTAGTGAATTACTAATAAGACTTGCCTCATCTCCACCACTGTTTTTCCTGGTTTACCGTAAGCATGGTAGGCTGCAGAGAAGGGAGTGGCGTCAGTGTGCGAACAACACGTGGACAAACAGATGGCAGTGTCAGGAAAAATCATTGTGGGTAGTGATGTGGTTTTCTGGAATTGAAGCTTAAGTTTCCGTTGCTGACACTTTTATATCTGTCTGCTTCAGTCACGATGGCTATTGTTGCTCCTGCGAACTGTCAGTGATAAATATAACAATGTCACTCATTATGGTTTAAACTCACCCAATCCTGCATATGTCCTCCTTTTGGTGCTGCTTGCTGTATTGACCAGGAACATGCAAGACTTGTGGGTCATCCACGAACAGAAGAACAGCAGGAGAGTTCCCAGCACTATCCCACACTGTAAGAGGACAGAGGGACACTTAAACACAGAACGCATACTGTACATAAGAGTTGCCCAAAACTCTCGGCATATTGCTGAAATACAAAATGATCCATCATGTCATCTATCATATCACACAAGCATCAAAATTTTAAAAAATGACATGATCGAGTCTAGATGCCTTAGCTAGGATTCAAACACACACACACACAAAAATATTGAGAAATTACATAATTTTTATCCACACGAGTGTTTTACAAATCAATTTAATCTATGACAGAAACAGAACAATTAGCTGTATGCTACGTTTAAGAGGGCTACCTTTGATTGACTTTTTTTGTAGGAAAACATTTCAACTTGTGTATTTGTATTTGTTTTTATAACTGAAAGGGAGTTCAAGGGTCCAATAAAATATTATGTTATGGTGGGGAACATTTAGCATTTTAAAGAAGTGCCACCCCCACCTCGTATCTTTAGTTCCTTCCGTGCAGAAAGACCAACAAATACTGCACAAATGTTGAACTTGCTTAATACCTGTGTACACTTCGCTAATAATAAACAGAGACCCAGTGAAGCAGGCTGAAATGCTCCAAAGCAAATTGTTTCCTGAGTTCATATTGTGATGACAATTATATATCATGATTTCCTTCGGTGATGACAATGATACTTTATGAATTCCTGTCTTTATCCTGTTTTTCACAGGGACGTTGGAGGGTAAGGCCCTGCTGCTCTACAGTATCTTGCAAAAAGGTACTTCAGCAGAGCTTTTGCAAACACAGAGGGGCTAAACCAAGTTTGGCATTTGTGCCCAAACCTGTAAGACAAAGGGTGTTGAAATGATTACATGGGGAGAGTGAAAAGACTGCTGCAGTTGAGAGGCTGTTTATGTTCAAACAAGCGTCCATTGACCTGATGAGGAAGTTTCACGGCTATAAAAAGCAACCCGGTCATTCAATGAAGCAAATGTCTCTTCACGTGTCCTTGTACAATGACAACACAAAACACACAGAGGCCAAAATGAAGCACACTCTCATCAATATCAAGCTGACGGTTACAATGTTCAGTTTGATTTCACAATTGGGTGGTGATATAGGGGATCTTGTGATGATGTTGAATTAATGTTGTTATACTAAAAAGCTGTGAAAATTGACTGAAATAACATTATTTTGGCAAACTGAAGCTTGTTAACTTGTACTTGATTTGTGACAACTTGACATGAGTTGTTTTTAGGTTCTAGCGATGCTGCTGTACAGTATACTATATTAGGTTTTAAAGGGTGTGTATCACTGCCTGTGTGTTTCCCATGTTTCATATTTTATCAAATATGATGCATTATTAAAGATTAACCTATCCAACAGTATATAATGCAGTTAAAATGGGCTCCACCCTGATAAACTGCAAAATTAGGGTACCGCTTACATGTTAATGCAACAATAACAATGCCCAAAATATAACACTGACATTAGTCATTTTGTATAGTATGTACTTTTACTTGTTTAAGAATACATACATACATCTGATGTATTACTTTTAATTGCAAGACTTATAGTGCTTTCTTTACTTAAGTAAATAAACTAAATACTTCTTCCACCGATGGATGGATGGATGGATGGATGGATGGATGGATGGAGGAGGATGTGTGTGTGTGTGTGTGTGTGTGTGTGTGTGTGTGTATGTATGTATGTATGTATGTATGTATAGGTGACCCACCTGTTTGAAGCAGAAGGGCATGGTGAGTACACTGACTCCGACGATGCTGTTCACCACGTTCATGATGAGACCCCAGTTAGACGCCGTCATTTTGAACCGCCTATTGACTGGTTCTCCTTTGGTAAGAAAATGTCAAGCAAAGTGAAGGCAAACGGTAAAGTACAACTGTCTTTATCAGGTCCAAAGCGGGGGACTCGAACTAAATTGCGGGTGTGTTTTCTGACTCCGCCGATCAATGACGTGGCGCTCTAGGAGAAAACACAGAGACAACGGAGTTTACGATTTGAAACACTTGAACCTTTTGTCGTTTTGTAAAATGCACACTAACATAAAGATATATATATATAAACGCGTATTAAAATGAACACCATGTCAGAACGTAACGTTAAGTGTTAGTAGCCTAGCTAGCTTCATTACGTTAGTTAGTTGCTAGCTAACGTTAGTCACCTTTCTCTGCGACTTCTCCGCTTACCGCGTCGCGGTGCCATATTATGTCTTCATCGTTAATTTCTTGACATTAATGGGCATTTATCGTTAAAAAAATGTGTCTTCGTGTGTGTAAATGCAACAGGTTGAAGGGAACTCGGTATAAGCTATAATGGCAAATCCAACCTGATTATTTTTCTGAACGGCGTATCCAGGAAGTAGAGATTATACTCGAAGAGGTGAGAGAAGAGAACACAGCCTGCTGGTTTCATTACTATTGAAATACTTGGGCGCCCACTAGTGGTCACATTACGGTCATGGACAGACTTGAATAATTAAATCCCTCCATTCCTTTCCTTTTACAGTAATGCCCTTTTAGTCCCAGCAACATATTCATGGTTTCATCATTTTTTAAGAACGTTCTTAAAGCCTTACTTAATACTCCACTACATTTCAGAGGCAAATTAGCCTACTATTATAGTAGCCTAGTTTTACTACCCTACATTCACATGATAGTTTGACCTGAACTTTTCAGACTAAGATTTTACATTCTTTTGAATGTGATAATCTCATAAAATACAAGTAATTGTTAAAGATTGAACCAGTGGCTCTCAAGCATTTGGCTTTTGACCTCTTACAACAACAGTGTCTCCTTAAGGCCCTTTGTAACGTTTCAGATGTGTGTGAGCTGCTGTCAGTCCTACCAATAAGTGATGTCCCCTCTACTCTTGTCAGATGGTTTCCTTTAAGTGGTCAAATTAACAAATATTTCACACAAAAAACAAAGATTAAAAATGTATGTAGCTTTTTTATGTTTTTTCTTTTGTCCTAACTTTATCTATCTATCTATCTATCTATCTATCTATCTATCTATCTATCTATCTATCTATCGATCTAGTACAGGCCAACAGTTTGAACACACCTTCTCATTCAATGCGTTCTTTATTTTCATGACTATTTACATTGTAGATTATCACTGAAGGCATCAAAACTCTGAATGAACACATGTTGAATAATGTACTTAACAAAAAAGTGTGAAATAACTGAAAATATGTCTTATATTCTAGTTTCTTCAAAGTAGCGACCCTTTGCTCTGATTACTGCTTTGCACACTCTTGGCATTCTCTTGATGATATTCAAGAGGTCGTCACCTGAAATGGTTTCCCAACAGTCTTGAAGGAGTTCCCAGAGATGCTCAGCACTTGTTGGCCCTTTTGCCTTCACTCTGCGGTCCAGCTCATCCCAAACCATCTCGATTGGGTTCAGGTCCGGTGACTGTGGAGGTGCAGCACTCCATCACTCTCCTTCTGGGTCAAATAGCCCTTACACAGCCTGGAGGTGTGTTTGGGATCAAAATAAATGATGGACCAACTATATAATTTATTCATAGTTTTGATGCCTTCAGTGATAATCTACAATGTAAGTAGTCATGAAAATAAAGGAAACACATTGAATGAGAAGGTGTGTTCAAACTTTTGGCTGGTATATATATATATATATATATATATATATATATATATATATATATAGAGAGAGAGAGAGATCTATTAGATATGTATACAGTAGTACTTTGGAGGGCACCCACTGGACTAAACTACTGATCTATAACCACAACCAGCTCCAACAGCAAATGTTATTGACACCTTAATGCATCAGTGAAAATCTAATAATGTCATATATAATAATCCTTTATTCACACGGGCATTTTTTCTTTGCTTAAGTGGGATTTTGAATGAAGAGCATTTACTTGTGTAACGTTATTGTGTTACTTTATTTACTTAACTAAGGGACCAGACCAGTTCTTCCACCACTGGCGAGCTCTGTAATCATAACAATACCAACAGACATGCATGAATCCTGTTTTTCCAGATGCCACAGAGATTCCCTTCAGGAAAGGGAAGCAGGCAACAGAGGGATGCGAGGTGTGAGGAGGAACAAAAAAAGACTAACAGAACAAGCAAATTGTGAATGACGTCAGACAAAATACTCAGCCTGAACACCTTAAATGTTGGAGCTGGGTTTATTTCAGTCAGGCAAAGCGCCGGCCCGGTGCCCTCTCTGATAGACGTCTATTGTGTTGTCTGACCAGGAAAGAGAAGAAGAAGAAAGAGGTTGAAAGGGGGGGGTTGACCTGGGAGCTTTCCCCCAGCCGGTTGTGCTTTCCCCCGGGGACGGAGGATTTTCAGAGGCAGAGAAATGATGGAGCTTTGAGAGGCAAACAGGGGGGAATTTTGAATTGTGTGTGTGTGTGTGTGTGTGTGTGTGTGTGCGCGCACGACCCTTTGTGGCTAAATTGCAGAAAGTCCTGTCTGCAGAATTTGTACATTCTTTTGTATATCGTTAATTCTGAAAACACACTTTTATACTTAAACATGTAATCATTTTGTATCTTAATTGTAAAGTTTCTATTCTTTGGATTCCAATTCATAGGTTTTAATTTTTACAAATGTATTCAGCATTTTAACCCAGCACTTTTCTAGCCCTGCCTTTTTACATAAATTATATAATTACCGTGTATTGTCATTACGTGTGGATACATATGAGTGTGTGTGTGCATATGTGTGTGATCAGAGAGGTTAAGACAGGAAAACCCTGGCCATTGTGCACCAATGACCCCTCAAAATCAATGTGACAGACCGGTTGATTGGCTAGAGGGTCCTGTCTCTCTGCACCTAATCCCTCAAGGTAGACCCTCAGCCAGGCCTGCTGCGCTTGTAAGTGTGTGTGTGTGTGTGTGTGTGTGTGTGTGTGTGTGTGTGTGTGTGTGTGTATCTGTGCTTGTATGTGTGTCTTTCTGCACCTAATCCCTCAAGATGGACCAAAGGCCATGGGATGGGGTATTAGTGCAGTTACAGGGGGTCAGGCCATCATGTGTGTGTGCTAGAGAGTGTGTTAGTGTGAGAGAGAGAGAGTAAGAGGGTATATAAGAGAGAGCTTTAGTGTGAGCACTACTCCACAGTAGTCCAATTAGGCTGTAGAGTACCTATGTATGTCTATGAGACTCAGTCATGTGTGGAGGTAGTAGTGGGTTTTAGGGTGGGATGGGCGGGGGCAAATGTTAGGCCAGATTTGGACGGATAACCCAGTTGGGGCGAAATTAGACGCAGGCATCTGGATTTGACCTCGGGCCCTCACAGTGACCCCGGGTCACTCAGGGGTTGCGGGGCACAAAGCAGAGCGCTGACCCCACACAGGTCAAGCATGCGGGCGGCTAAAAGGATGCCTTTGTGGGGCCTGGCATGCTCACTATTTCCCATGAGCACCAGGAGAGCGTGTCTGCCCAGGAAACTGGACCGGAGAGAGGGCCAGACAAGGTGTGTGTGCCTGTGTGTGTGTGTGTGTGTGTCTGTATATGTGTGTGGATGGAAACCATAATTGATTTTTGTTTATGTTTCTGCTTGTTTGCTTTATGATTATCACTGACTGGAGGTCATAGTTTATCCAGATTTTTATTTACTGCTGCGTTACTTGGTATGTGTTTGTTTGGGTGGGCTACAAACTGTCAGGTAAAAAACTTGCATCAACAATTCCTGTTTAAACAGTTGTAGGGTTACATACCTCTCGCTTAAAAAAATCCAGGCACCCTTGGGTTATTCCCTCTCAAATCCAATCCTGCTTTTCTCTGCGCTTGAAAAGTTGACATTCTGGAGATACATGATTCCGTACTTGTGTTTGTGTATCAGGGAGAGAGATATGGCTTAGATTTTTAGGTATGCCTGTGGTCTTTGCTTGTGTACATCTGTTAGCGCCTCCTTAATGAGCGCATGCACATTGCCTCCAGTCCTGTGTGTGGCCCTCAGAGAGGGAGTGAGGAGACCTCTGCTCCAGTAATCACATTTAATTACGGACCAGCATTAGACGGCCTATGAATAGGGTTTTTAGGCAGGCCTCTCACACAGAAATTGGCTGCATCCAGCTGAACATTGCCCACCTTTGTCCTGCCCGTCCCACTATATTCTATTAAGACTTTGTCATTTGACCATCAGCAAAGCACTACGGTCTAGCACTAACAACGGCTGGACTAATGCCACACATTAAAAACGGAAAGTTAAAGGAAACAATAGGCAATTTCTTGGCTGAACGGCTTGCGTCGGCCCCATTAATGAAGCAAATGGACCACACATTAGACTCCATCCACAATTACACAGCACCTAGAATCCCAGATAAAGGACATATACTGTAGTCTCAAGGAAATCCTGTCCCTTCTGTTTATCTGAGATTTAAGGGAAAAAAATGGTGGGTGCTTCTTTTGGAGAGAAGAAGTGGAATTTACTTTGTCAATCTCCAGGGGGGGGTTCTGTGAAATCAATTTGGAAGCAGAGCAGTGTTTTTATTTTATTTTTTTCAAGATGACGTGGGGAGAGAGAGAAATGCCATGGCGCCATCTGCACCGCTCAGCTCTGTGTGCATGCATGTGCAATGTGTATGCAAGTGTTAATGTCGACATTAATCACTGTGTTTAGATGCAGGAAAAACTTAGTTTCTTGCTCAGATTAAATGGTTTGGGTCAAAATGTATAAACATCACAACTCGGATAGTTTACACAGCAAACTAAACATGTTACTGTGGCATGGAAATATTTTAGTGCTTTTACTTTATTAATGCTTGCAAATGAACACTCTCAAAGCATTACAGATATTTTTATTTCCTTTTTTCTGTATTCTGTTATTACTGAGATTGTCAAGTTTCCCATTATTTGATCAGAAAATAATAATAAAAAATTTCATTACTTATCTTTTACACGTACTGTAGTGAGAGTAACGCTGCGCTTATGACTAATCACTCTGATTGTTTATGTGTTTATTTCCTCTTTTGACAGCAAATAAGAATTATTTTCTACATTAGGGTCTGTGTTTAGAAAATAGTCTTTTTTTACTACACACACACACACACACACACACACACATACACACACACACACTACATTTGCACAAAAACACTCTGAATCACATTCATAAATGCATATTGTATACATATCTACCCACACACATACATTGCACGCTGAAGCACATGATGTACAGTATGTACTTGCATGTGTGTATTAACACACTCACACACAGGGCTAAAGGAAAGTGAATGGTGTGTTTGACTGGAACAGAATGACTGTGGGGATTCATGCTGGCTTTCCTCTATTAAACTTTGCAATAAGGCTCACTGTGTATGGGAGTGCTGACGTCCCTGCCCACCTCAATGATCTATAGCCTGTGTGTTTGTGTGTTTGTGTGTGTGTGTGTGTGTGTGTGTGTGTGTGTGTGTGTGTGTGTGTGTGTGTGTGCTAAACTCTCTACCTGTTCCCAATGATCCATAGCTCCAGGGGATTTTATATACCCATATACGAACATTTGTGTGCATTTGTGTGTGTTTAAATCAATGTTTGCGAGTGAGCGTGTCCACATGGGCGTGCAGCTGCATGCTCCACAGCTCCGTTTTGCAAAGGTTTGGGGTTTGGCACACAGAGGGAGGGAATTCCTTCAGATTGGGAACGAGACAGAGCCGGGTCTCACTGGTGACTCCAAACTGCTGCAAACCTTGGACAGGGGAGTGATAATTTACTGTCGGAGCGGGCTGCAACTGAAGGAGACTCAGTAAAGTGGTGGAAACGGGCAGGGCCCGTATATCTCCCAGTAATTGACAGCGTTCAAGCCCTGTGCAGAGTTCAGAGCCAGGAGGGACGGTGTTATCCCAGGTTCTCCTCAAGCTCCTCCACTGCTTCTTTCTCTGTGGCCGTCTGCGGCTGCTCGGCCAGAAAACAGGCCTTTCATTTCAACTGCTGCTTTATGTGGATCCCTGGTGCCAGCAGCATCATTAGGATTTTAGGAGTGGTACTTACCACATGAACAGCCAGGTCCTTACCCAACGAATATTCAGATTATTCCTGTTTTTTTAATTTTTTTTATTGCTATGCTGATTTATTAAAGACAGAGACAAAATAGACAGCAGCCTGAATGCCCCTCAACAAACCCAGTAAATGGCCCTGCATGACACAGACTAAAAGACTTTTATTAAATTTTCTTTCTTGAAATGCACTTAAATGGCTCTGTGCACAGAATTTTCCCAACCGCAAAAGGATTACATAGAGGAGACATGACAAGAAACAGACAGCGGTTTGACATTAAAGTAGCTAGGTGAAAGAGTCCGGAGGTCTGGGGCGGACAGTTTGCCACATTTGCTTTCAACTCCGTTGACCATTACCAAATCCTGCCAAAGAATTTTCTGTAAGTGAAACTAAACTTTTCTCGGTCTTTTATAAGTCTCCTTTTGTGAATCTTGCCACATGGAGGTTGCAGAATGCTGTAGGGTCAGCAGAGGAAGGGAACATGGAAGTTCCTGAGATGTTCAAAGTTGATTTTAACAAAGAAACTGAGCTGAAGTTTGTCTCACTTTTCTCATCTGTCAGTGCCATGCAAGACGCCACGTGTGTTTGTTTTTTTAATGAAACTTTTTTGAAAGGGTCACTAAACAAAAATCCCAGTGGTATTTAGCCAGTCTGTTGTGTCTTTTTATTCATATGTTTCTTTGGCCTTATCCAGTTTTGGCTAATATCCTAATATATTGAAGGATTGTGGAATTTCCTATATGGAGCTCAAATAAAACAAAATGACAATTTTTTTTAGCAAAATAGTAAAAAAAAAAAAAAAAAAAGACACAGTGAACAGTGTTCTCATAAACTACTTTTTACCAAAAAAAACAGTGGATGTGGATAACCAGAACATTTTTTGTTGAAAGACTGCTTTTTAAAAAGGATTCAATTAAATCAATATTTTCAAAGTCCCAAAACAAAATCCCATTCACAGATACAGTCACTACAAACCTGGGTAAACCGTTAGAGGTAAGGGAGGAATTAGTTGTGTTTTTTTTTTAATTATTTGGGATGTTGAGCCAAAAAGATGAAGGAGAAAAAAAAAAACTCAAGCAAAGATCAAAGGTCACATTTAAGCCCACAACTTTGAATACATGTTAACATCTCACCTCATAACATCACACCAGGATAGAGAAAAAGTTGTCTGATGATATAAATCTCAACGTACAGCTGCCGTCGCCCCCCCGCCTTTGCTATTTTCTCATTCCTCTTACCACTTGTGTGTGTGTGTGTTGATGCAAACACAGCATATTCCTCCTTATAAACAGTAAAGATCTCTTCAATCCCAGCAAATAGGACACAGGCATTCACTTGTCAGCACAAATTACGGCCTGCATGTTCACAGTTATGGATGTTATCTTGGTCCAGCAACACACATAATACACAAACACACACCTTAAATGATTTAGATTAGAAGCCTTGCGAGGCTCACACACATATCCAGTCTTCTACATAGTTGTCCACATTCCTCCTGTTTCCTTTTTTTTTTCTTGTAGGATATATTATCCTTCTTCCCTCTCTCCCTTTTCACATGCCTTCCCCGCCTCTACTCCCCTTCCTCCTCCTTTTCTTTGGTTCTCATCGAAATTCAGCTGTGTAATTCCCTCTCCGAGGACACCATTGATCTCTCTCCCTTCCTACATGTTTGAGAAACACTGGGCGGGCAAAGCCACGCAGCAAGGGGAGAAGGACGAAGAGTAGAGGAATGACAGAAAGTGAACATGGAGAGAGAAACAGGAAGCAGAGAGAGAAAGCTAAAGAGGGGAGAGAGGAGCAAAATGGGGTAAAGAAGAAGAAGAAGAGGAAGAAGGGGGGAGGCAGAGAGGAGAGCCAGACCCCCTCTATAGTGGCTGGAGAATAAAAGACACGGGCTTTCCTCGTGATCGCATCTTCCGCCCCTCTTTTTGAAGCACAGAGAGACAAGAGAGCAACTATTTACTGGAGCCCACACATAATGGCCACTTTTATTTACTTTTGACCATTTAACTTCTGCCAAGGACTCTCTAGTGTGTGGGCCAAAAACAGAAACCCGAGGTGTTTTACAAAGTACCAAGGGCCCCTCCTCCCCCCCATATGTGCATGCATTCTTTATTTATTTGCTGATATCCATCTGCAAAAAACCCAAAAAACAAAAATCCAAATGCAGATCCCCTTCTCAACATGTGGGCACATTTATATATGACCTGCCTTCAATCCTCCCCCAGGCCAGCTCACACACACACACACACACACAGAGACCCCTGCTCTGACATCACAAAGGTCAGCAGTCCTATCCAGGCTATGACGGAGCTGACCCTCTGTCCTGAGGCGAGCCTGGCGACCAGTGCCGTTCCTCCTCTCCTCTGAGTTCACCGCTGACCTTTACAGAGAGTTTCATTGCTACCAGACCTCAGCCAAACTGCGGCTCATCAGGAAAATCGGGCCGTCTTTGTGGACTCTCTTCTTCTGCTGTTTGTTAATCTGACTATTTCCTAGAATTAGCATTTGTACTCTTATTTGTTAATGTGGAGCTTTCTCATTGATTTCCTTACATCCAACTAATCCTTAAAAATACACTTGTTTTTTTCAATTGTAAAATGGTAAAGATTCTAGGAATTTATTTGGTATCTAGGTTTTAGTTGTATGTCACTGTCCTTTGAGACGTGTACTGTGTGACCAACTGAATGAATCTTATTAACTAAAATAAACAGCCTGGATTTTTGTGAGTATGCCTTTTGAGAAAATCTAAAGGATTTTGTGGGTTTTATTGCATAGCCAAAGAAAAAGGAAACTTTTCTCAGCCCTGGAAACTTCAAATTTTGAACCACATGATTTTCACTGCCTACTAGTGATGTTATCAGGACTGTAGTCAGGATTTTAGAAATAGTAAAATCCCTCAATGCAACCAGACACAAAAACTAACTTTTCTATGTATTTAGTTTATATATAGTGTATATATGTGTGTGTATATATATATACATATATATTTTTATTTTATGAAAAATAAATCTGAATATTTTTGAATGTGCACATGTAATAATGTGCCTTTAATAAAATAATAAAATCCAGGTGACAAATGTTCAGAAATATTTATTTTTATTTGTGGCCAAATATATTCAAATGTAATAATTATTTAAATATATATGTATATATATGTATATGTGTGTGTGTGTGTATGTGTATGTATGTATGTATGTATATATGTATATATATATATATATATATATATATATATATATATATATATATATATATATATATATATATATACACACACACATACATATATTTTTTATAATTCCTTTTTTATTACTGGAACTAGTTTATTAAATAGCGACCAAGTGTAAATTTTAATTTCAGCATGGTCACAAGAACTTCCAAATTCTCAGCAATTACCTCAGCCTTAATGCATCTGGACACTTTTTTACATTTAGATGCTACTGTTTACTAATTTTATTTGCAAAAAAGGTTTAACCTGCTCATAGAGATAGCTCATACAGTGTAGGCACCCTGGTATATTTTTGTTTTTAACCCTTACTGTGTACAGAACAAACTCAATTGATCAGAAGATTCTGACAGCCAAACATTTATCTTTACTGTGGTAATCTGTGTAATATTGAAGTTTCTTCAACTTTTGTGATCTTGATCACACCATCGCTATGCAGTTTCTCAGTCTCACAGACTCCTCAGACTCTTAACCTTATGAAACAGCATATTGGGCGACTGATCATCCTGCTCCTGCACTGTGCTTCTTTTCTCTTTGCAAAAGGAGAAGCTTTTTTCTCTCAAATGAAACTCACAAGGGGCCGATAATCACAAGACGGAGCAGCCTGTGTGTCTGCTGACAGTACGTGACGGATACCCCCTCTTGCCCTATGCTTGGTGCCTTTTAGTTATGGGGGCTGCTGAGCCTCCTGCATTTAAAAACAAATAAGCTGCCACATAAAGATCATCCCTCATTTATTCTCCAGTCACTCAGAGCCTCACCTCCTACTGACACACACACACACACACACACACACACACACACACACACACACACACACAAGGATGAGCCATCACTCAACATACACATGACCTCCTTACCTCCCCAATCACTAACAACCCCCTTGTAAAAAGTATGATGTGCTCTTTCTACGTAGCATTTCCTAACTGCACACACCATACAACAAGCAACACACACACACACACACACACCTAGGCATGCACCAGAGGCTAACATCTGTAAGGGATTTGTACAGTGAGATGATACCCAATAATAAATAATGTGAACATTTGAAACTCATTTCAGTCCCCCTCAGTACAATCCAAAACAAGGTCAGAGTGTGTATGCTTTTACGTGTGTGTGTGTGTTGTGTGTGTGTGTGTGTGTGCGTGCAGGGAAAAGTGAGAAAGTGAGAAAGAGACCCACGTGCACGTTTACACTGTATCAGTGTATTATCCATGCATGTCTATGACATGACGAATCCCAGAATCCCACAGGTGTTCCCAATTCCCAGTCACCGGGGCGACCTTGCCTCAGTGTCCCCTCTCTCACCCTTCACCATTTCCCCTTATAGAATAGAAAAAACACTCTCCATCAGATCTCACCTCCTCTGCTGACTTTTAATCATACGAATGCTTTAATTGGTTTAGTTAATCAAAATCAGATGATTCAGGATCAGACCTTAAGTCCCCCCCTTTTGTCATCCGAGTGTGGTTTGGTATGTGGCCAGTAGGGGATGCTGTGGATCATCCTTTGAGAACGCCTTGTTTCCCATAACACAAAACCAGCTGATCCTGCTGGTCAGAGGTCAGCAAAGGGCCTTGGAAAAACACTGGGCGTTCCAGTTGAGCTAATTCAGGATTTTACAGACATAAAGCTGTAGAAAGGCGGAGAGGAGGTGTGAAGTCACTATACCGTGGTTTAAGCTTATCATAGCGGAGGATGTGACTCCTCATCTGTCCTCCTCCTCCCAGCCTTTAACCTCCACCTCCTCTTCTCTTTCTCAGGATGGCCTGTTGCATATTTAGTTGTTGTCATGGCAGCAGCTATTTGTTTGAGACCATGACGGGATCATCTGTTATGTCACCTGACCTTATACTGAACCCACAGAGCACACAGTTGTAGTGTGATGCCAGCTCAAAGAAGACACCTTTAACTCTAAGTGAAGCTCAATCTTCTACTGTAACATTGTGTACGTGTGTGTGTGTTTGTGTGTGTGTGAGAGGAATGTAGAGAGGCAGACTCTCGGCTGAGTGTGTATATTTTTTCCTGATTTTATGTAGGTGAGGATGGGGAAGAAACAGGGGACGGCATGTGACAGGTATGTCAGCACCGAGAGAGGAAAGAGGGGAGTAAATCTGACCCTGTGACACACTCTGACACATAAACAGACACACACACACACACACACACACGGGGGGAAAATGCAGCACACCTTCACATCTGGTTTGGCCATCGGTCTTATTCTCAATTGACGTGCCCCTCCTCCAACACAAACACACACACACACACACACACATTAATTCTCCCCCGTAGTGCTGCTCCTCACCCCTTTCTCTATCACTGGCAAAGTTAACCCATGTGAGGATGATGAATGGGCTATCCTGCACCGGAAGCACACGTTAGAATTCCCCTGCCACCCCTGCCTGCTTCACACACACACACACACACACACACACACACACACACACACACACACCTTTCTCTCACCCTCACTAGTCCACTATCCTCTCTCCTCCTCTTTCTCTCCTGGTGACCTCATAAGCCTCCTTCCTTCCTGGTCGACACATCTGCCCTCCCTACACACAGATCCTGGTGTGTGTTTGTTTGTGTGTGTGTGTGTGTGTGTGTGACTAATACAGAGAGTGTAGTGTCTTGTCGATGGTGTCTTTGTCGCACACGCACCTGCAGGTCCTGCACTCGTGTTTATTGTGTGCTTTGTGAGCATAGACGCCTTTGACTACGCGGTGTGGTTGTGTTTGTGTGTGGTAAGGTGGAGGCGTAAGGCTTATGCATCCCACAAATTCAAAGATCTCCCTTTCTCAACTCTTTATTAGAAATTTTAAGCATAGTTTTTTGTTAGGGGCGGGGGGATAAAACACAAATAAACAACACACCATTTGAAACACAATCATTGCAATAATCCATGCAAAATTATACTAGTTTAGTATTGCAAATGACATATTTCATCTGTCTCCTCTGCAGCTATTGACATCATATGTATAGTTGACCTGAGGGAGTCTGAAATCAGCCACGGGAAATGTTGAAACTCCAGGTGGTCCACAACCAATTAAATAAAGCATCTCTGCATGTGCTTCTATTTGAAACACACACACTTACGCACTCAAGAGAGAGAGAGAGCAACCCATAGATGCAGTGAGAGAGAGAAAGAGAGAGAGTGACTGGAAAAAAGACAATTTTGGGGAAAAAAAGGAGAAAGAAACGAGTTTCATTTGCTGTCAAAACATTTGTAGTGGAATTAAACATATGGATGCCACAGGCAAAGTGAGGGCTGGAATATATTAGAGCTGCACGATGTTACACTAACCCTCCAGTATCTTACACTGCTTTGAGAGATTAATGGAATAAAGAGGATAGAGAGGAGGAAGGTGGAGAAGAGTGAGTGTGTGTCTGTCTGTCTTTCTCAGGCCGCTGCAAAATCAATATTTTGTCATGATACACAGCTCTAGTTGTTGGCCATATACGTACAGACATCCCCATTAAAACCTAAATATTAGCTGTCTTGACTCGCAATCTGTCTTCTACGTTAATTAGTCACGTCTGGTTGAAATTGTAGTATTTGATTTGTTTATGAATCTGGTCCTGAGGTTTTCCATTTTTATAATAAAAACCGGACAGCTTTTCTACACACTCCCTGCAAAGTGTTAGTGTCATTCCTCCCTCTACAGATAATATTCTGCACTCAGTTCCAACACGTTCCCATCAACATGCTGGTGTCTGTTCATTTTTAAAAAAAAATGTTTTTTTAAAGAAGCCCAAGGAGCATAATATAGGCTACTGAATTGATTTTTCTGTTCTGTTAAATGAGTGTGTTTCAGCACGGTGGGGCAATTGGGAAAGGCTTGTATGAGAAAATGTCAGTGTGTGTAGAGAGAGAAGGAGGAAAAAAAAAGGAATGTGCAGATACGTTCACAAATGAAAGTAATGAATAGGCTTGTTGTTTTATGCCCTCAGTAAGGAGAGAATTGAACTATGCGTTGAATGTCTCAAAGGGAATAGAGCCTGATGGGAGGGGGTGCTCACCAGATACAGCCTATGGTTTACAAGTTTCCAAGAATGGATAGAGAAATGCTGTTAATTTAAACCAAAAATAAATCATCATTGCGGTTTTCACTTCTCCTTACAAGCTCATACACCTGGCATCAGTATGATACCCTGTACTGTGATATTTGCTATGAATCATAAAAAGAGTATTAGCGGTTTGGACTCTTAGCGTATTTACACACTCACCGGGTGGTGAACGAATGTAGAACCTTCATAAGCAGTGGTGTCGAGTCATACGTAGCCTGTGACCTACAGTTATTCATATGTGTTGCATCATGATAAATGAATTGTTGTCTTCATTTTCATATGAAACCCTCTGGAGGTTTTGGTTCTGAGTGACATTTAGGCTGCAAATGAGCAGTGGAATTTTAATGTGAGCTTTTATCTGATGCTCAAAACCAGCGAGTAAGTGAAATCCATCGATTACATTTTTTGTTGATTTACAGACAATCTAGTAATTGTATTAATAATTCTGTTAAGGTACATCATTGTACCACACATAACAAATATGAATATAAGGACTATATTCTGTATAGATCTAATATATTAAATTATAGTTAGTGGATTGAAATTGACCCAGTAAGGGTCAATAGCCCAGATACAGCAGTAGCAATGGGTTGTTCTGCAGTGTTAGGGTTATTTGTTAAATAAATGTTGGGGAACTAGATCATTGGGATTGGATAAAGTTAATCCATTATTGCATTTGTGCTTATATTGACCCACAATGGGGCAGTAGTTTTTTTATTATTTATAACAAAAAAAGTTATTTTTGCTTTACCATAAAATTAGAAAAAAAGTCACTCATGTCCTTTAAATGAGTCTATCTTTACTCCACTAATGAACACTTGGAAACATAAACAGGCTCATGAAGCTAAGATCAACCCTAAAATCATTTAAATGTTAGTAAAGATTTTAAAGTATGTCTGTCTTTCTTTAATCGAATCTTTAAATCATCATGCAACCATTTGAATGAAAGTGGGATAAAAAGGTCTTGGTTTGATGCCTTAACGTTCACATATTTGCAATCTCGCCACATAAAGCAAATAAATGGTTGTGAATATGTTTTAAAGGTTCAAAACAATATTGTACATGTGTGCTTTTGTTCTCCCTGCTCCAGAGACTGCAGGTAAAGACCCTCCCTTTCTCCCTCCTCGCTCTCTGTTTGTAATTATTGTTTACACTGTTTACTGCTAAACCATCCTTTTGCCATGTACTAATTTCACGCTAGACAGCCACAAAATTATTCTGCATTCTCGCAATATGTGAAAGTCATATACATTTTTTATTTTGCAGTGGTCCTCTCTCGGCCGGTAACAATGTGGCGATTTAGCCCATGTAGCAGTTTGACCTTAAACACACACTTTCAGAGACAAACCTGGTTATTTGAGCAAGAATGTCCTAACAAAAGGCACAGACAGACTGTTGCCCCTCCTGGACTAAATTTAGTAAATGTGGGCCTATGCATATTTTACATAACGATTCTGCCTATTATTGCAATTTCACAGATCCTACAGTGTGAGAACGACGACCAATTTATCATTCATTGCGGTAAATCGCAGCGGAGACTGCATTTAATTGAGTTTGTATTGTGATTCGTAGCTGGGTGCCTTCTCGCTATAGGGTGGGGGGATTCTCTCTCAGGCCATCCCAGTACAGCGGGGGCTGAGAGGGGGAGGTGGAGTGGAGACGAGAGGGGGGGGACCCCCCCCTTCCCCCACCACCACCACCACCCCCCTCCCCCCCCCAGCTCCGCCTCTGTCTTTCCAAACAATCAACCGGTAGCGAAAATGGGCATCTTTAATGTAAAGTGAAGCAACAACAGGCAGAAGATTCCCATATTGTGTTCTATGAATAGCTAAGTGGTTACTTTTGTATGTAAACACATTTACTGGTCCGTTTTAAATGATAGGCCTAGTGATGAGTAAAGAAAAAAAGTAGCTACACCTGGCTGGAACTTCATTATATCTGCAGTAAAAGTATCAACTTGTCGTTTTCTTATGTAATCGGCCTGATTTTATGAGTTAAAATAAATTAAATACTAAGATAAAGAACCCAGGTTTACATGCAGAGCTATCTAAGCAGAACTTGTGGTTGTATTATTGTTAACCTGATCGCTGTTTGAACGATCGCGGACACATCGCACGAGCTGAACAGATCTGACTTCATGGGTCCAATAATTAGTTGATTTCCGTCTCAATCGTCTGCGATGCACTTCCGGTGATATGGACAGTGTGCATGGCGCCCATCGGTACTGCAGGAGGACCTACACGGCCGCGAAGTCACATATTTTATACATACTCCCCGGTTTGAGGCGACTGTGGCCTCGACTGGCGGCTAAAATCACCTCAGAGAGCCTCGCAGCTCAGTACGGACATATCCCAGCATGCTCCACTGCTGCAGTATGCCATCACAAAGTCTGAGTGCGTATTCTTTAAATTAAATCTATTCGCACTTTAGGCGATATTCAGTTTTAAGTTATCAGCAGCCTTTCAGGTTTGCATAGATCACACACACACACACACACACACACACACACACACACACACTTGTTTGTCTAGCAAATTTTTTAAATAATTCAGGTAGACCTATAATAATTACACATACACAACAGACACAAATCCACGCACAAGGATCGTTTTATAGGCAAATAAGCTGAACCGAACATCTAAAATTTATTTCACTTAATTTAATAAATAATCATTGGGACACTGACACACACAAAAAAATGATCAAAAATTCATAACAGTGCGTATTCCATGTAGTCAAAGACTAGGATACAAACCTCAAAATAGACAAACTGTTTTTATGAGCATTTTATTTTCAACGTTTGCTACACAAATATGAAAGGACAAAAACAAGTATACAACTATATACAGCTGTCAAATCTCTCTTCGATCAAGTTAATATTTCAGTTAATATGTAGTTTAAAAAACACACACACAAACAATAAACACTGCGTGAATAAAAAGTAAAAGAAAATAAATAAAAAAATACAATTATTTATCTCCAGATTTATGTATGTTTAGATGTACTTTATATATATGTAATTTATATATTAATGTTTCGTTGTTTTATACATATATTTTTATTATTATCATTATCAAAAGAGTATTAATTCATATGAATTGATGACACATTTCTAATTCTAATTCTCAAAGTATTGAAAATGACGTATGTCGGTTGTATTCATTCATCCGTATTATTATCATTAATAATAATAATATTATTATTTGTGTATTCCTGCATGAAGCAGCTTGAATCAGTGCAGCTTTAAGTAGCCTCTCAAACACAATGTCCGTCCCCGTTCAGTCTCTGCCTGCTCTAACGTTAGTATGCATCGTTTTATAATAATAATAATAATTATTATTATTATTAATGCTGTTACCGGCTCATCCTGCCACAGAGAAGCTGCCCGTCCTGCTGCAGTCACTTTGAATTAACTTCACCATGTTAACTCACACACACACACACACACACACACACACACACACACACACACACACACACACACAGGTTACAGTGTGCAGTCACTGACGTTGAGCCAAACACAACTATAAATACAAACACTCATAGCTTTGCAGGGGTTTTCAATTGTGAGAGATTATAAGTAACCGAGTGTGTTTGACGGGGAAACAAATGGACGGACAGACGAAAACGCAATGTTGTCAAAAATGTTCAAAGTGAAATAGCAAAAGTGCGAATAAGATAATAAGGATAATATGTTTGCATTTTAATGAGCTGCTGTTGTGCGTGCTCTGATGATGTGTAGAACTAAAAGCGTGTTGTTCAAAGTGAGCAGACTAGTCCTCCGTGTGTAATTATGTAAAGTAGGCCTGCTCCTGCAGCCAGCCCAGAACCTGGCATTGTTGTGAAGCCTGTAGACTTTAGAAGAAGATCTAACATCGAACCAGACGACAAGAAACACGAGTAGAACTCCCTAAATCTATATCTTTCAGCGGGGGAAAAAATCGGATGAAACCATGCTAAATGTGTAAGAAACTATTCTCCCACTGACACTGGTGTCAAATTCTCTATACGGCTTTTTGTGTGACTCTGTTTTGTTTCTTGCAACTAAAGTCAGGGTCATTTCATTTATATTAATATGTTTTGACATTTAAAGACTCTAAATGTCATTAGAATATTTTATTTTAAAAAATATAAAAATAAAAAGGTCAGGGTAATAGGATCTCCGCCGAACACACACACACACACACACACACACACGCGCACAAAGGATCTCAACATGGCGAATGTGGCTCGCCCAGCCCGCCAATAATACATTTCTAGTTGTTTTTTTTAAGCCATAACGCACGAGCGCGTGTTTTAAACTCATTTTAAATAGAGGGAAAACATCCAGATATGTTTCAAAATTCTAAATAAATTAGTTTCATATAAAATTTAAATTCAGTTATTGTTTTTTAAATGCTGTCAATGGAACATGTAATGTTTAAATGAAGTGGTTATGTATATTCACATCTATATTTAATTTAACAAATCTGACTTGATTGTATGTGTAGGCTGATTGTACTGTTATATCTTATATTTTTGCATAAGTATATAGCTGTTATGCTAATAATTGTAACAGATTGTTGATTTGGCACGTCGCTTAAATTAACGCAATTTTGATTTTCCACCCAAATACAATGTAAATGCTATTAAAATAATGATACAAAACCCCAATAACAACCGGATTCGCTGCCCTACTAACCTACAGCTGCATGTGCGTGTTGTTAATAACACACTTAAAAATAATCAGAAAATGTCTCACCTTTGCATTAAAAAAAAAAGAATCTTAAAAAGAGAAATAGATGACAGGTTGAAGTTTCGTCCAGTTGTCATGTTTTCTTCCTCTTCGGTCCATGTTCTCGCTGAGCAGGTAGGAGTGTAACATGAGACGGCAGGACTGCTGCAGCCTTCCTGCAGCAAAATAAAGCTCATTTGCAAAGAAGGCTTTTGAAAATGGCGCTCTGTAGCAAACGCCACCCTGTTAGTGTGGAGGGGCAGAGAGGGGCGTGCCATGTGCGTCGAGTTGCGCGCAATGGGGCTGTAGCCTCTGCTCCTGTGTCTGTTGTAGTATCTGGATATGAAACCGTCCCCGGTATTCGCCGGTGTAGCCTCACACATTGACCGCCCCCCCTTCTCGTCAAAAGCACGTCGGTACAACCATCGCTGTGTCATTACGCACCGGGTAAAAAGCGCACTTCTCTGGCATCCGTGGCTCTCTCCAAGCTTCACCATCCCCCTTTCCTCTGTCTCTCTCTTCGAAGACACGGAGCGGTTTCCCGTTTCTTCTGCGACTTTCGCGTGAAAACGAGCCGCGGTGTGCACGCACACACACACACACACACACTCTTTCTTTCTCCCCGTGCTTCCGTCTCCGTCCATTCCTCTGCGTCGTGGCCGTTTTTGGCGCAGAACAAACCATTTCCACACACACCGCCATTCCGGTGCGCAGGCAGACAGCCCGTGTAACCGCGCAGTCTAGCCAGCAGCTGGGGCTTCCAGGGGAGAGATGTGAAGCGGGGATCTCTCTCTCTCTCTCTCTCTCTCTCTCTCTCTCTCTCTCTCCGCTTCCCTCCACGGCAGAGCGGCAGCGAGGGAGAAGAGGAGGAGGAGGGGTGAGAAGGAGGGGGAAGCCACGCTGATAGCTGGAGGGAGCCCCTGCACGTTAAGCTTGTGTGTGTGTGTGTCGTATGCCGTGTGCGCGCGCGCATTATAATCGTTGCTAGGAAATCCTTTCTGTGGTTGTGTGAGGGAGGACCTACAAGCAGGATGAGAAGGCAGCTGCAGTACAAAATCCTCTGCAACAAAATGAAATCAACTTTTATCCTGTTATATTCATATATCCACATATACATTTGAATCTATTTTTTTAAAGTATAAGGTGTGGATTTGTTGAGCAGTGTTTAGGTGTGTGTGCGTGTGTGTGTGTGTGTGTGTGTGTGTGTGTGTTTGTGTGCAATGCTCCTTTTTGTGTTTGCATCCAAGTGCAAGTGTGCAGCTGTGAGTTAATCTACACACACAGACACACACATACAGCACACTCACTGGATGGGAAATAGGCTGCTTCATCCATAGTGAAGGAATTGATTCAGATCTGTGCTGTATGTGTGTGTGTGTATATATATATATATATATATATATATATGTGTGTGTGTGTAAGAGAGAGGGAGGTAAACCAGTGTTACTGGTGGTATTTTCAGATAAATCACTCTCGGCTTGCAGTCAGTCCTCACCTATGTAAACGCACCCCTGAGGGCAACAGATTTATCTGCAAAAGGACGGTTTACCTCCCTCTCTCTTTCTCTCTTACACACACACACACACACACACACACACACACTCACGTGCACACATCCACCCTCCCCCTCTGTTACCCCCTTTCACTCAGATTGCCCATGTCCCTTTTGTCTAGATGCAAATGGACTTTAACCCCGAATTAATGGATAACTCCAAAGAAAAGCCTAATAATGCTGCACTCACATAAAGTACACACACTTTCGCTAACAGGTTAACAGCTAACAACTTCTAATTTGAAAAAAACCTTTAGAGTTGTCTGCAGAACATTTATACTATGTGCAGAGCAGAAAACAGAACAGGGAAATGTAATTTGCTGCAGTTGTACACTGATTAACAATAGTGCTTTTATTTGTATAATTTCAGTATTTTCTTATCTCCTTATGGAGTGCTTCCTAAATCTGCTCTGGGATTTCACACAACACTGTGACCAGCCTTTTCTCCACAACAGTGGAAGAATTTCTACCAAACATGCTCACTGACTGTTTTCCCACCTTCTTTTATGACCTTTATCTATAACACAGAAATATCACATTGTTGTAATTCTATTTTCATTTTATGTGCAGGCGGACATTTGAACATTCAGGCCTGTTGAATCCCCTGCCGAGCACGCTAGATGATGACAGACGCTGCTTTTTAACATGGAGCTGGTGGGGGGGGGGGTTGCAGATTTGATCCCCTATTAGCTGTGGCGCCATGCTGCTCCGCAACATTACCACAGCACTAAAATTTTATTTGAGCAGCCCGCTCACTCAGGTTGATCAGGAGGAGAAGGGTAGAAAAGTGAGATGGAGAGCCTCAAAGTGGCTGTGTTGTGTATTTGGTGCAAGTGTGTGTGTGTGTGAGAGAGTGTGTGTGCACTTATTTTTGTGAACAATAAACCCACTTCCTCCATGTATACCTGTCACCCCTGAGCACAATCAATGAAACACCCTCGTTTGCTTCATGTCAGGAGCAGACTGCATTACCACGGATGTAAAAATTCATCTGGGGAAGAGGCCACTTGTTGCTGGAGATGACGACAGCCGGCTGAGGAAGAGAAGAGGGAGAGAGAGAGAGAGAGAGAGAGAGACAGGGAGGGGTAGGAGAGGTTGAATAATTGTATCCAAGTAAGATGGATGTTTTAATACATCTCCTTCATGTAATGTCCTCCACAACATGCCACATAAATATATCTGTCTTAATGTGGGATGATATTGGAGGAGAAAGGTGGTGAAGAGTTGTCAGTTTTGTGTGTGCGTGTGTGCGTGTGTGTGTGTGTGTAAAAATAGTCAGTGTAAGCAGCAGTACAGAACATATGTTTCTATTGCAAAAGTACCTTTATTAGAACCTTTTTATTATTTCTTACTATATGCAAAAACAGTCAAATGGATCCATCTAATACTCTGCATTAGACTCTGTATTAGATGGATTAGCTCTGGGCTGAGTAAAACCAAATAGCTGTTGAGGATTTACTTAGAACCACATTTATTTAAAATAAAACCAAACATAGAGAAGTCATGATTATAATAACCATGAACCCATTTGCTATCCCACTTTTTTCTCTATTCCCTTTCATCAGCTCAATAAATCGTCAGAACTTTTGTCATTCTCTTCCTCAGCCCCACCACATTCGCTCAGTCCCATGAGCCATAGAGGGTGTATACACAAGCTATTGTTGTCATGGAAGATGGCTCTAGTTGATGAAGGAGCTTTGTCAGTGGACAATGCACCCATAGTTCTTGTTACTACACCTGTAGCAGCATCAGTTTACAGTTGTGTTTCAGAAACCGACCTACATAATACTGATAGTTTGCGGTCTATTGTACTGAGCATACAAATTATTCCATTGCATTAAAACATCACCCAGAAAATGTAAAATGAAATGAGTAGTTTTTTTCTAAAAAATAAAATAAATGCTTTAGTTCAGTTGATATGGTTTAAATGGTGATCTAGATCTGGATATGCTACCATTAGACCATTGGTGTTGTTTTTTTTTTTTTTACCATAACCATGAAAGCAGTTGATTCCAAGTCCCTGTGGATCTTTTGAATCTGTAGATCTGCTCAACTCAACATCATAGTGATAGTAACAAATGCTGTGTTGTCTAAGTGCCTTCAGGTCAGCCACCCTGATTTTACACTTTAAAAGCATGACCCTTCTGCTCTTTTTGATAATTTAAGAGTGAATGTACAGAATGAGGCGCTTATTCCTCAAACAGTCCATGCCCAGCTCTGGGCCTTGTTGTGGTGAGGTGCCTGATATTCTGATGATGTTAAGTTTTATTAACCGCATCTGTGCATCTTTAATGTAAGCCAGCCACAAGGCTGTTGGGTCAGACCACAGGCCAACAAGCAAAGAAGAGACAGCAACAAGAGTAAAAAGTGAGTCGGCCCTTTTGTGAGTTGAGCTGACCTCTGACCTTTCAACTGGGCCAAAATCAGGGTTGTGAAACACACTTCCCTTTTTCTTCTCCCAGGCAACGAATCACATGACTCTGCGGGATGACCATGCCAGGACGCGTGACGCTGCTGCAGATGGGGGGGAATTATAAAAGGAAGAAAAGAAGTTTTTAGTGAAATATTTGAAGGGGAACAAGGGCTAGAGGGTGACATGGAGAACAAGCAAACGCGTCAGCAGACAGCATGAAGAGGAGGGGGGGGCTGGGGGGGCACAAAGCTAGCTTTGTTTCAGTTCTGGCTGCTGCATTAGCAGCTGCAATAAAAAAAGCTTCGAAAGAAGAGGATAGCTGGACGATGGCATGGAGGGGTGAATGGCCTGGCATGACGTTTAAGAGATGTCTCTGTTTGTCACTTCGCTACACTGTGTTTTAATGAGGCTTCATAGAATATGCATACACGCCATAACTCACACAGAGAGATGAAAACCTACATGGCAGAGTCAAGATAAAGGCACTACTGTGTGTGCAATGATGTAACACTCTTTTATGACTGATATGCATTTACAATATGAGAGCAAAGATGAAAGAATTTAGTGCTTTGGCAAGAAGTCATATCCCAGGATGCTTTGCTCTCCTAGCTCACCCTTTTGTGGCCGTCTCAGTTATGCAGCTATGCTCACCTATGGGGTCACTGGGCCTCTATAAACTTCAAGAAGTGAAGTTGTGTGTGGTGTGTGTGTGTGTGTGTGTGTGTGTTTTGTGTGTGCAGCGCACTTGCCTCTGAGGCAAACAACCTCCGTTCTCTAAAAATCACATGAGCACGTAAACTGCAGAAACAGGCACCATCTTTAGGTCCGGTGGCACCTTCTTGAAGTGTTTTCCATTTGCCAAAGAGGAGCTGGCCTCAAATTGGAACCAGAAACAGGTTTAGCATCTGATTCTTAACCTATCACAGCTGTGATACACCCACACACACACACACACACAGAAATATCAGGGGTCCACAAACACACACGTGCGGCAGGCTGTGAATGGGGTTAAGAGTGAGCTGTAATGAGAAGCATAAAAAATCTCAAGAATAAACCGCAAGCATTTGTCCACATTTATCAATACTGCCACATGTGTATGACACCATGATCGGCTTGTCGGAAACACGCACAAGGACAGGTATTGTCTCCCTGCAGCTGCTGCGTTTTGGAATGAATATTACAGATGTTTCCTGTGTAAACCTGTTTATTACATAATGGCATACAGTGTGACATTTTGGTAAACAACCTGCTGATGAAACAAAGATGTTTCGATGCCAGGAGACTTAAAGGGAGGGCTGGTAACTATTTCTTATATTCACTTTTTTAATATATTGTTTGACTTAGTCTTCACACCCTGACAGCAATAAATAACTTAGAAAAAGGAGCAAAAAAGATCTGTCATCGTGTAAAATACTCCATACGAACAGTAGGTCATGTTTGCTTTAAACATTCAGGTTGATATTAGCTTTACTTGCTGAATCCTTTCACCAACCACTTTGTCAATTGTGGCATAGAATGGCGTAAAATCTAGGTTGAGTTTCTAAAAGCTATTGCGTTCCCGCCTGTTTAAAAATGGCAGGTTAGTGCAGGATGTCCCGTGTCGTGCTAGTGATGATTCTCTCTCTGACCAATAAATGATCAGCAGTGTTTTAACTCCTCCTTATGGTATCAGCTCAGATCGCTTGGAACCTCAACCGAGATTGTACCAATAAAAAGTACCACGTACAATCCCAACCTTTGCTGATGGAAAACCATAGAAGAGCGAGTCGAGTTGATACATGTACCATACAATGGAAATGTGACATATGTGAAGGAATCCATGAGGGAAAACCACCCGAAACCTGTGATAGTAACTCATTAAGGGGTGTTTACCCAACACTAGTAGAGTGTAGAGCAGAGAAGGTTCGGGCTGGCCAGGGCTTTAGTTGGAAACTAGCCTTTGTTTGGGACCGTTCTAATGAGAAGGGAAAGCTCGCATTTCAGGCTGCAGGCTTCATCAGAGTTGAAATAGATGGATGAGTGAGTGTATGGACAGCATCGATTTAACGGTTCCGTCTAAAGCCAGTGCATTTCTCAAACATCTGAAACTGTTTAAAAGGTCAGCATATTCAACCAACACCTTCTCCATCACAGAAGCAATAACATCACAAATTAAACAACAGTTTCCATGATGTCTTGCTAGAGCATTTCCAATTTAACGAAGCTATTCGGTGAAATATAAAGTTGTATATAAAGCTGTTTGAGACAAAAATGTCTTGCATAAGCTGTGCTATGTAGTCCTCATAAATGAATACATTCCAACCACAGAATGTGTGCAATAAAGGAAATAGGGTGAATATTTTTCCAGGAAAAGTTATGATCATAAGGCTTTATAAGAGGCTTGGTTTGACTTGATTTTCTTTGAAGCTACAGACATTTTTGAAACATAATACACAAATCACTTATGTAAATCTGTAAAAAAAAATGTGCATGTAACAGTTCTCTAAATGTTGTATGTTGTAAATGTAAAACTACTACTACTACTACTAATAATAATAATAATAATAATTGTAATAATACAATAAATCCGAATCAAAATGAGTGCAATTAGATGTAAATGTCCTTTGACATTAGAAATTTGAAATGGGGTTTGAGTATATAGACTAATCTAACTGTCTAGACTAACTGGAAAACCCACAATGCAACAGTAGGCCATTACAAAGACAAATAAAGGTCCCGTTTCTGAGTGGGTGGGGTCTGCCGTGACCCTCCCACTTCCCTTTCCCATAAATCCTTTCAAAGGCAAAGCCAAAACCATACTGGAAAGATTTATGGATGTATTGTTGCTTTTGGTCTTGAGAATAGTTTCTATTTTTCAACACGGTGGAGGGCAGCGATGGTTTTGGGAAAGTCATAATAGAATTACTTAGCTTGAACTAGGGTGAGTTTGTTTTGGTGGATTTGCCAGTTGGCGTTGGTGGTGAAGCATATTTCTTGTTAGATGGAAATGTCTGATGTCACTCTGTTTTCATGCAGCCCCCCCCAAATATGTTATACTTTTGACAGGTTTTGTCGTGAGCTTATTGTGTGCCATTATGGCTTTGGGGTTATTAGGGTGTTTTTGGTCTTTATTCTAAAGCCACAGCAATAATTCACCTGCTGAAAAAATCTAATCAAGAAAATGAGAAATGGAGGATCATGATGTGAATTTCACTGATATGTCAAAAGTAATTTAACGTTTTTTATATAGAGAAAACAAGGAAAGGGTGTATTTAAGAGACTTTTCAACTATGTCGATTGGGACTTCATTAAGATTTTAAATGGCGTTCATGAAAGATTTTCTAGAAAGGGAAAACAAGTCAGGAGCTTGCGTCTATAGAGAAAACAACAATGAGTGAACCTGTGCAGACGCATTACAGAAGGTATTCTAAAATAAGCTGTAGTTTCTAATAAGATGAATTTCCACTGAATTGAAAGAAACCTGTTCCTTATTTTGCCACAGACCCCCTGGACCCGCCCTTTAGGGCGCCTGGAGGTCCTCGCACCCCCCCCCCACCACCACCCCCCCTCGGCAGAGCCCCGCAGGGCACCCGGCCCTGCTTCTGTAAAGGACGCGGTGATGCAGGGGTTAACGTGGTGACGTGGTGCTCCTGAAGCGGTGACCCACTGGGGCAGCCAGTGGGGGCTGCAGGGGGAGTAGAGGAGAAAGCCGAGGCTAAGGTCCCGTTTGGGAAGGAGGGAGGAAGACTCCCAACAACCGCGTTTTGTGCGATTATTTCCAAGCTGCAGCTCGTAGACTTCGCTTCTCCCGCATTCATCTTCAACCTGCGGCTCATTTGTTTTACGCATCTTCAGTAAAACGCCTTACCGAATGGAAACTGTGTTTGTGTGTTTGTGTTGGTTTTTACTGAACGATTGTTTGAAATCATGTCTTTGTTTCTGTAGTCCAGGGCGACACATCGAAGCAACCTGAGCTCCCTTTCTGCGGAGCGAGAACGGGAGATAAATTCACTTTTACGCACAAACTTGTCTGGACCGTTTGGACTTGATCAAAGGCTGCGGGGCAAACGCGCACAACTGTGCACTCTTTAACGCCCGTGCTTAATGTTTGTAGTGCTTTTACAATTGAACCCGTGTGCGCATGGCGGTGTTTGCGTGCTCCGTTCGGCCGGTCATCCTCACAGCAAAATGCCTGTGAAACACGGGAGAGCAGCTATATATTTAGCATTCATTGATGGTGAATTTGAAAAAGGTGGGTAAACTGTGACCTCCAGGCGATAATTAGGAATATCATTTGGCAAACAGCTATGAACAATTATCAGTGGGGTTTCCAGGGAAGTGCCGATTTCTTCGTTTCATGCCAAACTCGAACTATTCTGCAAATTAAACGCGAGCATGCCTTTCTTTCACAACATCACGGTTATAGGTTAAACACGTAGACAGAGGAATGCTTACCCAAAATCAAGTTCCCTTTGATAAAACGTGCAGTGAGAGGGGGCAGTTTGGTCAGAAAGTTGCATGTGGAAGAAGTTATAGGCCTCTTGTCCTCCTCCATGCAAGATTCGTTTTAGCACAAACAAAACAATATTGGTTCGAAAAAAGGTGTGTGCGTATGTCTTGGAGCGTAAGTGTGTGTTAAGCCTATACTCGTAGGAAATAACTTTGTTGGGGATGGAAGTGGGTGTATTCCTGGTGTGTAACTCATTGCTGATGTCCCTTTGCCCCCTCCCCTGTTTAAAAAAAACAACTGAAAATGCAGGAAAGCTCCCTTCTAGTCTCCTAGACAAGACGAGAGAGAGAGAAAGAGAGTCTCTCCATCAATTTTCTGTTTAATGTCAGCGCTCCAACTCCATTGTGGGAGAGAGAGGACGCGTCATCCAGACATAAATTTGCTATTACACAGGATCCGGAGCTTGTAGTCTGGAAACCCCCTCGGTGGATAAATTCAGCAGAGAGCTAAAGTGTAAGGAAGCGTTGCGCTATTTAAGTCCATACATTTGAATGCGCGTTGATTTGGGATAAAGCGTGTAGGAGCAGGATTTTCTTCTTCGAGTTGTCAAGTTTTTGCGAGGAAGAGAGACTCTTTTGGTTGTTTCTTTTTCAAAATATGACCATACATACAATTTTGTGCTATACGGAGACGGTCGTTTTATAGGTAGGTGTCGTATTTTGTACTATGTTTAATAATTTGTCAGTGCAATCTATTCAACGCTGCATTCAATTTTAATATAGACTATAGTCTGTATATATTTCCAAGCTGTATTTTCACTGATTTTGACATTCTTATAGTTTACAAAGACCTGGTTTTGGGATTAAAGATAAAACAACCCTGAAGAGTTGTTCTTAAATAGCAGGCAGATTTTGGCTCCCTCCAAATTGTGACAAATAAAAAAAACGTCTCTTTATTTATTTGGGTATTTAGATAGGGCTGATTAGATGGTTTGGGCTACTTTTCAATTACGACTGAAACACGCGCACGCGTTTGCGTAATCGTTTTCTTTTAGCTTCCTACAACTTTAAAATGCGTAACCACTGCACATTAATCCTATGAGGGGACCTAATAATACAGACAACCCGATTGAACGGATGCATGTTTCTGAGTGCAAAATCTCGACCTTTTTTAACATTTAGTTGATGTAATAAGGTTTATCAGTTGGGGCCTCTTGGCCAATACAGTGACACACACACACACACACACACACACACACACACACACACAGGGACAAGGTGATCCAACCATGTAAAGTGTAGTTCCCTTTAGTTGATCGGCTCCACAGTTGGGTGTTATAGTTTGTCAGGCTTACTTGTGTCATATTAAGTTACACGGTATCACTGTATATAGATACTGAGAGGCTGTTGCTCTCTCTCTCACACACACACACACACACACACACACACACACACACACACACACAAAATAAGAGCTTTGGCAACACCGTCGGTCATAAAACCATCCATGCGAGATGACACGTCTTTTTCTCAGGTCAGATTTCTGACTTTTTTTTTTTTGAAATTGGCAATAAAGACAACAAAATGTAGGTAATGAATGAGTTCTTAGCAAAATTCCTACCATAGATACCTATTATTAAATCTTTATTTTTTCTTGCAGTCAAATGTATGAATAATTGTGATTAACATAATGAAGCCAGTTCAAATATGACATTCATACACTTTATGCACTTTAGCTGTAGAAAAGAAAACAAACTTGGGAGGTTATTACTGTTATGCTACAGTGTCCCGTGTAGGAAAGTCTACAGTTAACACCTGCTTTACTTCTTTGTCTCATCGCTCAAACACACAATTATTGTGAGTTTGGCAGTTTATTTAATTTAATTTTATGGCCATCAAAAGACAAGTAAATGTATTAGAATTAGTTAAAAAGAGTAAATGAATATACATTAGTTGAATATACTTTGCAGTTATGTTATGTTGTTTATCTGTGTGTAGTGGTATTTGGACACATGGCTGGTTTTATTCAGAATTTGTAGTTTCTTTTGAAACTTTGTCTGATAGCCTGCTGCAGGTTGTTCACTTCCAAATGTTTCTGGCTCCTATGACGTAGTAGCACGCTGGCGCTTCTCGCAGCTTGTTGTTGGATAAGTTTTCTTTTGAGAGATGATCCAGATGTGATCTGATTAGGTGTAATCCTCCAAAACATGACAAGCAACAAAAGGAGAAGATGATAAAATATTGAAAATGTTTTTCTCAGTCATGACATTTTTTTCTTCTCATTAGAAGTCAATTGCTGGTGCGTCATTAATGCACATTATGGTTACTGAGTCGTGCAAAGACCTTTGTTGCTAAATTAGTCTTCGTTGAAATAATCAATTGTGTTTCTTGAAATCCTTGAGAGATGATTTGCAGAATGTCAGCTGACCTGTTGGCCCTTTGGCCCATACACTTTTAACTTTTTTTGGGGAGCTTTTCCAATTTAACAACACATGTTTTATGATCTCAGTGCGCTGCTTTGACAAAACCAGAAAAAACCCCAAAACGGTGTCTTTAATTTTGATGAAAGTATATGCGTGTACACGGTGCCATTGTGCGCACGTTGTGGCCGAGGCAGAGGGGCAGGCGTTGTAGAAATGTTGGGAAACAAATACACAAAATCAGGTGGCGCTAGGTCCGTCCCGTATCAGGCACACCATGTATTTAATCCCATTGTGTATAATATCAACATTTCACGATCTGCTCTGTTCAGAAAAGATGAAATAACCTACCACTGTTTGAATAGAAACTACATAAGCTTACAGTGCAAACACGTGCAGGACGGCACGCTATGGCTGTTTATGTTCAAATGATAATTAAAGCCTCCACCTGCGTGTTTTGATGGTCCATAAATGGATGCTTTCATCTCATCCATACAGGCCTGGTGGTGGTTACAGCCGGATATATGGCTGTGTGACAGGCACTAATTTGTTGCCCAAGCTTTTCCCTCGCCACCATCAATATCACAATCATCATCTTCTTCTACTGCGCCCTCATCCTCATCTAACAGTTTTGAGTCTTTTAAAGCGCTGTAAGGAGGAGTACAGCATTTTTGTTTTTTCATGCCAAGCATTTCACAATGCATGATCCGTCCTGAGTCTATGTGTCAGGGCGATCAGAAATAGCAGCATCTATCCTGCGCACACAGAGAAGAAAAGGTCATGTTGTTTTTGTGTCCGGTCAACTTATGATTCCATCATGTCTTCTTCTTCTTCTTCTTCTGTGCCGTTGCTGTTTGTTGTGGTTCCTATTTACAGTGGCGACCAAAAGGAGAAAAAAGGGGTTTTAAAAGATATACATCACTGCCCAGAGGGCTCAGGAGAGCCTTTTTACATAACATAGTCCAAAAGTTTGGCAGCACTACATTTCGCATGCTTTTCTACTTTAATATGACCATATTGTCTCGTGGGGTTGCACCACCTTCAGATAGCCGGGGCGTCTCCCTGGTTGGTTTGTGAACGGGCCGTGTATGGAAATTCGCATCATTAAAGGGCTATCAGAAATATCTGGTGAGAATATGCCCCGTATGGAGGGCCTCCCGTGGAGACAGCTCTCCATTTGGAGCTCATTTAAAACCCGCCTCGCCAATGTGTTTCCCGTTGACTGTGAATTATGCGTTTTCTTTATGTGGTCCTATTTAGACGTTCAAAAGTTTATTCAATTAATGTTGGGGGTGCAGTGGAGGCTATAGCCCCCACTTTAAACGCACCCCAACCACTTTTAACTTGCGGAAAATAGCTTATTCGACGTTTTTTTAAACGGAGACATAACTCCTCGTGAGGTGAAGTTGCAGTAGAGATCATATCCACACAAGCAACACTGAACGGAGTCTGATTTATGTCAGGCTGCAAAAATATATGATTTTGTACAGCATGTGGAGGGGAAACCAAAGCATTAACATAGACATAGAAAATAGACTATAAATAGCGTTTGCATGCTTAATTTGTGTGTATTTATTTCGTTTTAAATTGTGACACACTCGTGCACAGACGCCACATCTCCAGAGCAGGGAGAGACCGCCTTCGGCTGGCCGGGCTGGACGGCAGAAAAGCGGCCGGGGTGTGTGGCTCCTCGCCGCGGAGGGAAACTCTTGCACACTGGTCTAGTGTGAGGTATGAAAGGGGAGGGGGAGAAGAAAAAGAAGTAAAAGGAAGAACGAAGCGAAGAATGGAAGGTGGGAAGTGTCAGTCAGGAACGCTTCATTGCTCGAGGACAATCCGCGCGCAGGACCGGTCTGTTTCAAGAGCAATCAGTCAATCCGCATTAATTATGCCCCCCCTCCACCGTAAAGGGTAGCTCATGCTGGCACACGGTACAGTGGAGGATGGTGTGTGTGTGTGTGTTATATGCTTCTCTCTCTCTCACTCTCTTTCTCTCTCTTTGCACACACGCACACTCATCCACGCACACCCAACCCCCACCTTTTAAGTGAAAAAGAACCAATAAAAATCAAGCTATAAAAGGCTTTTCCTTGTCACTAAATAAATTAAATGCAGATTTCTGTTTTAAGTGCCGGACCTCTTTTGTGAGCTGCGGAACAGGATTCTTTATTGTCCCTCTGTCATTAGTGCGGAGGACAACACTGTGGGGGGAGAGAACAGGGAAACTAAGTAATTTCAATATATATGTATACATACACACACGCATATGCTATGTTGACATATTCTGCTTTTCTAATAAGATGTCCTAAGCAGTTGGAGTGACGAAAAGGGACTCATTTTCCCAACTTGGTGTAAAGGTTGATGCAAAATCCTAAAAAAACACAAATTAATTTGTTACACTACTTTTATCACTATTTTTGCCTGTGAATTGGGCATTTGTAATATCACTGCAAACTTGTAGTAATTGTCATATTTGGATCCAAACGGACTGGCTGACTCTATGCAGTCCTCAAGTGAGATATAGCCTATTAAAGAATAATAATAGTAATAATAACAATAATAATACTTTTTCTGTTCAAGGTTGCACAAATAAGAACACAGCCGATACATTTTGATGGACGTTGAGCACCAGATAATGAGTTTCGCAACTCCACAAAGGTCTATTTTGGTCATCCTAATGGAAGCTATTGCATAAATGATAATTCACTGTTGTCTTGCTGGTTGCAGAGCCCATTTGGGCTATTAAAATGTCGACTTTGGAAGTCTGCAGAATATAGCTAGATTTGAGCTTTTTGTATAGCCTACTGTTATTTACCTACTCTTGTACAGGTCGTATGTGTGTGTGTGTGTGTGTGTGTGTGTGTGTGGACACGTGGTGGCTGAAGCCCATTGGAGAGCGCAGGGCTTTGGAATGCAGTCTGATATGTAAATAGGAAAAGAGGGTAACGATTATCTAATTACATACGTAAAAAATCTGCTCGCTTTGGCATTATTTGATTTGAATTATATATGTATCAATTACTTGTACTGTATAGATGAAAGCCTCGTTTTTCTCCATGCGCACAGTTTATAAGCTATTTCTATACGGGCTGCGGTCCGGCTCGGGGCTCCTTTGTCCAGTGTGTTTTCTTGGGGGGCCGGACCAAAGCAAGGGAGCGAGTCTCTGTTTTAATGTAAAGGGACATCAGTTGGAAAAAGCTTCATATACTTCATGAGGTTCACTTCATGTTCACTGTTGTTTGCTCAGGGCAAGTTCAGTTAAAAGGAATATGAGGTTTTGCTTTCATGCAGCCACATGAATGAACGAGTTGCTAAAAATAAATAACGTTCAAAGATTCCAAAAAACAAACAATAATAAGCCTATACTATATATATATATATATATATATATATATATATATATATATATATATATATATATATATAATTTGTTCTGTTTTCTTTGACATTGAAAGTGGAATTTAATATTTGTTTTATTGTATTCTTTAATATAATGTCTTTAATATATTTCTTTTCCATATTTGTTTATTTTCCTTTTTTCATACTGCAAAATTAAATTGCTATAACTTCTTCTTCTATTCCCCTTTAAAGTCACAATTAATTGCCTCATTTATTATTCTAACTGACCTATAGATATACCGTTTAAGCCTCTGCGTAAAAGCGGAAATGTCCAATTAATTATTGAAGAGTTGGCAAGAAGAAGTTTTGGTCAACACTTAAAGCGCAGCAGCACAATAAGATCAGAATCCTGACGATCCGATATCTTCACTGTTTTAACATGTACTGTAGGTGAGAAATCTTATAATTTAGTGTCTTAACAGACCTATCGCTCTGTGTCCACCGTCTCCTTTGTCGACACAAACTTTTCTCTCCGTGTTTGTGAAAAGGAGCTCCCCGAAGCAGAGCAATAGCTGCATGTTTTCCGGTCCTTGTTGCCGTTCTCTCCTCCATTTTCTAAACACAAAGTTGTTATTGCACCATTCCGCGAATCTAGCCTCTACATTTAATACAACGTGTAATTTCCCCCCCTTTACCGTATTCCCTTTGATTTAGTCACTCTTGACTCTCCTTTTGCTCTGGGGCCAACGGGGTTCGCCGTGGGGGGGTCGCCTTAAAACCGCCCCTCCTTATCTCCTTTCATCGTTCAGCGCGGGGCCGCCTTGAAACCGCAGGGGCAGTAATTGCTTTTTTCAGGCAGCCCAGTGCGGACTGGCCAGCAGCCAATCAGAGCCTTGTTTACACTCGGTGATTGACAGAGTTCTGGCAACGTGCCAGCCAATCAGCAGCGTCGCAGGGCCGAAACCCCGAGTTTTAACCCTTCGCCTCCACGTATAAACAAACCTGGACGGTGATATTAGCCTATAGCAGCTCAAATAGGCTATTTCGACATGGAAACACACAAGCCCATATCCTTCCACTTTTAATTGGCTAAATTAGTGAACCGTGCGCAAGGCTAACCTCGGGGACAGTAATGCTTTCAAACTACGCAGTGATTCAATTTGCCCGTGTGTGTGTTTGTCTCAGTGTGTTGTGTGACAGAGACAGGTAAATATGCAGCTGTAAAAAAAAATAAAGCTACTTTATTAGCCCCTTTTTTCACATGAGCCTATCTGCGTAAAGTGCCCTTTTGACAGATTTTTTACTAAATGACAGAATTCTTTAAATAGGCCTATATGGCATATTGGTGGATTAATTTAGTTGATACGGAAGAAATATATGTTCATATCCAGAGCATAGCGTGCAATAGTGCAGAGTAAGACTTTAGGGACAAAGCAGCAGATAATTAGATTGTATAAAATCCTTCTTTAGATTTACTCCCAGTGGATAGACATACAGACATTCTCTAGGCCTATATCAAATTTACAGTTAACTTTACGCCTGTCAATTAGAGGTCCTAAATGTGGCCGTGTGCAAAATGTCTTGCATTACGAGACTACATGTTCAATAAATCAGAATAGAGATTCTACAAATAAGGATTTATTTAGCTAAACACATGCAGTGGGGCGAGTGAAATAAATTCCCTAAAGGGGCATCAATAAAACTTTCACATCATCGCTGTCACACAAAAATAACGAAACACTCAGAGCACATGCAGCATTTGAACTGAACTGCAGTGGGATCACACAGAATAGGCTAGATGCTGTTTGCTCTCCACCAGTGATCAGAAAGTGCAGGCAGCGCTGCACGGCTCCAGTTCCTCTCCTCTCCGCACACTGAACAGCGCCGAGCTGTGCCGCCTGTCTCCTCGCATTTGCTTGTGCACGCAGTGCGCCGAGGGCTGCAAATCAAACGCCCGCCGTTTCGCTCCGCGGCTCCGGCGGCTTCCTCATTGGCTCTGAGCGGCAACCAATAGCAGCGTGTGTTTACCGTCGAAGGGCGTGTGCGTGTGTGTGTGTGTGTGTGTGTGTGTGGGGGGGGGAAGGGTAGGGTGGGGCGGGGGCGCGGGTAGGGGGGCGCCTCACGGGCACGCTTTCACATTGTCGTTCTCAAACCAATAGGCCTGCGCGTTCCCCCCCTCCCCGCACACACACCCCTCCATCCTCCTCCCCTTCCCCCTCCCCCTCCTCCTCCCCCTCCTCCTCCTCCTCCCGGCGTGTCTGAGTCTCCGGCTGCATGAACGAGCCTCGATTCACTACAAGCCTGAACTTCTACGATGCGTCTCTCCCATACCTCAACTGACTGCACACCACAGTCTGCAGCAGCATAGGATGTAATCAATCCCACATGTTTCATCTCTGCGACTCGGGGATTTTCACTTTGAATATTTTTGTACTTTTTTCTTTTATTATAACCTACTCGCCACGCAAGGGATATAACTTACCAGTAAGTAGGCTAGAGAATTATTTTATAACCGGGATGTATACTCTTTTGTAGCCTACGAAATGTACATTTCAGTTCAAGTGCTGCATGCAACAGAGGATGATCTAAATGAAACGTTTTATTTAAATGGAGATTATTTTGTGCAAAATATGGACGCTATTATTCACTGTCATAGGCTACCTTTAGAGACGTAAACCGTAAAATGCAAGCTGATATGACTCTGCCATACATAGGCTAATCTAAATACGTTCCTCATCCAGTGTCGCCTATAATTATAAGATGTGCATTAAAGCAACACATCTCACGGTTTGACGGTAATTTGAAGGTTTTATTTTTAGATTTTAGATATTTCATCCCCACTGTTTTCTCTCCTGTCCAGTCTGGAACTGTCGGCGCTATGTGTGTCACTTTTTTGATTTGACCTCTCTTCACAGCCAAATTACTTGCTTGTTTCTGATTCATTCAGAGGACTATTCAAACCCACTCGCTTTTCAGCGCGCCTCCTCACGCATGTAGTTTTATAGATTTCAAATTGTAGATTATTCTTTGTTAGTTTCTTATTGTGTGTGTGTTTGACAGGAAGGGAGACAGGGCAGTTTAACGCAAACTGCAGTGCTCCCTCCATCTCCCCCTCCGTATGAAGGCGGTGCAGACGCCGGGCTGTCTTCGGCTCGGCGGGGCTTGTCTCTCCTGTTTAGCCGGCTCCTGAATATCTGGATTTAGTGTCTCGGTTATGCTGTGTGACTTTACTTTATTGCAAAATTGTCGAAGGCAATAAGTTGGCCTCTGAACCCGAGCCCCTTCAAAAGCAAATGTCTTAATTTCTTTAAAATAAAAATAAAAATCTTTTGTCGACACATGATTTAAGTTAAAACGCGTATTATTGGTTTGAAAACCTGGATTGCACGAGAACTGAAAAAAAAAGAATTATATGCGGATTTGCTGGCTTTTATGCTGAGTTCATGTAAAGTAATTTTGACCAGTATTGGTTACTTTTGTAGAGGGGGATTTCGTCTGATGGTAGTTTGACCCTTGTGTGTGTGTACGTGTGTTTGTGTGTGCGTGAGTGTGTGTGTGTGTTTGGGAGGTGTGTATGGGCTTTGGGGGAGTCGAAGGAAGTCTGAACGCCTTCCACGTAGACCCACACACACACACCCGCGCACACACACACACACACACACACACACACACACACACACTACTACTACTACTACTACAGTAGATCCAAATGATTAGTTTCCCAAACTGTTACGCGCGATCTGCTTACGTCGTTTTGTTTGCGTGGCGAGCGATAACACATGGATTTAGATTCAGGTTGTTAAATGTAGCCTGAGTGGCTTTCTGTTGACGTGGAATGTAAACACCGAGGACGTGTGTTTACGGCCTGGAAATTTAAAAATGTATAGACAAATGTCAGACGAGAGTGGTTTATGATTGATGTCCCGTAGAGAAGGGCCATTGTTTCTCACAGCCATAGGGGACAGGAGAGAGTCCATTTTGCCTTCCCAGTGCGCTTGCAGTAGCCTGCGTTTCTCCCATTTTTCACCCTCATTTGTCCTCTAGCTGTCGACTAGATGTGGTCAAAAATGATAACGTGGTGCTCACAAACAAAAGGGAAATTAAATTATTTAATGTACTTGCAGTTTAGGGCAAATATTCTTATGGGAAGCGTTTATAAATGTTCATGCATTTGGATATTTTATGCTTGAGAGTGTTTGGACGTACACACACACACATGCACTCTGTCAGAGCTGCTGAACTTTGGAGATCCCCCCCTCTCTTCCCCCCAACACAATTCCTGAAAGTTGGAGTCCTTGAGCAGCTTGTGTGTGTGTGTGTGTGTGTGTGTGTGGAGACTTGAATATCCGAGCTCATGCAGCCTATATTCCTGTGCACTTCATAAGCCCCTGGTCCACCAGAGCATTTGATATTTTCTTTGTTCCTTTATCGTTGATTCCTGGGAGGTGCTATCAGCATCTACAGAGCACTAGATGGACGTGCCATGCATTGAGAGGCCTAATAGATGGACTGCTGAGGTGTGTTTGGTGAACGCAGGCACCCAGCTCTCTCTATCTGAGCGTCACATGGAGCCCTATTTAAGTAAATGACCTAGGCTATAAGCCATACATATAAAGTCGATGATTTCCTAGTGTATTTCACCGTTTATTGCCACGCTCTTTCGCACAGGAGCATAAAGGATTTGATTTGTGTTTGTGATTACAGTGTATAGCCTATATATAGTGTATATGACGCAGAGATAGTGTTTGCCATTGCAATGAAGCGAGGACCACTGCTGCTGACCACGTCGGAGTTGACAGAAATGTTTCATCATCGTTTTCATTAATAAGCAACGCCACAATTGAAAATCCTAGTTTCAACTGTGCCAACTATAAAAAGACTAACATTAAAGGTGAAACAAGTTTGGTCAATGCGTAAAAAACAGGGAGTAGGGAAGTCAGATGTAATGTATAAAAGCTATACATCAAAAAACCATTACTCCCAGGCAGAAATGTGTGTGTGGCTACTGGATCTTATATAAATCCCTTGTTTTATTGCCTTTTTTAAATGATAGAATACACTGTCCTAAATAGTGACACAACACGTTTAATGAGCGGATCAGATTTTGTTCCAACTGAAACTTGAAAAATGAATTTACAGCCATTATTGAACGCAGAAACGTGTGTGTTTATTTCTGTTTTTGGCACTGTGAGGTTATGGAATAGATATTAGTCGCCACAATTTAGAGCTTGTGCATTCTTGCTTATAAGTATTGTGCAAATGGTTTTCTTCATACTTTATCGCGAGAGCCCCGAGGTCCAGATTGTTTATGACCAGTCCTTGTTCAGTCTAAAGAATCAACAACTCGTCCTTCACCGAGAGAGGCTTTTTACCGCTGTGAACTTTATGCACCAATTGTTTGTACATGAGCCAAATCTCCCCCTTTCCTTTCCATTCTTTTGGCTGATAAAGAAAGCTCCCGTGTGCGTTATTTGCATCGTGTTTGGTCACAGGATGAGGAGGAGGAGGGCAAAACCTCCTGTTGGGGCCAACGATGAGGTGAAGGGTAAATCCACATTAACTCAGTTCAACCACCTTTTCATCTGCCGAACTGACTTTTCTCACCTTCCTTGGCTGGCATAAATCGTCGTAAACTAGTGAGAATGAAATGTAAATGTGGCCTTTTAAAACGGGTTCTTGTGAAATTTGAATGGCTTTCGTAAATGCTGGTTGTTTGTCAAAACATGAACAACGACTGTCTCTCAGCTCAGCCTTTTCTTCAGCACTACATCCCTGGTTGGCTCATTATTGTCAGCGCTTTGACGCGTCTCCTGCTCTCTCCTTTGTAGGACATGACGGGGACTCAGTTTCTACCCTGCAAAGCCCAAACTCCGCTTAATGCGAGGGGAGCCCGAAGTTCATAAAAGGGATTATTTGCATCTGGGTGCCTGAGACCTTCGGTGCCTCCGGATTTTACTTTGGATTTGGGATTTATCGGTTCTCACCGGGATGGAAAGCCGAGATTTCGCTCCTCCGCACCACCTCCTGACGGAGCGGAGCGTGTTGGTTCACAGCGCCGCGTCTCGGATGGCGCCAGGCGGCCACGGCTCCGTGCAGCACCCCGCTCACTTCCAGCCTGGGAAATACTACTCATCCCACCTCTCCATGGGTCCGCACTCAGGTCAGTTTTGAATGCAGTTTTTTCAATGACAAGTGTGGGTTTAAAAAAAAAAAAATCAGTTATTCTCTTTTGTCTGAAGCATATGTTCTCCGTATTACAAACTTGGGAAACCGTAAAGCTCTTTGAGACGAACTGGAATTTACTGGAGAAGGAAATTGCTCAGAATGTGTGGGTATTTAGAAATTAGCAAAGATGCGCAGGCATTTTAAAGAGTTTTATGTTTTACTTTATGAAATTAACTGTTTATGATATAGCTGTTTTCTGTGTGTTACAGCATAGCCCTACATTGAAATAAATATATGACTATAATTGATTAGTTTAGCCTCGCGTAAAAGCAAAATATAGAACCCTGTGGGACATTTCCCTCTTTAATTAAAACTTGGCAAATCAGATTCACTTTAAATTTACGGTATACCTTCCTTTTTTGGTTTTAGACTTTAAACTTCTCATTTTATTTATTTAATAATTTAGAAATCTTCTAGGATTATTCGTTTTTATCACGCTGGGATTATTATGCGTTTCCAGTAGCATAATCTTGTCATAGATTTATAGGGTTTCATCAATTAGTAAAGTACTAATCATTGTAATTAATTAGAATTGGGTAATTCCACTGCTTATATTTCCCATTAAACAATAAATTAAAGCTATTAGCTGACTACTGTGCAACGTTTCCTCTTCCACGTGCGGTTGTGTGGCTCCAGGAGCACGGTGGGGTTGGTGCTGCTGGGTTCGGGGTATATGCTGGTTCGTGGGGGGAGTGGATGGGCAGCTTTGGTAATAGAGGTGCGGGTAATACCAGAAAATCCGGTTTCTATATTGAGCGGGGACGTGACGGGGTGCGAATGAGTTGACAGTGCATGCATTAGATTTATCAAGTAGCTTTGGTATCCTGTCTCAATAGGGAAGGGGGTGGGGGGTATGTGTATGTGTGTGTGTGTGAGAGAGAGAGAGAGAGAAGAAAAAGAAAGAAAGCCTCTGCTTGAAATCATACAGTGTATATAAACTGGACTAACTGCATGAATGTAAACGTGCCCGATGAGAAATCTCATTAATTACCATTTGCCAATGCAGCGGCTTCTTTAAATAGACGTTGGGACTCGGGCTATATCTGAATGATTTCGTCTGTCGTGTGATAGGATCCACACATCCTCTGTCCCCGCTCATTTGCATATTCATTAGTTTTACACAACAGCAACAAAAATTAAGAAAAAAATAATAATAAAAATAAACGTAGCAGACGTCCAGTGCAAAATTTGAACTCTTCAAAAAATAATTACAACAAAAAATCTTATATAATGTCCACATTTCCGGTCAAACCCATTAAACTCGTCTCACTGTTTGCAGAAATATAAACTGAGCCAGATTCACAATCGGTGTGCCTGAAGTCCTGGTTCTGGTTTTGCTGCTTGACGTGAAGGAAGCTTGCTTAAAATAATATTATCATAAACTTGTTCTTACACTTCATGACTCTAAACTTTAAGAGCACATGTGCAAGTTTGCTACAAATGTACATAGTGTGGATGTGCGCTTTTATTTTCTAAAATCAATTCACATAGGACTAATAGTAGCCTGCAAGATTTTAATTTGTAATTTTTTACAATTTAGGATTTTTTAAATATATAAATATATATAAATATATATTGTAATATATCCCAAATGTAACACATTTAATATGTCTAATACATGTGTTAGTGTAAATGTAATGTGTACAAGATAGCAATACATATATGTATTAGGGTATAATACATATTATATAATTTACATAATTGCAGTTCTACATTATATTTATATATATAACACAGTTATTCATGGTCTATTTTACATCAACAGAACATTTAATATATTTCATAAGCATTGAGCTGTGTGTCTCTTTTAAATTTGACTGAAATGGTTTTACCAAAAATACAGCCATGTCGTTTTCAAACCTCTAGCTGATGGTGAGATTTGTTTTAACAAACACACATCTAACCTGCATAACGATTTAGACAGATTATACTCCACTCTGACTGATAATGCTACCCGCTGACATATATCATGGTCCAATTTAAAGATGATTCTGTAATGTTGAAAGGGGAAAAAAGCGTAGTAATGCAGGGTGATAATGCTATTGAAATATATTCAAGAGGGCCTCTCACTGGGTCTCAAGGTGCATGACACTGTATTGAGATTCCAGATATCCAGACTCTCCATGCATGTCCCTGATGGGGTTTTGACTGACATGATGGGCATAGAGGATTGTTGTTTTGGGATGGGGGTTGGGGTACGTGTGTGTGTTTGCTGGAAGGTTAGGATGGGGGTTACCTTTGTGCTTGCCCCCCTTAGAGATTCAGAAAGCTGTATGCCTGGCCCAAGGTCTCGGCACAGGGGTAGGTATGATGTGGGGCTGGCCATACCATGGCAGGAGGGGGGCTACAAGGGGGAAGGGATTGTTACAGATCTTTGGAAAGAGACACACGTTGTTTTACCTTCTCACAAGGCCCAACTGGGTGTATCACTTACAGTAATTCAAAGTAAAAAAACAACAACTTTCTTTCCCCCCTGTTTCTTCTTCATATCCCGGAAAACCTGCAATCCATCAATTTGCTGAAGCCTCTTATTTAGATCAGCAGGGTGTCTGCTTGAATATGGTCACGCTTGACAAGGTGATGGAATGACAGCCGCATACCAAGGCCATAAGATTCAGCCCCCATTTGATAAATCCCACAATGATATTACACAGGCATTTAGATTACTGATAGGAGCAGTGGGAACGCCTTTATCTCTCTTTCCCCTCCCTATTTCACTGCTTTGCTTTTATTCCAGTCTCCGTTCCCTTTCTTCCCTTTTCTGTGATGTTAGCCCTCTGGGCAGTAGTTGTGCAAGTGTGTGTGTGTGTGTACTTACGTGTGATTAAGGTTAGGTTTAGCCTGCAGTAGCACAGGTGTGCAGTATTATGGAGGGCGTGGCAAAGCTTGTCATTGAACAGGTGTGTCAGTTCTCAGACAGCAGACGGTTTTTGTTTACATGACTGTGTGTGTGTGTGTGTGTGTGTGTGACCTGGTAATACAGACAGAAAGAAGCACATTCATGTCACATGTGCGCACACATGCACAGCTGTACACACACATCGTACACACATAGTACAAAGGGTTTCTATCTTAAGCTGCTTGTTTTTTGTGCTTTGAAAAAGTAATCAACCATAATCAGAATGTTTTGGTTTGACTAGATAACCTCTGTGCTGCTTCTCTCTTTCTTCTCCCCCAATCTTTTCTCTTTGACCTTTTTCTTCTTCTTTTGTCTCTCTACTTTCTCTCCCTTCTTCCCGTTCAGTCTTGTTAGTGAAGTACAAGATCCTGCAGCTAAAACCTGCGATTCTTTGCTAGAAATGTGTGTAGCTGTATGTATGTGTGTGTGTGTTACATGCAGCCGCCTTGTCCATTCATCATGATGCTGTCAGTAACGCCTCTCTTCTCTGGAAGTTTCTTAGCTTTGGCTTTGATCGTCATGGCAGCACAGATGAGACACGCCCCTTCACCCTCCTACCTGCACACACCTTCCCACACAAACAAATTGCATGACGCAGAGAGAAAAGATGGTGTGTGTGTGTGTGTGTGTGCGCGTGTGTGTGCGTACCTGGATTTGGAAGTCTCTGTGCATGTTATACATGCTTGTACAATTAGAGACATTGAGGTCTGTAGTGCAGATATATATCTGTGTGTGTGTGTGTGGGGGGGGGGGGGGTACTGACTATGTTAAAGGCCCTATATACAAAAGAAAGAAAGAGCAGGGTGAAAAGAGAATATGAGCATGTAAATGATAGATGGATGGAACAGAGTAAGAGAGGGAGGAGGAGGGGGAGGAGGAGCAGAGGGAGTCGAGAGGCTGAATGTTTCCACCTGGTTGGTAATCCAGTCAGATTACCACTGCCTGACGGCACCCACTGGCCGCCATCCCCGACTCCTCAGCCTGCCTCCTCCGCTGCCTCTCAAGAGAGAGTGAAAGCAAGAGAGAGACCGAGAGAGAGAGAGAGAGAGAGAGAGAGAGGAGACGTTTGCCTGTGTGAACGTGTGTGTGTGTGTGTGTGTGTGATGAGTCAGCAGTGGATGACCCATCCCCCTCACCTCACCAGCGCAACCCAGGATACAGGGGGCACATCCCGGGTGCAGCGTGCAAGACGACCCCCTGTGTGCAGGAGACAGCTGGTGGAGACTCCAGCCAGCAGAGCTGTGATTGGACGCAGTGAGGATAGAACAGAGAGTAAACTGTCAATTCAATTTAAGAAACAAAACACATATACACTTTTTAAAACTCAATTATTTTGGGTTAACACACTGATTGAATTGGTTGTTTTGACCCATGCTAGAAATCCTTTTTAAAACTCATTATTTCACACTTTGTGAACTGAATTTTTAAATACCAAGCTCTGTTGTGTCTATCACTAGTTCTTATGATTAGATTTTAATTTGACCAAATAACCCAACAGTTATATAAAAAAAATTCCATATAAATTATATAAAAATCACAGTTAATGTCAACCTCAACACCCACATCGGTGCTGCACTTATCTTAACTTAAAAATAAAATATGCAGCAAGGCCAAAGAAATGAGTTAAATGAGTCTGACTGTTTGAAATGTGTTGACGCATTAAAGGCATTAAGTCATTAAGTAAAGCCAGTAAAGTCATAAAAGCATTTCCATTACAAATTAGACTCTTGCGCCTGCTTTGATATTTCAAGCAAGCTACGGCACCTCATTTAAATATATAATTCTGAATGTTTCGCTGTGTGTAATCAAATTGACCTCGGACTAACTGTGACCAATATTTGAGCCGTCTGAAAGGTCACATCAACTGAGAGATAAAAAATAATTTGAGTAGGATATATTAACTAAAACTCTCATCGATGCTGTTGGAGTTTTGAGGGAAGCGTGCCATTGTTCTGAAGCACATTTGTTGCCCTGACAGAAGACTTTTGTCTCATCTCCAACTCTCATCCAACATGTGAACAGCTGCTTATTGTCGGTAGCAGTGATTTGAAGGGAGTCGGGTGCGTTTGGTTGCGACATCTCCGGGTGTGAACACACACCACCATCTGATGACTTGGCATATGAATGGAAAGCGCCAGACTTCCTGTGTCCATGTGCTCTCTCTCTCTCTCTCTCTCTCTCTCTCTCTCTCTCTCTCTCTTTTCCCCTTTTCTTCTTCTTCTTCTGTCCCTAACTGGCCAGACCTCCCCTCCACCCGTCTTCCTCGCTCCTCTTTGACCACATGCTAGCCCTCCCTCTTCCTCCTCTCCTTCTGCTTTCCTCTTTCACTTCCCCTTCACTCTGCGTTGGCTCCTCTCAGCTTTTCGAGTGGTCCTCCAGCCTCCTTCCTCCTCCTCCTCACAGCTATGTACCTCCCAGCTCCCCCCCCCCCCGCCTCTTCTCTTCTCAATCGATCCCCCCACCTCTTATATCCAGCTCCCATCTCTGTCTAACTCCCCACACACCCATCGCCTCCTTGTGTTGTTAGCAGACCAGCTTCTCTCAGCACTCCTCTTATTTCTGTCTCAATTTCAGCCTGCTTCCACTCCTTTTCCACATTGCCTCATTTGGTTCTCCCCCTCCATACCTTCCTCTCGTCTTGCCACTTCTCCTCCTCTCCCCACCATTCGGCTGGTTGTTAACGGGCCCATCCCGGTGCTACTCGGCCCACGGCCAACTCACTAAATCAGAAACGATTGGAGGATTTGGCAAGAGGGAGTGAGAGCTCAGCGCGGCGCCTTTGAAGTCAGAGAAACGAGAGAAAAATGACATTTTAAACAGCCCGCAAAACACAAGGCTAGAACAGCTTCTTACTCTGTACAGGAGGAGGGGGAGGCGTGCGTGTGTGTGTGTTCATTTAAAATGACAATATAAGGTGTTTTATGTGGATATGTGGCTGGTATTCATGAAGGCATGAAACAGTCACAAGATATGTGAAAAAAGGGCTATTTGTGTGTGCACAAATGTGTGTCTGTGTGTGTGTGCATGACAATAATTCCCTATTTTATGGCTTTTCACTTCTTTAGAGGGGTCAAGGCAATCCACTGTTTACTCGACGTGACAGGGAGGTGACATCACTTACCAGGATGGATGGGGGGGGCAGACATGATGTCACAGTCTCGCCAAATCCACAGGTCTGCACCCCCTGAAAATGCATATAGCAAAGTGAGGCGGTGCAACCACGGCAACCCTTATCATGGCAGCATCCAACACCTGAGACCGGCCAGCTTTTATTCGTCTCAGGGTCACATTTATGCCAGACTTATCGTCACTCGAGCTGACTTGTTTGAGTCAGCCGGGGCCCTTTTCTCGGCTGTTGTGTTTTGGTTCTCTATTCGATTCATTTCAGCTCTGTTTGGCTCATTCATATTGTAATGGCCTCCATTCAGGCAGGTCTATGTCTAGTTTGTTTTGCTGTCAGAGGCTCAGATGGATTGAGGTGGCCTTAGGTTCATCTGGAGGTGAGGTTAAAGAAGGCAGAGTGGTCGGACTGCCTCCTGAATCCTTAAGACCCTTCAAGGTTTCTGAGTCACACTGCTGATTGAACAGATTGAGTATTGGGTGTGAAAGACATCTAATGTGCTCTTAAATAGGAAAAAAGGTTCTTATTTGTGTGTGTATGTGCGTGCGTGCGTGCGTGTGTGTATGTGCGTGGGGGGGTGAGAAAAAAAGAGAGAAGCAGCTGTGTGGAACAGCATGGATCGTTACACAGTGACACACATGAAAGCATATTCAGGAGCCTTCTTTGAATATACATGGAGCTGTGCAGTTTTATATGTGTGTGTGTGTGTGTGTGTGTGTGTGTGTGTGAGAATCCCCTCCCATGCTCTTACCCGAGCTGAGAGTAGTGAGAAAGAAAACAAAAAACGAGAGCACGAGAGAGAGAGGTACAAAAAAACAACAACAAAGATCCGTCATCAGTCATTCATGGCTAATCAGTCTCGTGGGACGTGCACACACACAAACACACACACACACACACACACACACACACACACACACACACACATACACACACAGGGCTGAGGTCCTAATCCTACTGGGACTGCTTGTGCCTCTGTGTGTGCCTGTCTAAATTTTGGATCCGGGCTGATTAGAAGCACACTCTCCCTCTTTGCATGTCTCTCTCTCTACCTCTACTTCTCTCTCTCTCGTCTTCTTCTGTCTCTTCTACTCTACGTGTTTGATTGCTCGTAAAGTGTCTCTTCTCCTCTCTATTTTTCTCTTTTGTCTCTTTAATAACCGCCAATTGTCTTTTCCGGTCATTTTTGATGTATGTTTTTGTAATATTTGGAAGCATATGTGCATTCATAACATCTATTGTGTGAGTGAGCACTTATCTCTGTTTTTGCATGTGTGTGCTCACTACTGCGTGTGTGTGTGTGCGTGTGTGTGTGTGTGTGTGTGTGTGTGTGTGTGTGTGTGTGTGTGTGTGTGTGTGTGCGTATGTGTGTGTTTCTATGCCTTGCTTCATCAGAACCTCTTAGTGTTGGTCATCTGTGTTTTATCTGCACTTCCATTTGTTTCAGCTTTGTCTTTAAAAAAAAATCTTTGGCTTTAGTGGCATGAATCTAAACATTATTGCCAAAGCTACATATTTTACATTGCACATTTTGGAATACAGTACTTCAGAAGAATAAATAATGAATAATCACAGAAGGACAAATATCTACAATCCTGTGGATATATAGCAGAAAATGGTAGAACAAAGGGGCGGGTTCACAGGGTTTCTCATCCGTTGCGACATGCAGATACATACTTGTAGCTAAGAGAGCTGTTTTTCTGATCTGTACCAAAATGACGGCATGTTAACCCTCATTTCTCAGATTTCTGGACATACAGGATGATGCTTCCTTTGTGTAAACATTGTTCTTTTAAGTGTGCATAATTGTTGCATCAAGTAAGGAAGCGAACCTCTGTCTCCACGGCTTGCAGTGCACTGTGAAAACACAGTTTTTCTTTTTTTTGGCCAGGGCTAATATTAATATATCACAATACAAAATTGCATATAAAACATTTAAAATTAAAAAAAAGAATTAACTAGGGTCTGCTTTTGTACATTATAAATTTCTCGAACTGACATGACATTAGTATTATCACAGTATGTTTCTGCTGAAAAATGGTAAACTATAGAATTGAATTAAATCTGCAACCAACAATTGATTTAATTATTCATTAATCTTCAGAATAATCCAGATTTAGTTTATGATTAACTAGGACAAAGTAAAGCAGCAATTTATCACAATTAAAAAACTGGAACAAGAAAATGTTTGGCATTGTTGCTTTAACAAATGACATAAATAGATAATGAATCACATCTGTGTCTGTCAGTACATCCTCATGACTTTTTTTTAGCTTTCTTTTTTTGGCTCGAAGGGAGAAATATAGTGCTGTTATAAAGGGGTTTTTGAGGGTTTCATTTGTTTGGGCACAATTTTTGTGTGCTGATTTGATGTTGCCCTTTATTTTTTTCCTCTCAATGAAAGGTAGCTCTGTGAACGATTAGCCAACTGACAGGAAAATAAATGCAACTGCTTTTGGTTATCAATAAATCAATCAATCCATTGTTTCAGCCAAAAATACCAAACATTTGCTGGCTCCAGCTTCTCATATGTGAAGATTTTCTGTTTAATTTAATATCTTTGGGGTTTTGAAGTGTCATCTTGGGCGCTAACAAGCTGTGATAGGCATTTCCTCACTATTTTTATTTCACATTTCATACACTTAATAATTAATTGTATGGCCGAGAAAATAATTGTTAGTTGCAGCACTGAAATCTTTATTCCCCCACTTCATCAGCCTCCTGTTCTCCATTATTTCTTTGGTTTATTTTCCTTTTCTCCCCCCTTTCCTTCCTCTTTATTTCCTCTCTGTGGATCTCTCCAATAATCTTTTATTCCTGTGTAAATATTACAGCAATGAGGGAATATAAAGAATGGAAAAGCCATGCTGAAATAAGGTCAGACTAGGTTATTCTTACCTGCTCTCTCTCTCTCTCTCTCTTTCTCTCTCTCTCTTGCTTCAATCCTGTCTCGCCCGCACACTCGCTCGCCCTATCCCTCCCTGCCTCTCTTGTTGTCGCTCACTTCTTTCCTCTCTCTTCCCCCGCTCCCTCCCTGGTTGCATTTCTCTCATTTTCGCTGTCTGCTGATCCCGCTCTTCTCTCTTGTTCAGTCTCTTCCCCCTCACACACACAACCACTGGCACACACTGCCTGTCTGACGCCCACACACACATACAGTAGGCTACACATGCAGACACACACATATACACACGCTGACACCTGCATGTTGAGCCGTTGAGGGTCTAATTTAAGTAAAGTGCTTCTCTAGGAACCACAACCCCTCAACTCACGTTGATGGAGGGTGATACGGAGCGGCGTGGTTGAACACACACACACACACAGTTATACATAGACACACACATCCTGCTCCAGTGATACTGAGATATGACTCTCTGTGGTGTGGGATATAAGGAAGCTCTGTAGATGGCTTGTAAATAGCATGCTGTAATAATAATGTGATATTTGATCCCCATAGTAGGGATATTCACCTTTTCTCGTCTCCAGGCAGATCGGACTGCAGGATCGGTTACAGCGGTGGTAGGGATTCAGTGTCTTGCTCAAGGACACTTCAGCAGGGTGGAAACTGGCTCTGCAGGTTAAAGGATGTTGTCCTCCGCCCAGTTGCTTTGCTTCTGGTGCGTAGGTGTGTTTGTTTCCACTGTAGTTTGAGCTAACTTTAGCTGAGGCAGGATCACGCTGCACTGATACTGCAAATCTGAGGCCGCAATGACAAACCTTCATAGAAAAAATAGCATGATGTGTTTTATTTTTATGTTTAGTTCTTGATAAAGGTTAAGTCAAGATTCACCACAATACTAAAATAGACCATGACGTAGCTTAATTTTCTGTAGTTATGGTTCTTTGTGGATTTACAAAAGTTTTCAACTTTTATCTTGTTTTTAGCTAGCCTCTAGTTAGCTTGTGGTAGCCAAGGGGGTAAGCCTCTCCTCTCTAAGCGTAGCTCCTGTGGAGCCATTTTAATGCTGCGAAGCCATCACCCGCTGTTAGCATCCCATTGACTGCCATTCATTTTGACGTCACTTTGACAGCAAATAACTTTACATCTGAAGCGTTTCAAGACTCTATTTGTCCATTGTTTATTTTTAAAGAAACACTACAATGTATAAAAGGCTCTATTATCTTGTATCTCAAGTTATGGCTCCGTAGCAGACGTTTTTGTAAAAACAGCCTAACGATGCTCCATATGTGTCATAACCAATCAACTTGCTGTCGCATAGTTGACAAATCACCGTATTGTCAGGCGAGCACGCAGACAGTTTGGACTTACATTAGCTGTTTAGGTTTAATTACTAATGTTAACTAGCATTTTAGTTAGCAGTAATTAGCCTGTTCCTATGTTATCTCCTATCTCCGTCTCTGAAAGACTGGGAATGATTGAGATTTCTTTTGGCACAGCTACCAGAAGACTTACAACGTTTAGACAAGTTGCCCACGTCACAGCTACGTCATCAAGCTCAGTTGGAGGCTGTGGTCCATGTTGGTCCATTTCTTTAACTGTCTATGATTATTTCATGGATTTCACAAATTCCAGTATGACACATTATGCCGTAAACCGTTTAAATATGAGCATGCACGACTCAAATCTGCACTCGACTTACATCGGGGAGTGACAGTTACATTTTCCTTCCTACAACTCTCAGCGTACTATCTACTATCTGCTACAATGTTACAGTTTGTTCACATTATTATTGTTATTATTATTATTATTATTATTATATACA